>CM067263.1:1141072-1521072 GCA_034195605.1 Santalum album | reverse complement strand
TGCTCTCTTCTCTTTTCTGCACCAGATCTAAATGTTGCACAGGCTAGTGTAAGTCATCGAGCCAGATTCTAGTAACAGTTCAAGCCCATAACAAAAAAGCGTTAATCACATGGCCAAATCCCACCTATTACACGAGCTATCATAGTATTCCCACCAATTGCCGATTTGCATCCGATGCTATCAGTACCTCTGCCTCTGGTTCTAGAAAAGCAAACCGACATTTGAAGACTCTCTCAGAGCAAACCCACACTCAATTATATTAAATAACACAAAGACCAAAGGTCCATTCCCACCTCTTGCCTGTGTATTAGCCCATTGTGGTTGCTAGAATTGATGTAGCTAACACACGGATTTCTATATAAAGTCGGTGACCATCATTGAAAATAGGAAAATTTTACTTGTACATCCTTCACAAACTCTTCATACCGAAAGGGTGACTGTGGGAAAATTTCTGTGGTCACTTTTGAGGATTTTTTTGGTCAAATAACAATACAGTACCACAAAAATTTTGCCATGTGGCCACTTGTGGTGTGAAGGATATGTGAAGGATGTACATGTAGTATTATCCTTAAAGATATTTATCCTAATAATGTTTACCGCATTTTCCAGTCCTTATAGTCAAAATATCTTCCAAAAATGGATTCTTCATTTCCTAACAAGGTATAGCCACGAAAGAGTGATTTCAATTGGGCTCAGCAACGCTTCAAGTAAGAAGCAAGGTAAAACCCCTCCACGAACAAACTTCGTTGCACAAACTTCCATATAACCATTAATTTTTTTTATCATATGCATTGTCTATGTAAATCGCCCTTACCTATGCAAGCCCATATTATTTTCTAGTTGATAAATTGCTCAGGAAAATGATATATCACCCTTGTGTAACTAAAATACAAGTCAACACTGATTGAAAGGGTAAAAAAGTTATTTTCCATCAAATGAAGCCCAACAATCCCCAGTCTATGGGAGCAATCATTTCCCAGGATTAGTTCTAGGGAGGATATCCTCTGATTTTTCTTTTTTCCCCAACAAAAATCTCAAAATATTAGTCAGTTTTCAAGGTTACTTTCTCCCCATGAGGAGAAAATTTAAGAAATATCACCACTTGGTAAATTAGGGGGCTTTCAATGAACAAGAAACTATTATGTAATGTAGAAACAAATGGAAAAAAAGAATGTACTAGGCAGAAAATAAAGAAAACTTAATTCTACAAGTCAGAAAGGCATCACTACTGAGAAGGAATACTAACAAGCACATACCTTTCAAGAATATCAACGCAAGGACCTCAAACAGCAAGGAAACTATTATAGAGAACAAAATAAACACCTGTGAATTGCACGACAAACATTAAAAGTTTGCTTATATATATATAAACAATATTCATCTCTTTTAACTTGTCATTAAATTTGAGCTTTGTTTTAAGGAAGATGATCCAGTAACTGCAGGAAATGGACAATATTCACATGCAACTAGAGAGACTTCTTCATTATATATTATTACAAGAAGCAAGTGTATAAGTATGATTTTCAGATGACTAAAAGGAACAAGCAAATGCACAAAGAAAGTGTTAAGAAAGGAGTAAGAAAGCTGTAGTGAACACTAAAGTGGATAAGAAAAACTGACATCAGCTCAATGTTTGAAACAGCGCATAAGGGTGAAACGGCACCACAAAGGGGCATCTTGATGAATAACACAGATCACATTGACATCTTTAGACATTGACACTAGTATAATGCGCAAGGGAGGGTTAGCCAATCACCTCAACTACAGGCGAATAGTGCCAGAAAATTTAGACTAGCCTAAGCATCTCTCAGTTTTAAACTCTCAATCAATGTCGCAAAAAGATTAAAAAAGAAGAAGAAGAAGAAGAAATGGTATGAAAATTTTGAGACTCATAATGGGGTTGGAATATGTGTTGTGGTGTTTGAAGTACCCTACTGAGCTACTTCCCACATTGCCAATTGCTTTTTGGGATGAAGCCTTAAAAATAGTGTTGGAGTTGGTTGTGTGTGAACAATGGTGACCCATTTGTGTACACGTATTGTGCACATGCAGAGCCCAGGTTGTGCTTGCACATGAGGGACACTATTTAGACTCCACATTAGACGAGGAATAGGTATTGTGGTGTTTCAAGTGCCCTGTTGACCTACTTCCCCCACTGCCAACCTGATTTTGGGTGGAACCGTACCAGTATGTCATTGGTCCTATCCAACTTCAATCTGTTTACAAACAAAATGACAGACCTCATCAATATCACTCTCCTTAGCTTCAACATGTAGAACAAAAGCTGAATTCAAATTTTGAATCATTAGCCTCTAAATAAATGTATTTTCCAGAAGTAAAAACCTTTGCCTATCAATTCAAAAAAAATCCTTAAATGCATGGAATACAACGGAAATTCATTGGTTTAGGCTCAAAATATTTTTACTCACCGAGTATTTATTGGAGCCTATCTGTCTTTCAAAAACCCTGAAGTAGTACAGCAGATACAGTCCAAACATCAATTCTGGTGTGGATGAAAAGGCAAAAACTGACACAATGAACTTCCAGAGTTGAAGCTTCCTGAAAACATCCTATAAAAAAATAAAATAACAGGGCGAAGCTACATGTCAATGGAACTTACCAGTGTACTGAATATCCTAACGAATTTTAAGGACAAAATTATGAAAAGTAACAAATTCTATAGGCAAAAATTTCTTAGGAATAAAGTAGTAGTAGGAAAAGAAAAGGATATAAACGTTCCCTACATAAGGCTCCTAGAGTTGTAAAAAAATTAAACAAGCCACAAGAGTTCAGTAGGTGTGCTTTGGTAACCAAAAAAATAAAATAAAATTTGAAAATGGAATTTGGATCTCTGAATCAATATCTAACGGGCCCCAGATTGCATGAATTGGTAGCAATACATAGCACGGTAGTATAGTGCATAGTTACCAAAACCCGGTAAAGAATTTCACCATGACCTCCATAATAAATGCACCGTATTAGTAAGATCAAAGTAGTCATTTTGAAGGGCACTTCTGTCTAACCATAACACAATATCAATCAGCTAATATGTTTCATTGCATTAACAAGAAATTACCTCTATGAACCAGGTATGCATAGCATTAATGTTCCTAAACAGCAAACGCCAACAGACAATCACTGTTTCCAAGCACAGATATAAGGGAAATATAATGTGATTTCACTTAGGACTTAAAATTACAATTAGGAAGCATGATTTATTAGCTAATGTTCTCTCTATATTAGATATCGAAAATCCAGAAAGATGGAACCCATGAAACAAGGTCAAAAGCAGCTTCAGATATTGCATAAAAGATCCAGAACAATGAACTTCGAGATTACTACATGTACAATCATCGAATCAGAGATACACAATCAACAAAACCGAAACCAAGCTAACTCTACATTAAAAAAAAAAAAACCCACATATAACAACATGAAAAGAAACTACAAGCCATCAATAGTGGCCAATAACAGGACACGTGCATCATCAACACAGAGATTCAATCCAGGCTCAATTCATGCACCAAAGATCCAAAATAGCAATAAGACGTAAAATGATGAAATTTCTAAGAAGCATAAGAAGTTAATGGCCAGAGATAGAAATGGGGTGAAAAGGAAACGGGCACCTGGTACGACAATCCGAGGTTGTCGGAACGGCCCTGGATCCCAAAGAAGACGGTGAAGAGAGCTGAAGCAATGACGAAGGCTCTAGTGACCGGAGCATTGTCTGTGACACCAAGCAATTCAGAGACATTTCACCAAAAAAATATATATTAATAAATTAGAAGAGGGTATACGAATTTGAGACTTATATGAATGAATTTGGGACAAATCGACTTACGGAAACCAGATGGGCCGCCAGTTCATCTTCGAAGCGACCGGAATCAACGAGGTTTGGTTTTTGCTTGGGAGGGATTTATAAGACACGCCCACGCACACCCTGCCTAAACCCCAACTTCCACGAACCAGACTCTCTAAGTCAATCGACTCAAATGGGTTGTTCACTATAGATCCCCCTCTATTTCCTTTGTTTAAGGTATTTAATTATTATTATTATTATTTGCGTTGTACAATACATAAGAAAAGAAGGGCCTAAATTTGAAGTGCATGGTATATAACTATTAGAAGAAGATAAATATTGAACGAAGAGAGTTTGAATAGGAATTTAGATGATACATGTCATAATTGTGCTGGCACGTAACAAAAATGAATTTTTGGTAATGATAAAGGGAGGATGAGAGCCCATATGTGGTCGAAAGAAATTTAGAAATTCTATTCATACGGGCTGAAAACACATGAAAATTTATAAGGCACTGATTATTTTTATAAAAATTAGAGTCCACATTATCAATCATCTTCATGATGAAAGTTTGATTAAGCTCGAACGGAGGCACAAATAAAGAGAGTATGGTATGATTAGAAGTTTCAATACAATAGTTACTGGTCTTATGTGGGTTTCGCAACAAAATTTTATCTTTACCTTTTCTTCCTAGAGCCAAGTACTCTCATATAGCCGGTTGGATCAATTTTATTGGTGTTCACCAAATTTTGGAGTTGGTTTTAATTTAATCACTCTACTTTAATTTGATGCAAATTAGTCACTTAACTCGAGAAAACAATCGGGAATACCCAAATCAAAAACAGTCAGTAATTTAGTCGAGTAAATTCAAGAAAGTGGTCAAGAATCCAAAAATTTTATGTCTAACTCGGGAAATTGAGAAAAGGGTCGGAAAATTATTATAGGTATTCGGAATATTCGGATTACCCGTTTTATCAAAACTAGTAATAAGTATAGAAACTAAAAAAATGATTTTTATATAAGATTATATGTTGTTGGTCATATTTTAGTTAAAAAATATGTTCTCAATTTTTTAGGAACTTTATTTTTTTGGTGGGATAAATAATTTTCGACTTTTAGATTATAATAATTATGTCGAGAAACCATTGAGTAAAATATAATTCGTTTGGGAATCGGGAAACCATTGACTTCCTCCAAAACCATCCCTTTCGACTAGGTTAGAAAATTGAGCTTTTGTCTTTTATATTTTCCATTAAAAAAAGGAAAAAGGATTCAATGGGAAATAATTCAATTTTATGTTTAGATAATTCACCATTAGATCCCAAACTGATAGCTAATTAACAGAGTTAAAACGATGGAATTTTGTAATTATGACCAAACACAATTGCCAAGAGACCAAGAAAATGGAGCTCACGTAGGACTCTTGATAATGGCGATATTATCAAGACTGCAGTTGATACTTTTCTTTCAAACCATCTCAGCTCCTTGATTGACTTCTTATGGTTACTTGACAGAGTGCATGTTGAAGAAGAATTTATTGAAAAAAAATATCTTCTTTGATTAGGTTCTCTCTCTCTCTCCCTCTCTCTCTCTTTTTATTTTTATTTTTAATATTCCTGCAACTCTCTCATTGTCTTCAAAGTTTGATCTGCTGCGTCAGAGTGGTTTTTGAGTGCTTAATTGGATCCAACTTATCTACTTGTATTTTTTTTTTCTACATTTTTCGTCTGTCTAAGCACAATTTCTCTTTTCTTGATTTTTTTTTCTATTGCGAATGAGGCTAAAGAGTCTTGCTACGCCTGTACCCAATTCAAAGAAGAAAAAAAAAAATCAAGAATCTATCTCTTACTATTAAAACACTATTAACTTTCATTAAAATTACACCCCATGCCACTACGACTCAATTCTAAGGTTTGTTATATGACTTGGGTGCGAGTCTATACTTGCTCCTAAGGTCACATTTGGTTCACGGAAATCTCCTCAAGAATGTCACATTGCAGTGTTGGGTATGACTCTATAATATGATAGTCCTAAAATGTCACATTTCCTAAAATCTCATATATTCCTGAAAAATAAAAGGTTAACATTCCTAAGTTTATGGGCAGGAATGTGACATTTCGAATAGGTTGAAATGTGCATATAAAATAGAAAGTCCCAACTACTCTTATAAATGAATAGAGTGACAGAATTCTCATTTTTAAGTATACAGCTCATATAACTTAAAATAACATCAATGATGACCATAACAAAAATATATATATATATATACACACACACATATTATTCATAATAAAGAGTTGATAGTACTATTTTTATAAATTCATTTTTATATTATGTTATGAATATTATTATTTTTTTTATAAAAGGGTATTAATTGGAAAAACTTTAACATTCCTTAAATCTAATCATTAATACTATCACATGCTGAGGAATTCGACTAAGTAAACCAAACAGAAGAATGCCATATTACTTACAGAATCCTCATCGACTCCAAAGGCTTTGTCGATTTGACATTTTTATCACTATAATATATTTCACATTTGTCTTCGGTTAAATTTCTTTTTCTTAATAGTAGAATTTAAATCTAGGCTCGAATCAAGATCCTCTTGAATTTATATCTGTAAAGTTCTCAGTCAAGTACTTCCCCTACTCAATTTTCATGGACTTTTAAATAATTTAAACTACATGAATTGAAAAACAAACCAACATGCACAAATATATAAGTATATCAATTTCATGAGATTTGAAAATGCATTACCTATCCACTTAATTATTGATAATTCATAATATTTTTAAAAAAATCTTTGTTTTTCCAAAATTTCAATATTTAGGATGGATAGGTTAATGCATTTTCAAATTTCAAAAGAATTAACAGAACTATATGTTTAGTTATATTTTTTCTATCCATACGATTAAAATTATTCAAAACTTCATAAAAATTAGGTAGGGAAAGAAGTTTATAGGATATGAAATTGAGATCATCTTGGTTCAAGGCCTAACCTCCATAAAATAAAAAGATAATGAAAAAAAACAAAAAAAAAACCTAGATCTGAAGCTGATATGGTGCACAAATCATTTAACCATTGATAACTATAAATTTAGCATATGTAATTAAAGTGATAAAAGTTCATGTTCATTTGATAGGAAGAAGAGTTCTAGTTTGAAATTCATGAATTCAAATTGATGTGCAAATAATCTTTAAAATGTGCCCAAAAAATGGGGGATGGTGCTTGCATCACTTTTGGGTGCTTTAAATTTCAAAAAAAAAAAAAGTCTAAATGAAGACTAGATCTTAAATTGAGAGTACAAGGAAACAAATCTAATGATATATAGTTAGATTATATCCGATGTCAATGACCATGAAAAGAACTAGTTATAAGTGTCGTAAATAAGTGTTGAAAAAAAAAAAACATCAAAGAGGGAGAGTTCAAATAAAATTCTTTAGTGGACGACATGTGCTATAATTCTATTCGTATGAATTGTGACAGGTGGCAAAATTAAATCATACATGGCATCACCATAACTCCATCGACCTGTCAGGATAGATATGATTCCAACTTTGCTGGTGTTTTATTCATGCTCGTAATTAAAGAGATTGCAAATGTTAAAAATATAAGGTTGGTATTTGTACATTTAAATTTTTTTATAGTTATTAAATTGGGTGCATCTATGCTATCATAAAGTCAAATGAAAGTTTGATTTCTTCAACTATGTCATTTTTAAAAATTTATATATTTATCCTTCAAATGCTTTTTCCTCCTAAATTTTTCTTAAAATTAATCGAGAATGCAAAATTTTCTCAGTTTTTAAAGCGGTTTTCTTATAATTTCTAATTTTAAGAAAAGGTTGGGTTCGTATGCAGTAAAAATGAAAAAACGATGGAACTGAAAAGGATTCAAACCGGTGCCCAAAGAGAGGATATAAATGATTTTTAGGTCCCTATAAAATGACATTGTTCCTAAATTGGTACTATCAATTATTTTTACTTACTTTGATCCTCATTTTTGCACATTCTTTTTTTTTTTACTAATTTATTATTCTTTCGTAGCTTTTCCGAACTATATTAATTTTGTTGTGTTTCTCAAGGATTCTAAAATCCCAAGAAAAATAACCCTTAGAAAAAAGAGATTTATATGAAAAAAAATGACCCTTTCAAAAACTTGCATTTCCTCAATATTACTCTTTCATTCAAATTTTCCCTCTTTGATTTTATTTTTTTATAATCAAACATAATTACCCTTCATTTCGTTTTCCTTCCATTAAAGCCACAATACAAAAAGGACCACTCCCACTTCAATCAAGGGATGCAATCCGAATCTATTTTGTTGACCGCTGTGCGACTAGCACTTACAGAAAGCCGGGGGGCGATTTTGCAATTTTATTGTTCACAGTAGCTGAATATAAAGTGAGGGTTCTATTAGGGTTTAAGGAAAAGATTGCGGCCTTCACAGTTCTATCCTCAAGATTAGGGTTTCACTCTCGCAATTTCGGGCCGTTCCCTCGCTCAAAATTCCGGTTCCCGACCACCATGTGGGCTCTTCGTCGAGCTTCTAATCCCATCAAGTAAGTCTTTCTCAAATTTTTAGCAGCTTTAATTTGCGTTTGCATATGATTTTCTCTTTTAGGTGCTTATGTCTCTCGATTGAATCATACCTCTCAACTAACTACTCTACAAGTATCATTTGCAAACTGGGTTTTAATGTTCTTTAGAGGTAAATGCTTGCTTTTGTTGTCTTAAGATCAAGGAAAAACAGTTACCTGAACATTTCTGTTTCTTTGAATTGTTAGGATGATTGGGGGATCTTCATTTTGAAATGAATTTTTTTTTTTGTACCCTTAGTTGTAGATTTTTATGTACGCAGTCTATCTTTCTATCTATCCGCTTTTTTTTTTTTGGCATATGATCGCACACTGCTTATAATCTAATTGTTTTCTATCCAAATTTATTACGCCATTGAGTTTTATATATACTAAATTGATTCTAATGTTTTTGCTGCACTGATCCGTCGTTAACTGGCCTAGTAATGTGTTAGTGTGAATTGTCTTTTTATTGTGTATATAGATCATGCAAATTTTTTTTACACCATCAATTCACAAAGAAAGTGAGTCCGGTTGTACTTATCAACTTGAAGTTAATAACTTTGTATGACAAACTTAATAATTGGTGTCAGAATTCTAATTCTGTTTTGTCTACAGGAATCGGGTTTCCAGCTCAGGAATTTCTCAATTATGTTGTACAAGGATAGAAAATGCAAGGAGCTCTTTAGATGGACGGCCTGTATTTTCTGAGCCTTCCCTCGCAAGTAGTTTTCCTTTGAATAAATACTTCCATGCCACGTGCATTTCTTCTAATTGCTCGACCTGGAAGCGCAGCTTTTCTTCACAGGTTGGTGCAAGAAGCAGTGGGGAGGAAGATGACTTGGAAGATGGGTTTTCTGAGCTTGAAACTTCAGTTAGTGCAGATGTGGTTGAAGGGAGTGATGCAGAGAATGAGAATGAAGATGATTTAATTTCTGAACCGGAATTCTCTGAGGATGAAGATAGTGGAAATTTAGATGGGCCTTCCCATGTTGAATTGGAATTATCAGACACCGAGGTAGAGGCGAGTGAGAAAAAAACAAAGAGGAAAAGAGTTACTTCAGAATTATTCAAGACTGTCATAGCTGCTGCACCTGGCCAGTCCATTCTTACTGCTCTTGATAAGTGGGTTGAGGATGGAAAAGATTTGAGTGGGGAAGAGATAGCATTGACCATGCTCAACCTTCGTAAGCGTCGGATGTATGGAAGGGCATTGGAGGTACTTTTTGCTTGCTTACTAAGTTGAAAATCCTGAACTAGAAGCTATGAATAAGTTTGTATAATATATATGAAACAAACCATTCTTTCCCAAAATTGTTGTGTGATTTCTCTGCATGATATATGAGTGTAGTCTTTGCCATCCATGACTTTGCCAAACCTGCCAGTTTTCCTGTTGATAGCACACTTTCTTTTTCGTTAGCAATATTTATTCGTAATGATTTGTTACCCTTAGACCCAAGGCAAGGAGACAAGATTTGACACTATTTTACATTTTTTATTTTTGATAATTTACTATTTACAATCGTACAAATGCCTCAATGCAACATCTTAAATGTTTCTTGTGTAGTTTCATCTTTTCAATTACTCCAAAAAACTGCATTGACTTTTTCCCGGGCAAGGGCATTGATTTCCAGTTAAGGAGGACATTTAGGGCAAGGCTTTGATTTGGAACGCTTGACGCTGTCATGATTTTCATTGTTGGGTTACCACTATATCTACATTAGTTTAAAGATGAAGCATTGCTTGGTCACCTCGGGGTACCATTCTTTGTCATGTTAGAATACAATTTGTGTTTGTCTTAATGAAACATGCTGCTTCTTATGCTTCCTACTTTATCCATTCCTGTTTGTTTTTCCTGTTTCGTGTAAGTTAGCACCTGCCTCTTGCTTTCCTTTTGAATTTTCTCTCCCGTAGTCTTCTTCTTGTTGAGCTTTAAATCTTGAGTATATTTGAAAGCCTCCCCTTTTATGAATTTGGATTTCATATATGATGTACAATTCTGTAGCGCACTTCTCTGTTAAGGGCTCAATTTGAGTAAGAAAGTTTGGAGGTGTATGCATAAATCGATAGACACTTCTCTTGCTTCTTATTTATTTATGTTCTGAACTACTGGTAATATTTTATGTGAAGGGATAAGTGCAAAGTGATGCATCAAGGTGCATTCAAGGATGTTGCTAGGACAAGTGCAGTTATTATCTGCCTCAGTTTTGCCACCTGTCTGTTTAGAAATTTCTGATGTTCTCAATAAGTAATTCTTTAGTGTTGGCTATGCCTTGTGAATGACTGTGTATGTAAAAGCTTGAATCTTGCATGTCCTTTGATTCTGTCATGTGTGTGATTAATAACTGCTGATTTTCGGTACACCTGTTATGCTTTTCATTTTTGTTTGGATGTGCAACCTTATGTTTTTTGATTATGCTGTGTTTTTGGCAGCTCTCTGAGTGGTTGGAGAAAAGTAAGAAACTGGAATTCCACGAGAGGGATCATGCATCTCGCGTTGATTTGATCGCGAAGGTACGAGGCATTTACAAGGCGGAGCACTACATTGAGAAGATCCCGAAATCCTTCAGGGGGGAAGTCATATACCGAACCCTCTTGGCCAACTGTGTCTCCAGAAACAACGCGAAGAAAGCTGAGGAAATCTTCAACAAAATGAAGGATCTAGAGTTCCCAACCACGTGCTTTGCTTGCAACCAGTTGCTCCTCCTCTACAAAAGGATCGACAAGAAGAAAATAGCTGATGTGATATTACTAATGGAGAAAGAAAACATCAAGCCGTCACTCTTCACGTACAGAATCCTCATCGACTCCAAAGGCAAATCCAACGACATAAATGGAATGGAAAATATCGTGGAGATGATGAAGGCAGAAGGGATTGAGCCCGACGGGCAAACTCTCTCCATCATAGCCAAGCACTACGTTTCTGGTGGGCTCAAGGAAAAGGCGGAAGCGACTTTAAAGGAGATGGAAGGAGGCAACATAAAGGATAATCGTTGGGTTTGCCAACCATTGCTCCCTCTTTACGCAGCCCTAGGGAAGACCGATGAAGTGAAAAGGGTTTGGAAGGTGTGCCAGTCGAACCCGCGGCTCGATGAGTGCGTCGCTGCCATTGAAGCATGGGGGAAGCTGAAGAACATTGAGGAAGCTGAGGCTGTTTTTGACAAAATGCTGAAGACGTGGAAAAAGCTGTCTTCGAAGCATTATTCTGCGCTTTTGAAAGTTTATGCAGAGAATAAGAAGCTGGCCAAAGGCAAGGATCTTATCAAGCGGATGGGGGACACCGGGTGTTGGATTGGTCCCTTGACTTGGGATGCCCTCGTGAAACTTTACGTGGAATCAGGGGAGGTGGAGAAGGCCGACTCGATACTGCACAAGGCGACGCAGCAGAATCAGTTAAGGCCAATGTTTAATTCATATATGCTGATAATGGATCAGTATGCGAAGAGGGGCGATATCCATAATTCAGAGAAGATGTTCCACAGGATGAGGCAGTCTGGCTACGAGGCTCGGCACCGCCAATTCCAAGCCCTAATCCAAGCATACATAAATGCCAAATCTCCTGCTTATGGGATCAGAGAGAGGATGAAGGCGGATAACATATTCCCAAATAAGGCTCTGGCGGGACAGCTGGTGCTCGTCGATGCATTCAGGAAAACCACGGTGTCGGATTTGCTTGATTGAGGAAATCGGCAGCTCCTCTTGTTTCTGATGCTCTGGGATTATATGCCGTCTGTCTTGGAGGAGAAAGCTAAGCAACTTTGGCCACTTTATTTATGCTGTAGGTATGATCAGTGACTTTGGGTCGAATTTCTTTTATGTTTGTTTGACAACTCCATCGCTTCCTTCTCTCTTATAATTGCCTGTCCTTTGTTTAGCCATTGCATTTTGAAGATTAGACTGAGGAAATTGAGTTGTATTCTGGTATTAAGCTTTTTTCATCCCCATTAGAGAGCCTTCCTCCTGTGGAATTGAGAAAACTGGTTACAGAGACACTTTTTGCATGCTGTGATTCATCATCTCCTTGCCTTTTAGGGAATAACTCTCTTCATGTTGCTGAAATTTTGATTACATCAATAAAAGTTGGTGAATTAAGTTCTCAAATATACTTAATCTTAAATTTATTAGACAACATTTTAAATAAATAATTTCAACAGTAAAAACTTTTACTACTTCAAATGAGTCATGAAATAAACATAACCATGATATATTAAAGCAAAATAGATCAAAAGTGTTACCCTTCTCACGCTCATTAATTTGTTTAGACTTTTAATTCTTGCTATTCAATTATTATATATATTCTTATAAAAATTATATTTTTCATTTTTTAATAAATTTTTATTATGTCAACCAAACATCAAAAAAGTAACAAATTTTCATGAAAATATTTTCCAAGATTTTCCTTGAAACAAACATAACTTCACATTCAAAGCATCCTCTGAAAATGGCTGTGGATGAAAGGGAAACTCAAACGCAATGAGAGCCAAAAAGACACTTCCCATTCTTCCCAGTCTTCATTTTGACCCATAAACTTCATGTGCATAAAATAATAATTTTCATTATGGGTCAGTAATTACCGTAATTTTAGTACATGGTGCAATTTAAATAAAAATTCCATGCTCTTTATCCCTTCTCCACATGGCGTAAAAAATTAGAATGAAGATACAACACCGAAAGAGTAAAGAAACAAAGAAAAAGAGACGATCTAATAGCTTAACCAAAAGAGGGCTACCATTTCAGACATATTTTATCAAACAGATGGTTCTGCAAATTCAGCGCTTAAAGTCTTCAAACCTAATATTTCTGACCTTATTTGTTTCAGATCTTCATTTTCAGATTATCAAACAGGCCCTAGGTGTATGCCTCCATTCATCTGCAAGGTGTTGATTTGCTTCCGAAGGAAACAACACTAATATGCCCACATCAACCGAGCAAAGTTCCACGCGACAATTCAATCAAAACTTTTTCCGGTATTCCGTCCTTCGAAGCAAATTAAGAGCGATACCTAAGGCCATTCTTCTCAAGATCTTCAAAAGTTCTCTGGCATTCGAAAACAAGGAACTTTGAATTCATTATCATCAAAGGAGGTGGTTCTAAAGCAACTTCAAGGAGAAAAAGAGAGGCCAGTTTACCTACACATGCATACAATGTGCTTCTGTTTAGACTGAATCTGCCATGACCCTGCATCCAAAAGAACAAATAGTGTGCATTTAACGACTCACTTTTCATGTAAAACAACGTAAACCTCGATCCTAATATTGTATGTACTATCATAAATAAATAAAAGTAGAAATTTCAAAAAGAAAAACAGAAATGGGTCGAATTGTTTCCTTGATTATCGACAGCAACAATGTTAAACAACACAACTAGGAAGATGGCTCTAAGAAGCTTCGGCTTGATTACATGTGCACTGTGTACAACATAGAAATAAAGCCTCCCAAACATTCAATGATTACCTTCATATATCCAGTTGATCAAGGTTGACCATGCTTGCAGCTTGCTGTATTAGTCCTTTCCGCACATCCACCTGAGCATAAGTTTGACAGCCATAAAGTGATGGGGATGAGTAATTTAAGTATCACAAAACAAGGGGCAATCCACATGAAAAAATGTCAAGCCAACTATTTTTTCTTGGTAAATTCGAGCCAACTAATTTGATTCTTGAATGGGAAAAAAAGAAACCTTCCAAAGAGAAATAAGTGTTATTGTATATAACCTTGCTAACTGAATAAGTTGAGTTGTGAAAGAATAAAGAAAACTATGCGCTACCTACCCGAGCACCCATAAGGGAGGAAAACGTAACATTTGCCTCAGCTGCATCCTCAACCACTAACTGCTTTAGCAGCCTGTGCTCTGGATCCAACGTTGTTTCCCATAGTTGTGCAGGCATCATCTCCCCTAACCCTGTATGCACAATTATTATTTAAGAAGACGGAAATCAAATTAGTATTTGTATTTCAATAATTGTACTTGAATTCAGCTTCTGCAGATACACAGGTAATTTCGTTGCAATTCGTTGTGACTATTAATGTGCAGGAAACAACAAATATTTTGTGTATACCTTTAAACCTCTGAATGTTGAATGATGCATTCGGAGGGAATGAAGTCCTTAGCCGTTTAAGTTCAGTTTCATCATAGCAATAGTATGCTTGCTTCCCTCTCTCAACCTGGCATTTCAACAAAGGAAGATACCATTTTTAAGTGCTCAGAACATTTACTTGATGGATCCACAGAAGCCCAAGCAAACCTTGTAAAGAGGCGGAACACCAACATAGATGCAACCTGCATCGAACAGAGCTCTCTGCAGCAAGAAAAATCAAATAAATGTAATACTGTTTTGCCACATTATATACCTAAATTCTCTTGAGAAGCTTTTTTATATCTGATTGTCAATTCTAGTGTTAATTTGAAGAAATTTCTCAGCTATCCACCTGATATCTATAGAAAAATGTCAGTAGCAGAGTTCGGATGTGAGCACCATCAACATCAGCATCAGTTAAGATGATGATTTTATGATATCGCAGAGCCTCCTCCTTAAAATCCTCTCCCTGAAGGCAGTAACAATTCAAAGCATAGAATAAGATGAGTGGTTTAGAACAAGGAAAGTAATGGAAAGAGAAAATAATTACCTTTACTCCTAGGCCCAATGCAAGTATAAGATTTTGAATCTCCTCATTCTTATACATTGCTGCTTCATCCCTTCTCTCAATATTTAAAATCTTTCCTCTCAAGGGAAGAATGGCCTAAATATAACAGGGGATTTTTTTTAGAAGAACTTTATTAGAGTGAAGGAAAAGTATACAAAGTGGCGGGCAAGGAATCCTCTAACTACAAACAAAACTGAAAAAAACCTGCACCAAGGGATTTATAATAGTTTACTACAGCATTGCAAAAGACCTTTACTTATCAGAAATAGACATTTCATAATTTCCATCTGGAATGTGGGTGAGGGATGATTACTGGAAGGTACTATACCACAAATTACAAAACAATAAGCAGAAGAACTTATGAGCAGGTTGGCAGGTCGGAGATTGGGCTGCTGGGACAAGCAATTGTGTCAAATCCTGGCTAACACCTTCCCCCCCCCCCCCCCCCCCCCCCCAACCAAAAGTAACAAAGGAACCATGTGTATTCCATTTGGAACAACAGTGCCAATGATCACTTTAGGGTTCTTGACAATCTATGATTAATCCAATCATTTAAATTCAAACTATAAGGAGATTATTAGTTCACTACCAGGACCAATCAGAAAATACCACTATCACCCCTACGATTTCTATCATGTGAAATCTGGACTTCCTCAAAACTCCTACGAAGGATCTTTTCTCAAATTATGTTACCTAATTACCATTTACCATCTGCAGAACAATTGCAGAATAACCACCAAATCACCAGTTACACCACAACTGAACCACCTAAAGACAATTTGATATAGATCAATAACTTCAAGCTGATTAGCTGATGCCCGATATATTGACATCAAATCTGTCTAAGACATGAACTAAGAATGAGGGAATATGGGTCTACACACTGTCCAATATAGTAGAAAAAGATACTACAACAATATCAACAAAACCACAACAATGATGACACCATATTGCCAATATATCCATAAGAACATCCTTCACATGGACACCAGTTACACCGTTCGCAATACATGAAAAAGAATGCCCCAAAGGGAAAAGTCAGGGTCAGAAAGTTAAATTTCATTATAACAGGATAAGATTATCCTCCCAAATCTTCCATATTTTATAAAATAAAACCAGAATATCTGAATAACATTTCCTGCCCTTTTATTATTATTATTCTCTTTTCAGAGTTTCTGACTGCAATTCTATGAGTGTTCCACTTACCAAATTACTGAAGAAAATACTTATTATTCACTAAGTAAAATCTAGAAGAACAACTATCTATTGATAAAGATGAGTGTGCCTCAGTAAACAGTCAATTACAAGATAAAGCTTAACCTGGAAGCGTCTGTCGCGGCCTTGCTTTGCACTTCCACCAGCTGAATCTCCTTCAACTATAAATATTTCTGCAGATGTTGATAATACATAAAGATGAAATCTCATTGCACAATTCAAGAACTTCAAAACACAAGATTAATAAACTGATAACTGCATAATCTTTATTATCATAAATCTCATTTATTTCCACAGGCATATTAACACTGAGAATCTGAAGTAACTGCCAAGAGAGTTTCCAGTTCAGTCAAACAAAAACAAAGGAGTTCATGCTCTCAAAGTTGTTCTAGAAAGTCACATCCTTGCTTTCAGGGAGCCATATAACTAATGGAAAGATCAGCTTTTACCCTATCATATAAACTAAGTTTATTATGCTAAATGTTCCTTGATATGGCCAACAAACAGGTAGGATATAGCTAAACGTATACTCAGTTCAGGAATATTACAGCCAATGTAGCATACCGTTATATTTATCATAACAAACCTACATGCATTTAGACATCAAGATTTAAAAGCACCAGTATTTATGAGATGCTTATCCATTCATAGCTAAGCCTCAGACAAAGAAAACAAGGTGATCATGATTTTAAGTAAAAACCCAATAATGTTTTAAGAAAAATCCAGAAAAAACAAGCGCACAAACAAAAACACACACAGAGAGAGAATGAAATCAAACCATGATTAAGCCAATGCCAACTACTAGTCAATTTGTTCAGGCCCTAAGCCAGCTGGTCAAAGGTGTGACGGGAAGCAAAAGATCCTGAATTCAAGGCGTAAAAATGTGGTTCTAACAACCTACACACACAGATCTAAGCTTCCTTTGTTGTATCATCTTCTCCGTAAAATTTCTTTCTCAATCAAAAAGTGTGTGTGTGTGTGTGTGTGTGTATATATATATATATATTATTTATGTATTTATTTCAAAGGGGAACAACATACAAAAGCTCTGAAGGATTAAATTTTAAGTATTTTATGCCAAGGAGGTAATAACAAATGTTGAATGCACAAGCATGTGGTAAGATCATGATTAAGCAAACCAATATAATGGAGAAATGACTAATTATACATCAACATTGCAGAAATCCTCTCAACCATAAATCTGCAACTAGCAAGCTGAATGAGGGTTCTGGACAAGATAAACATAATATACCAGATTCTTCAGGATCTGTGGCTGAGCAATCAGCTAGCTTTCCAGGAAGAGAGGATGACCTTAAAACACTCTTCTGTCTCACCAGTTCTCTTGCCCTCTTTGCTGCCAGTGCTGCCTATACAAACATTGATAGACAAGTCAATTTATTTGTGGGAACAACAACAACAACAACAATAAACAGCTTAGCAAAAAAGAAAAACGGGGGCAGCAACAGATAAGCTCTAATCACAGCAGTTAGGATCAGCTTGGAACCAACACCAAGATATTACATCTTGTCAATCATGCGAAATCTTCCTACACGACTTCTTTCTACTAATCTTATGCCATCTTCTACATACCTTGCACTCATGTCCACCGTTACAACTTCTGTCCAGTCTTTACCTGTATACCCTTGAACCTCCTATCCCTCCTAAATCAATCATCCCACTCCTCCTAACTACCACACTCATAAGTCTTTGTCACGCATAAACCACCATAGACAAGACAACATCATCTTAGCTTGTGCTCAAAGCTACCCCTAGCGAGCAAATCTCTTCATTTCTAACACCATATTTCATAGTCTTGAACCACCATCCATGTTACATCTCAGCACACTAGCAATAAATCTGAAGTCCTCTGGACAGAGATTATATCGAAAGAAATAATAATTAATTCAAACTGTTGTTGGTTCATGAATAATATCACAAGTACCTTAAGAGCATTTAGAGATTTGGAAAGGATTGAATCAAGTACATCTGGATGCAACTCTAAGTATTCAGTAAGATACTCCTGGACAGATTGATCAACCACTCTTCGCACTTCTGGATTTCCAAGCCTAGTCTTTTAAACAGAGAACAAAATAATGGAAGGATAAGATAATAAACCATGACAGGGAAGGAACATGTCAACTTCCAAATTTTAGGAAGTAATTTCAACATCTTGCCAAACTAGTTGCAGAAGTCAAACAGGAAATACCTTTGTTTGTCCTTCAAACTCCGGATTTCGGAACTTTGACAGAGATGATACACGTTAACCCCTCCCTTACATGTTCACCACTTAAATTAATATCCTTCTCCTGGAATAAAACAGATAATGCAAAAATATTTCATATTGAACAGCACTGTAGACTACTTCTATTGTCTACATTGGGTTTAGGAAACTCTTTGAAAGAGAGTAATGTGCCAAATAGTTGTCCATTAAAATTTTTTACAAGTCAATTCAATGGGGTTCACATTGCCATCTTAATAAAAAGGCCAGCCTTCACCTTTTCATAAAGTTCCATTCACCCACCTAATTTCTAATTTACATCACGTGGGTCTCAAGCTAGCTCATTTCGGAAGGGAAGTAAGTCAATCAGTACACCCACCCACCATGGAAGGCTTTCCATACTTTGTCCAGTAAATGTACTACTCAAACAATTTTTTTTTTTTAAAGCTTAAAGTGACCGTCTGATTCAATATTATCACTTCATATAGTCCTTTCTTCTTCTTCCTCTTTTTTTTTTTTTTTCCCCAATTTCTGTGGATCACTTCAATAGTGTTTGAAAATTTGAAGCAACCAGTAAATTAAAAAATGAGAGGAATAATTTCCCCTGGCCCCCAAAAGGGGGAAGACTAACAAAGTGATTAAGCTATGTAGCGATAAAGAACCTCATCAACTATGCCAAAAAGGCTGCAAATGCAGTACACAAAACCAAACTATCATCCACATAAATTCACTTTCCGATTTCAGAAATAATTTCTTTCAAAATGATATACTGCCAGGATTCCAGATCTTGTTCCGGTAACTAAATAAGCAACTATCTGACCAAATCGTCTGAATATATTTATATTACTCCCACCCTTCCAATAAATAAAGTTTCATTTTCTTTTAAGAGAACTCCTGCTGAGGAACAGATCCAAGAGAAACAGAGTTGGGCCTGTAGCTCAAAGATACAATGAAAACCATGTACGAATCACAAGGAAACTTCCCTGCTTGAATGAAATCAATGTTGTATGCACACAAAAGAATGATAAGTAAAACTAGAATAAAATGAATTATGATGGAAAATATCACAAGGAAAACAATCTTATAGTTATCTAAAATCAACATACCTTCATAATCTTAGACTTTTTTGCAAGATTATTAAGGGTTCTCGTTAGTGAAGCCTTGATGCCATCTATATGCGTGCCACCATCAATTGTGCGTATGCTATTAGCATATCCCAACATTGTATCTGAGTATGCATCAGAGCACCTAACAGCAAGAATCTTGTTAAAAAATTGAGTGACAAAAGCGACAAATTATTCTGGGAGTACTTGCCAGCTTTGAGCAAGGAATTAGCATCACACAATTAATTTTTAACCCCAAAAGCTAAAATCATTTTGAACTTACATCAACAAACTATAGTGTGGCGCCTATCACTCTGTTGCATTGAATCTAGTCTATGGAAATGCATCGAGAAGCATTTGAAAAGATTAATCACTCACAACACAACCCCACCCAAATTGTTCAAAAGTTTTCCTCAGATGCAACATATCATCATATAAGCAAATTTCATTAATAAATTATTCCAAGGACGACCAAACAAGAGACTAAGATGATAGTGGCTTTACCACTGAAGAGCTACATCTATGGTGATTCCGTCTGATTTTTTCCTGAAACCCACAATGTCATGAAGAGGATTCTGGAACATAGAGCAATCAGTCACCATTTAGCACGATATAACAAAGTCACAAATTAGCATAAGAGGAAAAATATTATTAGACCCTCTAGTTAAGTGAGCGTTCCAGTGTCCCAGCTAGATTTCCCTAAAATCATCTGGTTGGGTGTCACCACATGCTGCTCACAGCCATTTGAGGTTTCCCAGCTCATTGTAACACAGAAGTGCTAGCCACCTACTCATTGTATTAATATTTTAACCAGTCATATGCAAAGCCAAATTAAATGATGGGGTAAGAAATAGCTGATTCTAAGATGACTAATACGCTTAAAAGAAAAGGAGACAAAAAATGGAAATACGAAGAAGAGATCATTTATAAAACACATACAAGAACACCAAAAATAATAACAATGCAAAGTAAATGTCATGCAGCTAGACTTTCGTGTAACTGTTCATCAAGCTCAATGTACTTTATTCAAGAAATTTCATGCAGGCCCAAAAGGATGTAAATCTCACTAATACTCTTTTGGAATCTGTTAATTGAGTGTTTTATGTTATTGAGCTTTTATGATATTAGGCTCATTAAGGTTTTCTATTATATTTCCTTGTTCAAGTGTGATAGGGGCTTCTTAGTAACCCTAGTATTGAGTCTCATAAATAGATACTATTGGTGCCCGTATTAGGGCATTCAACTTTTCTCCATATAATTCTTTTTTTCTCTAAATTTATACATGGTATCAAAGCCATAAAAAATAAAAAATAAAACCTTAACCCTAGCCCTAAATCTTTCTCTTCTCCAATAGGAGACACTTAGACGATCACTCCGCTCTTTTGTTTCCGACTCTCTCATCTTCGATCATGTATTGAGTAAGGGAAAAGAGAACTACTATTGATGTTTGATCAGATTTCTTGAAATGGAGTCTTTTGTGATGGATCATAACGTCGGATGATAACAAAGATGAGATTGGGGATTATTCTAACCCCAGAATAGAGGTGAATCCTTGAGTGAGTGTTCCTAAGGTTCTTTCGCTCTCTATCACTTAGTTGACAGATCAGAATTTGGATGGATCCAACTATTATCTATGGAAGAAAATCGTGAAGATTGGTTTGGTAAAGTTTAGATAGAGATGATCACTTGACCAGTGGTCCAACAACTGAGGCAGCCGCGAATCGTATTTGGGTACGTGATGATGCACGTCTGTTTATGCAATTATTGAATTTAACGGATCCAAAGGTAACTTTCTTAGTAGCTCACACAAGCACGGTTAAAGAATTGTGGACGTACATGGCAACTTTATATTCTGGACAGCATGATCCCCCTATGGTTTATGATCTTTCTCAAGCATTCTTTAGGGCTGATTAGAAGGATCGGAGTCTTACTGATTATTTTGCGGATTTTTAAAAAATGCTACGAGGAGTTGAATGTTTTGCTTCCAATTTCTGTGGATGTGGCTGCAATGAGGAAACAACAGCGAGGATCATGGGGTCATAAGCTTCTTGGCTGGTCTTTGGGATGAGTACGAGGTTGCTCGATCTCAGATTTTGACTAGTGACAGCGTTAAATCATTAAAAGATGTATTTTCTCGTGTTCTATGCATCAATAAGCATAACAAATCTCCGATGGAGGATAGTGCTGATCGAACAGCCTTTGCTGGCCAAAATTTTCAAGGAGGGAATGGTGGTCATAATAGTAAGCAGTGGTGGCTGTATTGGTGGGAGAGATGGCGCTGGTTCGTGACACTTGTTTATGTTATCATTGTGGCCTGAAAGGCCATATAAAGTAGAATTGCTGGAAATTGCATGGGAAACCTCCTTCGCAAGGCGGCTATTCTCGTCCACCTGGTGTTGCAGCACAAGCAAATGGAACTACAGCCTCAGCAGGCCAGCAGTGGCCTACCCCTGGACAGCCGTGGCAGCCACCAAGCCAGGTTGGACAGCTGTGGATGTCAGCCCAACCTGGGCAGTCACCTGCTCCAACCTGGCCCTCCCCGAGTCAGTCCCTTAAGTAGCCTTCCAGCCGGCCATCCCAGACCGTGGATGGGAGCATTCCACCACCGGATACTGCCTCTTTCAATCAGGCCCAGCTTAGCGACTCAACAGCTTGTTTTTCTACCGATGGTTCTCATTGGATTATTGATTTGGCGCCACAGATCACACAACTGGCAATATCGATAATTTTAAATGTTTTAGGCCCATTACAAACCTTCCTCCCATAAAGGTCGCCGATGGATCGTTCGCACCTGTTTCACACGCATGTCCCTAGGGTCTTCTGGGCTGACGCAGTTCTTACTGCCTACTACCTCATCAATTGGTTACTATCACCTGTTCTTAAGAGAGATATTCCCGCTTGTATTTTGTTCCCACAGCATCTGTTACATTCCATGCCTCCAAAGATGTTTGGTTGTGTTTTCTATGTGAGAGATTCACATCCTGGACTCTCCAAGCTTGATGCCTGTGCTCTTCGGTGTGTGTTTGTGGGCTATTGTCGAACTCGTAAAGGCTATCGCTGCTATTCTCCCAAGCTTCGTCGTTATATTGTCTCAGCGGATGTCGTCTTCTTTGAGACTGAGTCCTATGTTCCTCATACTTCCCCGTCATCTGTATCACCGCCTGCGGATGATGATTTCCTCGTTTATGAACTTCATCCTGCCTTACAACATGCGGTTCAAGATTAGATCACTCAAACTTATTCTTGTCGTCCGCCTCTCCCTGTCTCACCGCCCCTGCCCTGGTTGCTCCTGTCTCGTCAGAAGATCCTGTTGCTGCTTCTCCGTCTGATCTGGATCTTCCTATTGCCGAACGAAAGGGTACTCACTCATGTGTGAACCATTCTATTGATCACTATGTCTCTTATCTTGGCTTGTCTTCTGCTACGCGTGGCTTGGTTTTTACACTTGAATCAGTTTCTATTCTTCATACCGTGTCTAATGCTCTTGCTCATTCTGCCTGGCATGCTACGATGCTTGATGAGTTGGCTTCCCTGGATGAAAATGAGATGTGGGATCTTGTGCCCCTTCCTCGTGATAAGTCCGCTATTGGATGCAAATGAGTCTTCCAATCAAGGTCAATCCCGATGAATCCCTTGCCCGCTTCAAGACTCGTTTGGTTGCCAATGGTTATGCCCAAAAATATGGCGTCTATCCGTCTTTTTATCTCTCTTGCAGTGACCTTTCAGTGGCCTCTTCAGCATCTTGATGTGAAAAACGCTTTTCTCCACGGTCATTTGGCGGAGGAGGTTTATGTTGAGCAACCCCTGGGGTTTGTCGTTCAAGGGGAGTCCCGTCTAGTTTGTCGCCTCAAGCGATCCCTATATAATTTGAAACAATCTCCTCGGGCTTGATTTGGCAGCTTCAGTGAGGTGGTTATGAAATTTGAACTAAAGAGATGTTCAAGTGATCATTCCGTATTCTACTCTAGATCCCCAACAAGTTTGATTTTGTTAGCAGTCTATGTTGATGATATTGTGCTAACCGAGAGTGATGCCAGTGATATCTCTCACTCGAAGCACTGTTTGCATCAGAACTTTCAGACTAAGAACCTTGGGGAGTTTCGTTATTTTCTGGGCATAGAAGTTGCAAGATATAGACAAGGCATATTCTTCTCATAAAGGAAGTATGTTCTTGACCTACTCAAAGAGACGGGTACATTAAGTGCTTGACCTTCGAACATTCCTATGAATCCTAATGTTTGCCTATCACTGAAGATGGAGACTTGCTTATGAATCTTGAGAGGTACCATTGCCTAGTTGGGAAGCTTAATTATTTGGCGTTAACGTGCCCAGGCATTACTTTCTTAGTCAGTATAGTGAGTGAGTTTATGTCTTCCCCTTAAACTACACATCAGGATGTTGTGTGTCGAATTCTTCACGATTTGAAGGATTCTTCGCGGCGTGGTCTATGGTATCGTAACCACCCAAACACCAGATTGGAAGGGTTCTCTAATGCTGATTGGGCAGGATCTCCTAGTGATCGAAGATCCACGACGAGCTACTGTGTTTTCGTTGGTAGTAATCTTGTGTCTTGGAAGAGCAAGAAACAAACTGTTATGGCTCATTCGAGTGCAAAATTGGAGTATAGAGTTATGCACAAACAACGAGTGAGTTAGTTTGGCTCCATCATATGCTTAGTGAGCTTGGCTTCCCAGCTACCAATCTTATAAAGTTTTGGAGTAACAATTGAGCGCCATTCACATTGCAACAAATTCTTTGTTTCATAAGTGCACCAAACACATTGAGATCGACCACTATTTCATCCGCGAGAAGATACAGCAAAAGTTGATATCTATAGAATATATCCGAACGGGTGATCAGCTTGCCAACGTCTTCGCCAAGTTTATGAGCACAGGTCATTTGAGTGTCATTTGTAACAAGCTGGATATGCATAATATTTATGCTCCAGTTTGAGGGGGAGTGTTAATTGACTGTTTATCATTGGGCTTTTATGATATTAGGCCCATTAGAGTTTTCTATTATGTTTCTTTATTCAAGTGTGAGAGGGTTTCCTAATAATCCTAGTATTGATTATTATAAATAGATATTCTCAGTACCCGTATTAGAGCATCCAACTTTTCTCCGTATAATTCTCTCTCCCATAAATTTCTACAAAGTAAAAAAAAAAAAAGAAGCATATTGATTTAAATAAAATAAAAATTATGAAACCCAAACCAAAACTAGGAAGGGAAAAGCTTAAGGAAGTTGTGAAAGTAGAAACATACTTTGTCGGTATTCAGCCATCTCACATACTCAACCAATCCCCCAGCATAGCAGTATTCATTATACTGATTCTTCTCAGGGTCATTATCCTCCTTTCTAAGAATGATATTAAGCTGCAAGGATTGGCCAGAACGGGCAGCAAATTGTTAGGAACAAGGATGCTAAGCTTCAGATCTTACCACATGAAGAGAATAAAAGGCACCATATAACTCTCAAACGAAAGAAAAAGCTCGAATGTTTTATTTTAAATGTAATGCAGATTAATAGTAAATAAATTGTGAGTGAAAGTTTAAAACAGGAAGAAACCACAAGGCTAACCAAAAAGGGGAAAAAAAAAATGCTTGCAGGAAATATTCATAGGAAACTTATCCAACCATTGAACATCATACTTTTGCATCTTCCCACACAAAAGAAACCAAGCACTTTACTGAACGAGGAATGGCATGCCTGTGTCGAGCTCTTGGGCCTTTGCTACAGGCACCTTCTCTGGTCTCTCATCTTTCCGATCTGTGTATAGAATGGTGTGCGGCACTTCTTTTTTTCCTTTTTTCTCCTTGTTTTTGGTGTCTTCCACTGTTTTGCTTTTCTCTTTTTTTTTTTGGAGAATCCCCTGTCCTCCATGCTATAATTTTCTCCACAATCATTCTAAAAAACTTTTGTCAACCTAAAGCATCTAAACATCTAACTAATCATTCCTAGTAAGATGACTCATTATTTCTTGTGTAAGACGCATAAGGAATAGGGACTAAATACCCCATTTCAAAGAGTAATGTGCCTCGAACAATATGCATAAGATTTTTTGGTATGAACCAGCTGGCAGCCAGATCTTGTCAAACATAGTGAAGAATATGTTTACGAAAACAATGCACGCATACTTGATAGGATCTAAATGCACCAAGAAAATTGCAAAATAAGTACTCTTACCTCTGGGTTCAAAAAAGCAAGCTCCCTAATTCGTCCTGCTATCGTGCTATAATCAAACTCAATTGCTGTAGTGAATACTACATGAAAGGTAAAGAATAAAAAGAGAACGTGTAAAACTCCCAAAAACAATAATCATTCAGGAACTGAAACTGAAGCAGAAATAGAAAGCTATCACAAGCATGTAAGGACAATGAGCCCAGAAGAAGGTAAAGAATAAAAAGATTAAATAATGAGTTTAGCAAAACCTTCTTTATCAGGCCAAAATCTAATGCGTGTCCCATGACTATGGCTTAATTCAGCAGGAAGCACTTTCCTTTTTACAGCTGTCTTTGGCTTCCCTCGGGAATATTTCTGCTTATATTCCATCCCATCACGCCAAACAGTAACTTCTAATTCCTATGAACCAAGACATGAAGAAACTAAAAGAGAGTTCAACAGACATTATTGCAATGTGAATGCTGTGAAAAGATATGACTGGCTATTAAATTTAAAAGACCTCAACATGACTGAACTCTGGACCAGCCTGGAGGCAGCATTATTATCTTGAAACAGAAAAATGAGATAAAGAGGATTCTAGCTCCTTTATAATAAACATGGTCAAGGACACAGAAACCAAGTCTTAAAGTTGCATAGTGGATCACTAGAAACAAGAGGTTGATCTGAATCTCCTTCTAGAACATTCGCAGGCTGAAAACACAGTAAAACAACTTCAAAAACAACAGACCTACACCCTCATGTCAAGTCCACAACACCATCTAGGGATGCCTTGCTGTTCAGGCGAAGAAGGGGAAGCATGGCGTGTAACGCCTTGCTTATCCATGGCCAAGGCGCATAACAACCATAGTTGTCACGGCACCAAGACACCTAGGCAGCAAGGCGCTCACCTAGTCGTCCTCAAGACGGTCCAAGGCGCCCCCTAATGAAATTCATAATTTTACCCCCCTATACCATACTTGTATATGTTCGAAATATGAAAAATATCAGCAAACACTCGAAGCTTCCAGCAACGATGTTGAGTGGAGTGCTACCTTAGACCTACAACGGAGTTGCTAATCCGAAGTTAGTCGTCAGATTGAAGTCCGTCATCGGGATTCGCTGTCGTCGAGTGGAGAGTGGCTGACTGTCAAGTCTTACAATACTCACGGAGTCGCCACCATCACTGGAGTCTTTGCCGTTGATTTGTGGAGCAGCCGCCATCAATTCTCCAAGGTGCACTTAGCTTTATTTTTTAAAGCATGAAACTTAGCAAAACGACACCGTTTTACCTTGGACTTATGGTGTTATTAGCATGATTATTGCTGACTTTGCTAACTTGATGCTTTAATGTGATGATGGTTGCTACTTTAATGCTTTAATTTGATGAGTAATAATGTTAGTTGTATTTAATTTGACGTATTATAAGTTAAGTTGTGGTTGCATAATGTATTTGTGTTTTATTTTCAAGTATTTGTCAATATTTTTCATATGTAAAACATGCATAAGTATGGTAAAGGTAGGTAAAATTATGAATTTCATTAAGGGACGTCTTAGACCGGCTTGAGGACGCCTAGGCACACAACGCCGAGCACCTTGGCATCGTAACAACTATGCATGACACCAACGCAGCAGAGTGACGCCTATTGTTGAGTCCCAGCTACCACAATCCGACACCTTCGCTCCGCCATTTACTTAGATGACGTTTGATAAAATTTAGTGTTCAAACCTGAACACTGAAAATCATTCTGAATGATAAAGAATGGTTAAAATGTGTACTTAGAGTTATTGAATCTGAATTTGTGATCTTGTTTAATTATAACAACGTGATTTGGTTTGAATAAACTATATTTTCAATTATACCCTTATACTTTTTAAAATATAATTTTTTGATAATTCTATTTTATCCATATTATAATCTTATTTTATTTTTTCAATTATTTCTTTTGAATGCCTGTATTTTTTTCCAATAAATTAAATAAATTATTTTTGTTATTTTTTATTACTTGTCACAAACATGTAAGTTCCACTTTCCCCTTCCTTCTTCTCTTTTCCAATAGCTCTTCCTCTTTCAATCTTCCACCTTTCTCCTTCAATCTGCATCCTTCTCCTCCACCACAACCTCCATCCATTCCCTCTCCTTTTCCTCTTCTTCTTTTTCTTTATTTTTTATTCATTTGTCAAAAATGAAATCAAAACTTGATTTGGGGATTTGATTTCGCTTCATGCCCCAAATCAGAATTTGATTTTGGTTTTTGGGTTTAATCTTGAATATAAGGTTTGATTTGAAATCAAACCCAAATTGGATGGTAGTGTGTGGTGATGGTGGATGGAAGAGGAGGTGGTGGTGGTGGCGGCTAAAGGAGGTGGTGGTGCGACGGTGGCGGTAGCGGGGGTGCAATGGCCGTAGTGGTGGTGGCGGCGGAGTGTGATGGTCATGGATGGATGTTCGTGTTGTGGGAAAGAGGGATGAGGATTCTGTTGGATGAAAGAGAAATAATGTAAAAGCATTAAGGGCAAAAACATAATCCTATCTGAATACCACATCTGACCGAATCAAATGTGGAATTGGATCTGAATCGGTTCGATGTGTTTCTAACCCATTCGAATGCGTCACCAAACGATCTGAATGAGCCTACACTTGACCGAATTAGATCTTAGCTCCATTCAAACCCTATTAAAAGCAAACAAACGACCCCCTTAGGTGGTCTGGTGCCACTTCTTATTGATACAGGTCAAAGGGGGAAAAAAATAGAAGAGAATAGGAGGAACATGAAGTTTGATCAGTACTAAGGTTATGTTCCAATCTCTGATACCATGTAAAGAAAAAAGGAAGGAGGAGGATAAGAAAAGTTAGAGAGAGAATCCTTAGTCCTTTAAGGTTAGGAGGACCCTAGAGTTATAATAATTTGATTGGGGTTACAAAGGAGCACTCTTGGACTTGATACACATGGAGCCAAAGCCCATGGCACAGCCAACAAATTTTGCCAATAAAATGTGTTTTGTAATCATAACAAAAAGGAAGAAATTGAAAATTAAACCTAAAAGAGAATTAGGTGAGTACCTCAGACAACGCATTAACAACAGATAAGCCCACACCATGCAATCCACCCGAGACTGCTATAACCACTACTTGAACCACCAAATTTGCCACCTGCATGTAAAACCTAAACAAATTTTCAGAAACAATGAATCAATTAATTTGCACAAATAAAACAAATAAATGAAAAAAAATAATTAATGCATGCATATATAATTAACTACTAACACCCCAAAACACATCAGAAGGGAAAAATAACTGATTAGAAGCCAATGTTCAAACTAAAATTTAATCAAAACAATAACTTTTATTTCTCAAATTAAAACTTCTTCAAAAAGAACAACCACTATAGATCACACATAAACCACAATATAAATGCCTACACCAAATTTATATAAAATTATTCAGCATTTGTGAAATCGTCTTGAGTATATTTTAAATACTAGACACTCGCCAAACTAGAAGCAACATCAATAATCTAAATAATTTGAATAAATTTGGGATAGGGTATTGACGAATTCCATATTCATTGTGAAGCTTATTACCTACCACTTATTTTCATAGTCAAACAAAAAACTTCCCAGAATCCAGAAGGAATTGACAAGAATCATTTGTACGGATTAATTTTTGGTGAAGAGACTAATCTATCCAGACTCCACCTAAAAGATATAAAGAAAGAATTATTTCTTAGTTGATTAATCAGGCATTGACACATTATATAAGATCCACTTTGGTCCAACTTAATCACTCTGAAACTAAAAATAATTCATGGCAACCCATTTTATAAGAATTGTAAGGGGACCCTTGGTCCACAACTATGATGCATCAACACTTTAAAATGGCTTATGTACTAGTAGTTTGACACTCTCCCAACACCAATGCAGTCCGACATGCCCAGGACACGAGGTCAACGCTCTCGACATGGACAACATGGCCGACGTGCAGGCGACAGGTCCCCCCCTTCCTGGGCCAAAAAAGTTACGACACTTTTTTTCCTTTTTTTTTAATTTTATTTTCCTTCTTCCTTTCTGTTTCCTTTTCTTCTTCTTTTTTCTGTTTCCTTTCTCTTTATATTTTTTTTCCCCTTTCTTTCCCTTCAACCACCCCCCCCCCCCCCAAAAAAAAACAATAAGAAATAAAACCCACAACACACGTCTAACCCTAACCTATCAATTTCCCCCCTTCCCGACGTGCAACCAAGCAGCGACCTGCAACACCCTCTGGTGACCTGGCGACTGGCCACCTCCCCAAGGTTAGTTTCTCTCTCTCTCTCTCCCCCTCCCTAAAATTGTTACCTGATTTGAGTGATACTCTTCATCCCTTCCACCATTTCTTTTGCTGGCACCCTAACTTGCAATGTTTCACTCATGGCAGGAACCCTAAGCTCCCACCATCCTCCACTTCTCTCTTTCTCTTTATTGAACTTTCGTCAACTTTTATAATTTTCTCATTTAATTTGAATTTTGAAATTTCATACACACACACACACACACACCAATTGCATATCGGCCAATGTGTAGAAATTCTTCTTCTTTTTCTTTTTTTGAAGAATCGCATGTCGTGTCGCCATGTCGGTGTCAGTGTTAGTGCATCCTGGGTCCACAAGGCTCCCCACTTTGAAGGGTGGGAGAGGGTTGTTTGCCATACAAAACCTTCCCCTTGCTAAGAGAAGGAAGTCATTCTCACCACTCAAATCCATGACTTTCTTGTCACAAAGGAGCAATCTTTCCGGATGCACCAAGGCTCACCCATGCTATCACATGTATACTTAAATTTAATAAAATCATGGTAGTTATAGAAGGGTAGGAAGGTAAAGTGAAGAGGAGAAAGTCCTGCTGTACATAAAATCCTCTATTATCATTCTTATGCCCAGACAAATATATGATCAGACAAGGAAGTAAAAAGTGGAATAACAGATAAAAACGTACTGTCAGTACAGTTTCCAATGCAGATTTCTTTGTCACTGGATGCAAATCAGTAGGAATCTGCCATGAAAGCATGAAAAATGAAAGGACCATAAACATTTAAAACTCATTGAGACCAACCAGCATAAATGACATAAACTTCTTAAGCAAACATGAAACATTTCTAAAATAACTTAAGAAAATTGACATCTCACACTCAATTATTTGGTTGGAAAAAGGCACAAAATATGTATGTAAAACCAGAATATGAAGCATGCATACATACTGAAATTCTGCAATTTTTGACAAAAGTCTCTGCACCTATTGTATATACCCCCATATAATGCAAACTAACAGAAAATAGATTACGGTACGAAAGCAGTCAATCGAGCATATTGACTCCACAAGTGGATAGTTTATTGTATGCCAATACCACCTAACCTGAGGGCAGCTAATTCCAAAGATGCGATAGAAGCATGCTAGGCCAAACTCCAGGTTATATCATTAAATAGGCATAGGCAAAATAGAGAAGGGGGTGGCATTAAAGGCAAATGCTAAAGTGAGGACTCTGAAGATGTTTGTCTTACAAGACATTATGACCAGATTCACTGCACACTTCACACTTCTTACTATTTAAGTGGAAAAAAAATCCAGCTGTAAACAAAAAGAGAGCACATACCCCACGGCCATTGTCAGTGATGCTCACAGAATTGTCCGCAAGTAAGTCAACTTCTACCTTGGAAGCAAATCCTGCCTGAGCCTCGTCAATAGCATTATCCAATATTTCATAAACCTAGAAGAAGCACAAGCAATGTATTTAGAAATCGCCCCAAATGAAATATGCTGTATAGTACTCATTAAAAGGCTAGGAACAGTATACCAAATGGTGTAAACCTCGCAGCCCAGTGCTGCCAATGTACATTCCTGGTCGTTTTCTCACAGGGTCCAATCCTTCCAGTACCTATATTTATAGACGACCATTACAACAAAAAACAAGAATGAAGTCTCCATGAAAACATATGAGTAAAAACAAGTTGAAATATAGAAAAATAATTACTTAGTAAAATCTGGGCATTCACTAGCAAGCACCTATGTTGCAATCATAGTGATTTTCACAGCCTTGACATTCTTGCATGAAGGGCCTTATTGAGACCATGTGACTACTTTACTATTTAGGAACTTCATGACCTCCAAGTACAGAAGTAGTCTACTAATCATCTCAAAGCCATAGAAATAAACAAGGAGCAGATTGCAGTGCATCACATTTCTAAAATGAAGTACATGGGGAAAAATAAGAATATTTTAGGGCCTAGAAAATTTTAATATAAGGCACAAAAATTATTACAAGAGAAAACACCATGGCTATGAGGAAGATGTAGATTTGATCGCCAACCATACACAACTAAAAAGAGGGTCTCCACAAGTCTATATACATTCTCTGGTTTCATTCATATTGCCTCTGCATACCACCGATGAGAAGAGTTGATAAAAAACTCTATGGAACATAAAACTAACAACACAACATTCATTGGCGAATAACGTGCACCTACTTCCTAGCAAAAATATTAATAATAATAAAAACGTGTCCTTGCATAAAGATGAACAAGGAAAGATTGATAGAAAAATTAAAAAGCACCCAGATAGGAATGCCTACAAAGGATTATGAAGGATGCTAATATTATGAATAATAGAATATAGGCAAAGGAGCAGTAAGGACTTCATAGCTAAACACTGAGGAAACCATACTAAAATTTTGAAATTGCATATGAGACAGATTGAAAGGACAGATCAAACAAAATAACGTATTTAAAAGACTAATGTATTATTGCTTTGAAACTAGAAAGGTACTGAAATCATTAACGAAATGATTACCTGGATCTGATCAGAACTATAATCTTGTGAGGCCCTGCTTTCCTGAAATGATTCGCTTGCAATGCTTGATGACATGAACGCTCTTGGTGATACGGCATTCCAAATAAAAAACCGACCAGACACCCTTCTCAGTTGAAAACTTGTCCTAAACCAACAATACCAAGATTCAAATCCCTACAACCGTTGATTGACTGCCAATACAATCTTGGAAAGGAACTTTAACAAATATAACTAAAATAAATTTTTAACATGAACATAAAAAGCCCATTTCTTATTTTTGCCCAAATTTGGCCCTATAATTTCCCCGATTCTTGGTTTCAAGGACTCACCTTATATGGTATCAGTTTTCAAAAAAGCGTGAGAGCTCCATTGAAAATGAAGAACCCGTAAAATATGAACCAAGTAGAAACTACAAAATGCCGCAAAATACTGAATGCTCTAACTAAGGGGCCAGTACCCATCAATTCAATTCACGTTACTATACATACATACAGTAAATAAAAGGAAATAACACATTAAAAAGAAAGTACCTGGTTCTGAAGAAGAGAGAAGGGCGAGAGTGACAGAAAGATGAACTAAATGAAGAAGGAGGAGGAGGAGGAGGAGGGGAAGAGTGAAATGCTGCGCAGCTGAGGACGCGAGTGGTGGCCATGAGACGCAACGGGAGAAACTTTGATGGCTTCAAAAGCGCCATGGCCTTTGTAACAAAGTGCGAGCACAAAAGATAAACCCTCGGTTTGACCCGTGCGAGGGGTTTTGTTTTCCCTCTCTCCCTCAATCCTTGTTTACAAGGGCTTGGGCTTAGGCCCATTAGTAGATCAAACTCTTTGCATAGTTTGGGCCCGGACTAGAAGCCCGCTTTTGAAGGCCCAACTGTTAATACTAGTACTGGCGGCAATGCGGGTCGGGCTGGTTGCAGGCAAATCAATCGCGGGACTAAAAAAAAAAAAAAAATCAGGGGATGGGTCATGAATACACACCTATTCCATTCTATTTCATCAACCAAATCGACCGATTATTCTCAATCTATTCCAGGTTTGAATATATTCGAGTCAGCCATGATTTTCGAGTGTAAGCTCTGCTTGTTCAACGCATAGTCTATATATATTCAAATCATATGAATTAAAACAGTACAAAAAACTATCAAGACTCGCCAATTTTCTTTCTTTTGGTTTACCCACAAGTGTCTAAAGGTCAAACGACCACAACTAAATCTAGTTCGAGCCAGAAGGACTTATAGGAAAAGTAAAGCTTTCCCAACACTTATTTTTTCTATTAACAAAACTCCAACTCATCACAAGACTCGAACTCAAAGACTCGCCAATTTTCATGGATAAGTGTATGGTAACAAATAAGATCATGCTAAATTGTTGCAGCCCACTTTCTTTGTCAAGCTTATGCATACAAAACCAATAGTTGACTAAGACGGTGGTAGGAGGAAAGCTTCAATTATCTGAAATGCTTAACATAAAATCAATTCAACTCTAACATGGAATGTAAGCAAGGAAAAAAAAATCACAATGTCCAAAAAATAAATAAATAAACACCATCATTACTTCTAAGAGGAAAGTCACAAATCAAAGAAACTAATTTTCACATAGATATGATCATCTGTATTATGGTATACAAATTAGTATTGGGGGGCCTAAGTCAACAGTCCCAACTAAGCTAAAGCAGGTTATCGAAACTATAACATTTCGAACAATTGCAATAAGCACTGATATGTGCACCACAAACACATCAAAAGTGAACAGATGTTGCTCAACAAAGGTGTCCAAATCTCAGTATTGCAGTTTCGATCTTCACGTTGGCACGATCATCTTCGGGATGATTCCACCCATTGATGAGGATGATAATTCTATTCTAACTGTTATTCACTCCCGTGGCCGTGCAAGCCAGAGAGAACTAAGGGCTCGGAGCCGGGAGAAGTAGTCGCTAATAGCAAGAAGGGCTCGAGCTGATTGTCGAGTTGTCAATATACGGTGCATTTGCTGTAGTGTTTGTTGTCGCAGGTTATCAGCCTGAAAATTGCCAGAAAAAGAAAACAATGATATGAAATGGTTTATGGAACTGCCAAATAATGCATACATTTTTGGTACAATGAAATGGAACCGAATGGATTTTAGAAGGCAAAAGTATTTTCATTGGAATGTGCCGATCCGTCATCATTTTCTTTGTAGCTCAAAAGGAACTAAACCATAGGAATGAGCATCCTTCCCCCCATACAAGGAGATGTCCATTCCCATGCTTAAGTGCTTTTTTTAAGCTACGATGGAAATGAAAATAAAATGAGACATTCCAATGAAAATCCCATTTTCCCCAAAAAGGAAAAAAAATCATTCTATTCCATCTTATTTCATTACATAGTACCAAATCAAAACATAAGCGTTCATTTTTTTCCCTTCACGGAAGAAATTTAAATTAATTACAAAAAAAAAACCTAAGAATAAAACAACTGCAATATTATTACCTGGCGAAGAAACCCCTCGAGGGTTCCCAACTTCCCCATGGCCATAGCCATTTGTCCCATGTAGTTTGCCACGTTACCGGTTGTCCCTGATTGCGCAGGGGAGCCATTGGCCAGTGTCTCGGCCAGAGATTGCTGTAATGCATCCATCCCTTGAGATAGTGCATCTTCGGCTTGCTGCGATGACTGCTGCAAGTTGTAGATTCCAACTAACTGTTGCTCAGTTAGCGGCTCCAATTGACTCACAAGAAGCTGCATCAAATGTCATCTCAATAAAAAAGTATAGCAAACAGCGTGTTTAGTTTGTGGAATAGAATAGAGTAGTAGTGGAAAAGCTACTCCATTGGAATATAGTATGTAACAAATAACTATTCTCCTCGATCATGAATGGAATAGGTAAGGAATAAGCTCTTCAAATTAATTTGGAATAGGTAAGAAATTACTTTTGCCAAGAACCATGAGGGGAATAGGTATTCTTGACTATGCCGGAAACTCTAAAGTGAACTAAATCAGTAATTGCTATTCTTCAGTGATGGGAAGGGATGAGATATCTATTATCATGAATCAACTGTAACATAAAAGCACATACAGATGACAATTTTGTTCCCTTTCAAGAAAAAAAAAAAAGGGGAAAAAAAAATGCTTACTTGCTACTTACAAAATGAACAGCAAGATCAACTCCCTACTTACCTCATTTACAGTGTGGCACAAATGCACGATAAAGGAATTTCTAAGAGAAAAATTCTAGAAACTGTCTTTAGATGTTATATGTTGAACAGACGCACACAAACCTGAGAAGTGCATGGTTCCATTCCATACCTTTAAACATGGAATATAAAACCAAAATGTCATGAGCCATATTCCAGTGTCACAAACCATCACAGCTACATCTATAGTGATTCTTTGCAATGATTTACTTAACCAAGTCCCTTACTAACTTTATTTTTTGCATTTTTTACTTGCTTTGTTTATGTATAATACCTTCTGTTATTTTTCAGAATAACAATTTCTAAGTTGAGGGATAAGCGAAGATCCATTTCAAGACGAGTACCGTTCCAAAGCTGAGATAAAGATGGGACAGCCAATAACAGAATTTACAATGGATCTAAAACCATATAACAATATAGCGAGATCCATACGAGAACTGAAACTAAAAAAGATGATACACAATTTTTGAGGCACAAGAAATAGTTTATAAAATAATTCTAAAAAGAGACCTCCCTACCTTGAGGAGCTCAGATGAACGAAAGCCACCAATCCACATAAAACACCGCTCTGCTGGTGACTTCCACATTCCTGATAAGATGTGGAACACGTCGGCCTTTGCTGCAACGCCTTTCAGCCTGAAAATATCATCGAAATGGGTCGTAATACTCTCCACAATAATGCGAAGTTCAGTGTCACCCACATGCGAGTTGACAGCTGTCCTCAGTTCGTTGATCTGTCTGTTCTGCTCATCTAACCACCGTGCAGTATTCCACATCAAAAGCTAAGGCTCCTGTAGAAGGCAGAAGAAAAAACAAACGTTGGAAATTTCCCCCATGTCCAACCCCCTTTGTTATGAAAAAAACCATAAAATGACAAGGAAGTTTGGGTACCATTCCCGCTCATCGAATGGGATTGATCTCCTCCTGCTGGGCTTGAAATAAATATTCCCTGAAGAAAGAGGAGAAGCAAAATAAGAAAAATAGAAGAGTAAAAGCACACAAAAACAAGAGTGTAAAACATAAAATATAAACATGATAAAGTGAAAATTGAAAGATAATAGATGATTAATGATTATAAACACGTGTGTGTTTGTGTTTGTATATATATATATATATTCAGGCACATAGATATGCGAAAAGAAAAGAATCAAACCTGCTGGCGGGCACGCTGGAGCTCTTGCTCAAGTTGGGTCAACTTCAGCCTACTGCTCTCTAGTTGCTGTACATATGCCTAATAAAACAGATTAGAGTGCATTATTCACATGGTGCTTCCAAAACAGATGCCAGTTTTATCTCCATTTTGTTAATTACTAAAATGTAAAAAACAAAAAATAATAAAAATTAGTAAATGCATATTATTCACAAAGATGAAAATCAGCACTGTAACACCGCAACAACAACCCAATGTCTATACAAGGGAGAATGAATACGTATGTGAATGTTTCAAACAGCTGAAAATGCGTGTGCTTCTGTTTTCATGTGCCGAAGAGGATATTTGCAATGAAACAGCCGCAGGAATCAAATTAAAGAACAGGTTAAACAATCAGATCATAAATGCACAACAAAAGAGCAAAACCAACTGGTTTCTAGGGTGCATTTCTAAAGAAAAAATCGATGCTGAAAAAAAACCATCAACCCATAATAGCACATACTTTTTTTCTCAAACGGCTCTTTCTTGCTGCTTCACGATTTTGAGCAAGCCTTCGCAATGTCTACAAGATAAAGGTGGTTATAGAGATATAATTTGAAGATAATCATTAATTGGACTGAGCTGAGAAAATAAACATCAAGATTATATACCTTCTGATCTCCCGATTTTTCTTTTGACCTCTCACTATCAGAGGCCATGAGACCACCTGATTCGACCATTGTCAAACTGCACAGGAAAATTCTAAATTTAATTTACCTACCAACGGCAAATGCGCAAACTAATTGCCAAATGGTGAAAACAGACAACCACAAATTTGAACCCACGACAATCTATAGGCCCGCAGTTAATGGATTTACCCCAAAAAGAAAAGACGAGAACAGTTAAAACTAAAAAAATTCACCCTTTGATTCCTTTCATCTGTGTCCACATCTGTTGAGGTGTCAGTGTTAGGACTGATGTCAGCCATACTGAATTCTACCTGTCGAGAACCGTTCTGTAGTGATAAAAGCTGCGGTCCTTGAATATTGGAAGATGCCAGGGGCTAAAAATCAGAAAGACAGCGAGAGAGTGATGTTATTACTACAATAAAATTCAAATAGTTAATCATCCGAAGCATGAAATCCCACTACACTTTAGTAATAGTACGAACCTGGAAGTCAGGGGCTACTGCTGGGCTTGTTGAATGTGTTGCTGTTGAATGCAGGGGCTAAGACGCAAATACAGTAAACAGATGAAAAAACAAGAATCTGAATTTGTTAAAGAAACCATAGCAAATCATGAATGATTAATGAATACAAAATTCATAATACTGCTTATTTCAGAAGATAAAAAAGTTATTTTGTGATAATACAATCCTATATTTATAAGAAACCACAAGCAATCATCAAAGAAACACATATAATCCACTCAGCACCTCTGAAGCAAGTAAGCCAAGGAAGTATATACTTCCATTATACATAAAATGCTAATATTTCATGCTAATAAAACCAATCTAAAGAATACATACTTCTGCTGAAGCCAAGGGCATCCTCTCTATGAAATCCAAATGATTGCTCAAGAGCCCCAGGGTCGGGTATTCGAGCAGAATGAGTAGTGTTTCTCTCTGTACCACTGAAATTAGAGAGCTATGAGAACCATTAACCTACTGACAGATGCAATTCTTGAAGCTTTACTTCGTGATTCTGTGTTCTCTGGTACTTGTAAAAAGATATAACTATACAACGCAAATGAAATTTTACCACTATACATGCCTGCTTTCTTAAACATCCGATGGACTTTCACTTTCATTAATAGGATTCATGAAGAAAACCTTCAGTCCGAAATCAATTTGACGCCTCAATTTTTAACGAAGCACTATATTGAATTTCACAATTATGGTTTTATTCGAATCAAGACTAGAATATCAACAAAAACTTAATTTCCAAAATTCCCTCATGCAATCATATCCTTAAAAAAGTCGAGCGAAAAATAAAATATCCCTAAATTAATCCAACTTTGGAAATACCTTTGCACATTAGAGTTATGCATACATCTGCATGCATCTAAATTCAGATATTTGCACATGCAGACAGTTTTTCCAAAGATTTGTAGTATTTGTGATTCAACTTTCAGAATTCTTACGAAACCCAAAATAACAATTATGAAATTCAGCCTATACAGAGTCTCATGAAGATTAACAATTTTCAACCATTAGAGCCACGAGGTGCTTTCTAATGCATTCTTTAGTAATTAATCCCCAAGCAAAACTGAGGTACCCAAACAGATTACATACAAAATTCACCATTATGTCAATATAAGCCATTTTCAAACTCATTCAAACCGAGATGATGAAACGAAGAGCAACAACTGAAGGTGGGGGGGAAAAAAAAAAACACAATCAAAGCGGATACTTACACGGTCATAGGAGGAACAAAGCTCGGCATCACCGCGGAAAATCGCTAACCATATTCTGCACCAATTTTGGCTGTTCCACATCCCATAAACCAACCACAAACATCGTCACCTTCATCACTTAATCCTCAAAAACTTTACACATGCTTTGAAAAACCTTAAACCCTTGCATAGAGAAACAAATGAAATAGATCACACAAGAAGTACCTGAATCTCAAATCACCAGCTCACGCTTGAATCAAGACCACCATCATAGTTGACCAACAACCTTGAGAGGGAGAGTAAAAAAAAAAACTGCGACAGACCCACAAATAAAGACCCTTTCGTTAAAACCCCGGAAATATTTAAACAAACGGACCCTTAGCTCATGCGGAGCATGATGTCAAAAATTCACCACACCAAAAACTCAAATTCCCCAAATTTTAAGCAGTACCCAGAAACTGTAGCTCACAAAAACAAACAAACAAAACCCTAATCCGGAAAGTCATCGGGGATCGAATGACTGGATGGATCTTTTTGACTTCAAGGGACTAATTGTATCGAATAATTACGCTACGTATTAGAATACTAGTTTAGCACATGAGCATCTGTATCATCCCCTGTAAATTTCAACAGCCTCAAGCAGACCCACATGGACAATAGGGACTGCTTTATCTAAAGCGCTATGAGAAAAGGAGGACGCAGTTGGTGCGCTCAGACAATTTCATGCCTTGATTTCTTCGAAAGCTTGTCCAATTTTCAAAATCCATCATTTTTAACTTGGTTGTTTTTACTTTCTATTTTTTATTTTAATTTGTTTTAATCCTCGTCACCTTTTGTGTTTGTCTCACGATTTTAATCCTCGTTGCTTTTCTGTATTTTGTCTTTTAACTCATCCTCGGTGGTTAACTTTTTCATGGAATATTCTCGCATAATTACACGTTGAAATATATATATATATATATATATATTATACGAACGCAGAGGCGTAAAATAATTTTTTTTTTTTTTTCACTTACGAGGCTGTCTTAAGGATACATCATGGTTTAATCAATTTTAAATTACCCACGAAGTCTAACGGATCACAACTTAAAATACTTCATAAGAATCATATTTGTAATGCAAAAATAAAAATTAAATAAAAAATGAACATGTATATTCTCATATATTTATAATTTTGTCCTTTGTATTGAGATTTTCTTTTTCTCCTTTTTACTTTTGGAGTTAATGTTTGGTGCGCACGACCTCACGGAGAAGGATTGCATCATTACACGTTCGCAGATTCCGCGCTTTCGTAATTGTGGCGACGAAATTTTGTCACCCACCCAACCGAATCAAAGTGGAAAAAAGAATATAATAATAATAATGTATTGGCGGTGAATATACCCCTTTCCCTCTCCGAAATCACGAGAAGACCATTGAGCCAACAGAGACGGAACGGATTGAGTAGGGGTAGCTTTGTAATATAGAACCAAATCTAGGGTTGCAAGTGTAGTAGGCTCCGCCGCCTAGAGATTTTATGCAATTAAAGAATTACTAATTAAAACGCGGAGGAGGACCCCTAAGTGACAGGTGTCAGTTGAAGAATGAATTGGGTGCCAGTGGAAAGCCCAAATAGAAAAGGCCCAATAATTAAATAGTGAGCTCTCTCTGTGTCCCCTCTTTGTCTTGTTGGAATAATGGGCCATGGCCCAGAAGAGCTGAAAAATATATAAAGGTTGGGGATTTCATTTGGGCTTAGTTTTTGTGTCCACATCGATCTTTTGGGCCTCTCTTAATCAACCCAGTTAGAAGACAGGTTCGGGCTCTTAAGCTCAAAAATAACTTCTAGAAAGATAAACCCCAATGAAGGGTGTGGATGCGAGGGTAAAAAGGGAATGAAATGGATTATGTGTAATCCATTCATATTCTTTTGTCATTGTATTCTTATTCAATTTCGCATTTGCGATTCAAGTGCAACCTTACACAGGAATAACTATAATCTCATTTGGTTATTTAATATATTCCTTGCTTATTTTAATCAAATTTCACAATTTTTCTTACTTATTTTAATCAAATTTCACAAGCTATTCCACTTGTGCCACAAGAAAATAACAATTCAATTATGAGGTGTTCGGTTCATCGTATGTTTTATGCTGACGAAATTGCCTGTTCAAGTATGTAGCTACTTGGTTATTAGCTTAGTCAAACTTAAAATAAGACACCATTTGTTTGGTTGTCCATATATACCTAAAGTGAAATGGTCATTCTTATTAACCATAAGGGAAATAGACAAGAAATAACTATGTTATCGATGGTTAAGGATATAATTGCTCATACTTGCTTATTTTGCCCATGAGCCTTAACAAGAGCTACTCTTCACTAAGGGTGTGCAGAATTCGAGAAATTCCAAATATTCTTAAAAATTTTCCTTCTGTCGAGAAATTTGGTCGTGGATCTTAAATAATTTTAGAAACATTAGGAGATTAGGGAATTCAATCGAGATTTTTTTTTTTGGAAATTCAAAATAACCAAATTTCCCAAAATTTCATCAATATTTTAAGTTTTTCCTTGTGTTTCCTATTCTCCCCTCCCATTTTCAGATAAAGGTTTTGTTCAATTGGGAATTGGAATAAAAAATTAAATTCAGGAAATTCAAGCAATTAAAATTCGGTTGAAAATTTTGAATTTTCCGAATGAACATCCCTACTCTTCACATACCCCTTGCATTCTCCATCTTATATTTCTTTGTGATGAAGCTCAATTTTGTTGCTAACTTCTCAAAAGTCTCAAGCTGAGTTATTCCATGTTTTCACACTCACAAATGCAGCCTAAAATCGGTGAGATTTTATCGAAGGGCCAGAGTTTACCCCTTGAATTAGGCTCCGATGATAAGGTTTGTGTTTTTCTTCGGTTTGATCGATAAAATTTGTAGGTCAAGTTTTTTCAGAGTGATTCCATATCTTTCATTTAAATTTAAAAGGGTGGTTTTATAGTTTACCTCCCTTTGGGGTTTACACAACTACTACAAGCAATTTGGCACATCACCGTCTTATTTCAACGAAAATTATGTTGTGTGTCATGTCATCAAGTTAAAGTCGCCGAAAGCAATGCCACAATGGTTACCCAACCATTCTTTGTAACTGTACTGAGATGTGGTGTATCCCGAGTGTTATAGCCTAGACGACTTACTCAGGTCTTCAAACTTGTATCATACTCGGCATATTTTAACTTAGGACGCAAGGTCACGTTTTAATCGGTCAATTGACATTAATTGAACACTTCCTATTCCCGACTCGGTGCCTCCTTCAAGAATGGTTTAACATCATTGACTTCAAGTTGTAAGAATCAGACCCACATCACTTTGGAATATCTATTTCACTCATATTTTATTTCACGAACCAAACAAATGATTGTTTGATTTATTACAAATGAGTTTGGTTCATGATAGTAGTAATTATATCATTCTCCTATTTAAATGAAAATGCCTACTAACTTATTTGGTTTACTTTAAAACCCCTAATTCGACTAAGTGTAAATGTTTCATTAATGATCATCAATAATAATTAAGCCTAATAATAAAAATAACCATCTACTTTCATGACCTTTTTGTTTAAATCTAAAAACATTTAATTCTCCCAACCGATGGGCTGAGATGAGAAAAAGGCAAGGGAATAAGCCGTGTAGGGAGATAGAAACGTGGTGGGGTCTCTCCTTTTCCAGCGGGTGACGTGTTTGGCTTTACATGGCCATTAGTCAATGCACGTGTCAGCCGCGATCCCCTGTGCCTCACCACCATTCTCATCATCCTCACTACCCTTGGACAAGTGTGGATTGTCTAAACCTGCGCGCACAAGTGTCCTGCTGGGCCGGCCCACGTCTGGCATAAGATTCAATCTGTAACTGAACGAAGAAAACTGAAGTTCCTCATGCCCCTTTGCCTAGAGTTTGTATGAATTTATAATTTAAATAATTTTTATAATTTTTAGATTATATAATTATAATTAGATAATTTTATATGCATTTATAAATTAAGAGGATTCATATTTTCCTACTCTTTGAACCTGAATTACTTGAATTTAGAGAAGGCATGAATCTAAATAATTTAAATAGTTTTTTCCCTGTCTAATTTTTCACTCTTTCTTTTTTAAAATATATATTAAAATTATTTAATTTTACAAAATGACTTGATAAACTTAGATGATCTATTTCCCTTTTCCTTCCTTCCCCTAGTGAAAAAGAGCCAAAAATATTTTTTTAAAAAAACAAGAGTAAAAAGAGTCTGAAATAAATAAGTAAATAATGAAATTCATTTATGAGTATAAGCTCACTTTTGAATAACTACATTAACATTTGTGAAAAATTCATATTTAAAACCTATAACTTCTCTACTTTTTTTTTTTTGGTAAATTAAAATCTATAACTTTTTCTTTGTTCATAAGTTGAAGAGTTGCTGTCGAGATGAAGAAACATTAATCACTTAAAATGGGTACATCAGAATTTAATACTTGTGAAACCTAAGCCGAAGACTAACAAGTATGCATTGAACCACTTGACTTGCCCATAATTTTATTAAAATCGAAACCTAACAATAGACTTAAGGATATATGATTCGAAACATAGCGTTGTCAACACTCCAAACTATTCATATTAGGGATCGTTTCGAGGCACATTTATGCATAAATTAAAAAATCTTTATTGACCTTCCGCGGACGACTCACCAAGCCAAAATGTTCTCTCCATTGGTATCATCTTAATCTTATCGTCCATCCTTGGCCAGCGAAAAAAAAAAAGAAGAAAAGAAAAAAGAAAGTAGTCATTCTGCCATGTTTGACTGATCGTACGGTCCAGATTCACTGATTTGCTTTGGCTGCGGGTAAGAAAGAGTCGAGTGGTGATGCATTCAAAGCTCCGTAAAAAATATCCACTCCATCAGCGGTTCAGAACCCCGCATCCGCACTGATCCCCGGTGCTCCGGATGTACACTAGATCACACCCTGCCATCCATTTCGAGCACCCATGCGATCCTCTTTACTCCGCCAGGGGAAGCTACGTGGTCCCCTGACGTCATCCGACGGAGGATGGATGACGTCACGCACTCATCTAGTCCAATTTGAAATCGCCACGTGGCAGAATGCAGATGTATCCTGACAGTGCCCAAGCCCACCTCACCCGTCCCAGAATTCTACTGGTCCGTCATTCCCATCTCAAACACGAAAAAACAATCACAAAATTTAAGTCGTCCTTTGTTTTGCTCGAATAATAATTACAAAACCTCTCATAACTGGTATGTCTTCTTTGATTTGTAAAATTTTAGATTTTTATTTGATATTATATTTTTTAAAAAATGTAATGCTCGGAAAATACAATACCTAAGATGTGAAATTTTTTATTTGACATGCGTAGTCAAATTTTTTTAAATGTGACATTATATGTTTAGTATAAATAATTAGATTTAAAGAATGTTAAAATTTTTCATCAATACCGTTTTATAAAAGAAAAGTGTTGCTTATCTTTTTAATTTTAAATGATAGAAGAATTTAATAAAAACATTTACTAACTAAAACAGAATCTATATAATATAATAATAAATTTCTAAAAATAGTATTATCACTTCTTTATTATGAATAATATCTATATATTACTATCGATATTGTCATTATTATATTAATAATATTATTTTCAAATTATACGAGCCACGTACTTAAATGAGAATTTTGCTCATCTGTTCGTTTATAAAGATAGTTTCGACATTCTATTTTATGTACATATTTTAATTTACTCGGAATCTCACATTCCCACGTTTTAACTCTTAAATGTTAAGCCCTCAGGAATGTGAGGTTCCAATAATCTCACATTTCAGAGTCATAGCAAAACGCAAGGATGCGACATTCCAGAAGAGATTCTACCAACCAAACAGGTCCGTAATGTCAATATTTTCAATGTGAATAATGTACAAATAATATCATCTAATTTGAAATCCATCTCTCGAGCTATATAAAGAACAATAAGCCTACTCTCACTTCCTCGTGGAGAATATTTTCATGGCATGGCCTTTTATTAAAATGGGTCCACTCTTCTTTCCTCTTGTTGTTAGTACAAGGTTATTTTAGTAAAATAGACTCATTGCATAAAGAATAAACAATAATTAGATAATCTTAAACTAGAGTCCTGGCTGTACATAATAAAAAAAGGGTCTGTGCGCGGAACAAACTAATCCAGAGATTACTAGAAAGCGATTTGCATGGCTGCGAGACTAACAACAATTAATTCGACCACCCCCCTTTTCTCTCCCCACTTTCCTTTCCTTCTCTCCTCTCCTTTGTTTGTTAACATCTACTCCCCCATTTTCTTTACCCGGAAACTGCACGACATATTCCTATTCCCAATCACGCCCACGTATAAACAAAGCCACGGCCAAACAGAGATGAAAGAGGAGAAAACATCGGTGATGGAGGAACACAGAGGAGGAGGAGGAGCAACGCCGAGTAAGCCCAGCACAAAGGGTAGTATCGGCAAGAAAAAGAAGCCCGTAAAAGTTGTGTATATTTCAAACCCCATGAGGGTGGAGACGAGCGCCGGCGAATTCAGGGCGTTGGTGCAAGAGCTCACCGGCCGGGAAGCGGCGGACGTCCCGAACCCGGCGAGGTTTCTCGGCAAGGAGGGCGCGGGAAGGGTTACGGTGGGAGGCGACGCGCCGGATTCGAGCCCCGCGGCGGTGGATCCGACGGCGGAGATTTGTGATGATGTGTCGTTCGAGCCGTTGGATGAGGGGGAAGCGTTCACGCCATTGATCATGGAGAATTTCGGGGGATCGGTGCAGGCGAGGTTGGTGTATGAATCCGCGCAAGTCGATGGGTTCAGAAGCCTTTGAATCCATGAAGTTGTATTGATCAGTAAGCACTCATAAGGATCTGAATTTGAAACACGCATGACATCGTGAATACGAAGAAGTTTAGCGGTCCATTTCGCTCGCCCCAACTCTCTCTTTCACCCTTTTTTTATTTTTTTTCTCCGATGAATTGCTGAAATTACCTAAGTAGATAAATTTACGATCTTACAAATTTAGAGGATCCCTACGCCGTTTCATCCATGTTTGAGGGTTATCTCTATATGAAGTTGGTGCCATCAATTAGTCAATTATATTGTAACAATTGTGTACATATGTATGCATATATATATATAAATGTAGCTGATTTTAACTGCGAGATGATAAGGTTAGAAAAAATAATAATTAAATGAATGAGTTTTTATAAAAATATAAATACATCTATGTGAAGATTAAGATAGAGTGATCTTCTCATTCGAAAAATTTCATCGTCTTAAAAAAGAGAAGGTTTTTATGAAACGATTTATTCTTTAGAGGCATGGGATGAACTTTTTATTGTTTTTCGGTTTTCATCTAATCAACTAATGAGATTTGTGTATGTGTGTGTATGTATATGTATGTATGTATATTATTCTTGTAAGGCTTTAACCGGGAGATCTTTAATCATGTTTTTATTCCAATAATTTTACTTGTTATTTCTGCGCCACAATGCTTGTCAAAAAAGATAACCGACAACCAAATCTCATTAGTTGATTAGATGAAAACCGACAACTAATGAGCTTGTCATGTCACTATGAAATTGTCATATCATTGCGAGGAAGTATATTTATTGGGGGTAAAAATGATGAAATCAATATTAACTATCTCGTTCTTTGGCCCTTTGTCCTGTGAACCTCGGATTATTTCCGGCCAAACGGCGACTGCGCGATCTCCTTGAAGGATCATAACTCCGCCCCTACTCCATGAAAGAGGGGCGGAGAGAGGAAAGGCGGGCAGGAGAGAGAGAGATTTGGCCGGCTGATCACCCGTTGGGTCCTATCTTTTGAAGGAGCGAACTGTATATAATTATTACTACAAGGAGAAAGGAAAGAGAGAGGAAAGAGAGAGTAAGGGTCCCAACGACGGCCTATGATCGGGGGATCCTATATTTTGAAGGGTACTTCCTCCGGGAGCAAGACGCGATCGGTGGATCCGAATCCTCTCTCATTCCCCTCTTCGGTTCGTGATGCAATTTATACTATTTTTTTTAATTTAATGTATTTATTTTTAAAAAATTTAAATAGTATAGTTGAAAATATCATTCAAAAAATACACATTCTTATTAATTTTTAAATAATTTGAAAATATAAAATATATTCATCCAAAGTACAAAAAAATTCTAGTTTAAAAATCATCTTAAAATTTTCTATGCGTAGGATAAATAAGATTCATATTTTCAAATCATTTAAAAATTAATAAAATGGACACTTTTGTATGCTATTTTCATTTATACGGTTCAAATTTTTTTAAAATGTATTGAACTAAAAGAATGGTGCAAACTGTACCACGAACCCGAGGAGAAAAATGAGAGAGAAAACAGATCCTCTTGGGTGGCCTACGGCACCTAACATGCCCTCAGGAGAGATTTGTAACAAATTTGACCCCGTAAATGGGCACCCTCGGGTTGGCCCGATCGGGTAATGAATAAAAATCACCTGCATCTTAATGGGTTCAAAATCCTGTAATGGGTCGCGGTTACCTGCACCATTTTTTTTTTTAAAGAAAAATGTAGTATTAAAAAATATATACATTAAAATTAAAAGTAAAAGTAAACCACAAAATTAAACCAAAGGAACATCCCATCCTAATTTTAAAGGAAGCACTTCTGAAAACCCTTTTTTTTTTTTTTTTTTAAAAAAGGAAAACATAAATAACAGCCCCAAAAGAGTCAAAATAAATACACACAAAAATAAAATAAAATAAATTAATGGGCAGGGACTAGGTCAAAACAGGCCGGCCCGTTGGGCAAGAGATAAAAGTCACCCGTTTTTGCAGGAGTCCAAAACATTAGACTCGCCCGCCCACCCAATTTGCGTGTACTGGCGGACATGGGCAGTTTTTGGAGGTGATGGGAAATGAACTGGAGACCCTTCCTATGCCTAGTGCAGGAGGGCGACAGCTTAGCATGCAATTGACTGGAAATGTTTTTAACTCAATCCCATCCACACCCACTCCAGTGCACTGGCAAAGTCTTGTTTGGAACGCCGGTCTGTGATGGTACTAGAAATTCGAGTAAGATCGTTTCATCCATACGGCCCTTATTTGCTCCGGACGCAGACCCAAATAGTCGCCCAATATGGGTTTTTCATTTCCTTTGAATTCATTCAAACTCAGCTTGGAAGTCATCAACAATGCAGCAAGAGGAGGAATAAGGTATCATGGATAAGAAAGCTATTGCCGAAAAATGAAACTGAGAAAATGCAAGATTGCTCAAACCCTCCCTAGGAGCCACATATGGTGTTTGGATCATCTTCCTACCCTCTGAATCTCAGCCTCTCATGGAAGAGCCAAAAAAAAAAAAAAAAAGGAACATAAATGTAGGCACCCAATCCACTTTTGGATAGGTGTTGTTCCACAAGGACAGTAGACTAGTTAATGGTGTGGGGGGAGGTAGAAAGTGAAGAAATGCCATGGTCCTCTTGGTGTGCATAATTTGCATGCCATTTGGTGAAACCTTCGTCAAGGGCCTGTTTCATCCATGGGTACCGGCAATGCTCCAACGCTTCGGGAATGGTCACCCAACTTCTCTGTCGAATGCTCCGCTCTGGCCAAGACTCTAGTTCCTCCTCGACCAGCAAAGCGAATACGAATGCTTTGCATAATCCTTCTGGACTGAACTCATCCTGGAGGGTTTTGCTCTTAAAATGATACTCCCCCAGATGTTGCTGAAACACACGAAGAACTCATATTACAAACATGCTCTTTATGCGGGTGATCCTTCTACCTTTAGTTGTTATGTATAATTTGATAAGATTATAATTATCATAGTTGTTATGACCAATTTTCCAGTGCAGGGAATTCATGGAAAGGTCAGAAAAGAGAAAAATCACGGGGGATAAACAGATGATATTCATATACATAAACGTTATAAACAAAATTAATGTTATAACTGAAGAAGCAGACACAGGCCATAAAAGGCAGAAGCATATCACATGGAAAATTCCTAATGCTCCTCTGTCGGACAAAAAAGAATCTGTTTCCCATAGTAAAAACAAGAGATGTTCAAGGATCGAAGATTATTTTATGTTCACGGCCGTCTGGTGAGTCAACACTGATTGTGCCACATTTCCGATTCTACTTCCAATTGATTGCAAATAAGCCATATATTCAGCCTATTTCGGACCTCACAAAATACCATTATGAATAAAAAAAAGAGGTTGGCCTTCATGAATTATCTGATTATCATAACTCAGCAACACCCAACAAGTTAAACAACCAGCCCAATGACCCAACCCACGATCAAAGACTAATATCCACATAATATACATAAGTTCACTCCTTAGAGTCCGAAGATCTGGATATTAAGCTTTATGCGAATATAAGATGTACAGTGTCCCTGCTAATATCAGAAATATATATAACCAGAAAATCATGGTTATACAGATCCAAAGGATCATTTTAAGTTTAAGCATGTCCTGAATTCAACAATCGTCCTCTTAGGTTCTATTACTTTCCACAATCCATAAATATCACAATCTTGAAGGAACTTAGCCCTTTGGCCTCGAAAGTTAATGTCTTAATCCCAAAAGAAATTGCGAGAAACAATCCAACTGCTTCCAACCACCCCAAAGGAAAAAAGACGAACTAAATAGGAAGGCAAAATATGCAAAGTAAAGACTTCCCCTCGATGTTATTCCTTTTTGTAGAGTTGTTTATCAAGTCACTTAGCAGCTTCAAGATTGTTGTTTGATTAAGATGCTGTGTTGTTGATGGTGTTTAGTTCAATAATTTTGCATAATCCCAAAATTGCACTGCTTTTCTGATTGGTTATAGTGGCTATACTTCTCACGCATATCTGTGCTTTTGGTTGGTTGATTGCATATTGGTCTGAGTCAGTGTTAAACGGTATGTATTGTTTACTATACATCTTTGTTGGATGATTATACCCAATATGTACTCCAGAAGAGTACACTACCTGTCTATGCGTCCCAAACTTATAAACATGGATAAAATGAGACACAAAACTATGTTCTCTCACCAGTAGTTTTCCTCGAACTCCAGCTTCTTCCAATGCTTCACGTTTTGCTGCCTGCTCAACAGTTTCATCCTTTTCCCATCCACCCTAAAGTATTAGAGAAAAGACAGAAATTAATAGTGCAATCTTTAATCTAGAGAGAAGAAAAGCACCAACACATACCCTTGAGCATATATTTAATAGTAAGTACTTAAAATTCATATAAAATCTTTCTAGGACGTAAAGACTACAAACAGAAAATTCAAAGTAATTAAAATCAGCAAGATCTTGATAAGCTGGCAGAAAAAATTGAAGCATGTGTTAGTATGGTTATAAATTATTCAGCAGAAGAAGTTGAGGAGGGTACACTTTGAGCATTTATCATATTTTAAAGACTTACAATGACATCAAATCAACATTGCTAATCTCAAGCTATGATTACTATGCAGTTAATCAAGACAACTCATGTTTTCTACGTGCTGCAAACAATATTTTGATATCAATGCACCATATACACAAAATTTCCCACCTACATGACACAGGAGGTAGTCTGGACTTCGTTTGACAGAAGAGGATATTCAAATTATTATATTTTTCATCAGAAAAGGGAGTATGTGGCTGGGCGCATACAATTTGCGTGTGTCCGCCCCCCAAAACAACGTTGTTCTGCTAAAATTTTTTACCAAATTGTGTGCAGCCGGGTGCATACTTCCTTTTCTCATTTTTTATTGCTGTACAGAAACACGTTTAGAGGATGACCATCATGTGTCTTCAAGAAACTAAGTGGGTAGGAGAGAAAGCTAGAGAGATAGGACCTTGGGGCTATAAATTATGATATACGGGCAAGAATGAAAACAAAAATGGAGTAGGAATAATGGTAGCTAAGAACCTACGATATGATATCATATTTGTTAGGCTTATGCTAGGAGAGGCAATTGCAAATGTCATTAGCGTTTATGCTCCACAAATAGGCTTAGATGAAATGAGAGTTTAAGGAGGACATAAAGGAAGTAGTACAAAGTATATCCAATGGAGAGAAGTTATTCATTGGAGGAGACTTGAATGGACACATACGCAAAGTTCATAGTGGATTCGAAAATGTGCATTGAGGGTATGGTTTTGGTGAGAAAAATGATGCTGATGAGACTATTTTAGGTTTCACTATGGCTTATGATTTAAACATAGTAAATACCTGGTTTAAAAAGAGCGAATCACAATTAGTGACATACAAAAGTGGGCCGAATAATAGCCAAATCAATTATTTCTTAACTGGGAGGGTTGATAGAAGCAATTGTAAGGATTGTAAGGTAGTTTGGGGTGAGTGCGTGGCCACGCAAACTAGATTGCTAGTCATAAATATATGAATTCTTAGGTGAGAAACGTGGGCGAGTCAGGTTCGTGAGTCTCAGATTAGGTGGTGGCGCTTAAAGAGTGTTGTGTAGAGATTGAAACCTCTAGGGAGAAATTAGTGCAGGAGACCTACAGGAAGGGCGAAGAGGATATAGACACATTTTGGGTGAAAATGTCATGTTGTATAACTAAAAATACACCTGGGGAATCTAGAGGTGACATACTGTTAGGTAAGGAATCATGGTGATGGAATGAGGTGAAGGAGGCAGTTAAGGCTGAACGAGATTGTTATAGAAACTTGAAAAAAGTGTTGGGATGTCGTTTGAATTGGTTTGGACATATGCAACGCAGGCATATGAGTGTGCTGGTTAGGAGTGAGGTGGTTGATATAGCAGTAGTTAAAAGGGATAGGGGTAGGCCACCCAAGAATTGGATGCAAGTCATAAGAAAGGACATGAGTGTTCTAGGACTAGATGAGGGCGCAGCCTTACAAAGGGACAAATGGAGCTAGAAGATTCATGTTAAAGACCTGGTGTGATTTCTTATTGTTGGTTCCATATAGCTGACCCCAAATATTGGGATAAAGGCTCAGTTTTTTGTTGTTGTTGTTGTTGTACAAAAACATGTTTGGTAAGCATGTTCCCTCCAAGTACTATGTACTCTTTGTGCCTTGTGCGCTAAATAAGGTTTAAACCTGATTTTCCTAATTCTTTACGCTTCAAGCTGAAATCAGAGTTTGAATCAAGAGGGTTTGGAATTGAAACGCAGGGTAGAGAGGAATGGGAATGGAACTGAAAAAGGACCCAACAAACCAAACAGGAGTAAAGAGAAGGAGATCGTCAATTCTCAGTTCTCTAGGTCAATCCCAAGTGCCAACTTTTACCCAAGTGAAAGGTCACATAAAATCTTGCATTTTGTAACTCAGTAGACACAGCTCATATCTATTTGAGTAGTAAGGCGATCCCTTTTTATTACATCTTATGAACAAGTTTCTTTGAGATTCAGCATCAACTACTAATGTTCATAAAAGGTAGAAACTCCACAAATATTAAATTTTCCAGGTGCGGTTCAGCTTCTCATGTTCTAGAGAAGGACAGATGGTAGAGCTTTTCTATGTAAATAAGCACATTTCATTAGAAGGTTAATAAGCTTTATGGTTCTCCAGCAGAATGCCCAAAAATTACGGCCAAAAGAAGACCATTATACAAGAGATGATGAAGACCCCACCCCAACTGTGGACACGTGCATATATTAACAGTGGTTAAATCTGCACCTTCGGAAATAGAAACCCAGTTCCGCTGGTAGAATTGATCATGAGCACCTCAACCATCTTCTCAGATGTTGAATCACAACTTTCTTTAGAATTTGTGTACTTAAAAGGTACACACCTGTTAACAATTTTACCTGTTAGTATTTAGAAATTATTGTTGACACATATACAAAATGATTATAGTGAACTTTTCAAAAAAGTGCACAACTGAATACAAGAGATTCTGTTTTCTAGTACTATTTCATGACAAAAGAATCCAAGATGGTTTCTGTTTTGTTCTTGCTTATTCATTATTGCAGAACAGAGCTTTTGGTTTCCTATGTAACCTAAAATTATTCTACCCAAACAGATGCTCCACGCAATTGAACTAAGAAGTTATTGTAAAATAATTTTGTGCTCTACAACCTCTTGAAAGAAGCAAACAAAAGGCTCATGCTAGGACTGCCAGCTAGACGCAATTCCAAACGAGTTAAGAAATGTAGCCAGCAATAATCAGATTATCTTATGTGGGTAACATTACTAAGTACATTGCTCGAATGCTCCATACTATACAAATTACAATAAATTACTGTACTTAAACAGGAATAGAAAGGCACTCATTAGCATTCTAAAACAAAATGACAACTATTGAAATCCTCATCAAAAGACACGCATACTGCTTGGTACAAAATAATACATCTGTGGCGTTTAGAATTTGGGAAACACTTATATCCACTTTCATGGTGCTTTGAAATTGAACAAGGGCGACAAAACCTCAATGCACCAATTCCTTTCAAATGAAATCCACCATATGTAACTTGACATGTGAACACAACAAATATCAATCAAAATGAGAAAACTTTCTCCAATCAAAAATCAATACTTTGGCATTGCATATGATTAAAACCTTACTGCAATAATACCTTAAACAGTTAACATGCAATGGGATTAAAGAAGAAATCACGGGGGGGAGGGGGGGGGGGGGGGGAAGAGAGAGAGAGAGACCCGGCAACGAGGCGGTAACCATTTTCGTAGCGCTGCTGATGGCGACCAGTGCGAGCAACCAATTCAGACATTGATTCAGCGCCTCGGAATCAAACAAAACAAATCGGTATAACAACAATACCCAAATACAAGTCAGCCTTGAAATGAACAAGAAGAAATTATAACTCCGGTCAAGCCACAAGCTCTCATCAATCCCGAAAGAGACAGCCGATGAGGAACAAAACAATGCAGTCAATATTATTACAAGAAAAAATCACATATGTCAGCACCGCCCGCGCCGACCAAATCTAAAATTTCCCCGCACCCGAAAGAACCCAGTTGATGGCTCCGTCTACACAGAGAGAGAGAGAGAGAGAGAGAGAGAGGAAACCCGAAGATCGGAGCGAGTTAAGAGGGGGGAAATGGAAGAAGAGGTCAAGGGTGGATTAAACCTCATAAGAGGTTTTTTTTTTTTTTTTTTTTGTTGGGTAAAATATTTGAAATTAAGGACTTTTTTTTTTTTTTTGGATATGCATCACTTTAAATTATTATGAATGATTTAGGTTCACTTTCAGGGCTAAAAGCTGGGATGAAATAGAAAATGAGCTATTTTAGGTGACATCTTATATTGCCCAATAAATGATTTGTTTATCTTTTTTTAAAAAAAAATTAAATAAAAAATATTTGTTCCTTCCTGGTCTTAGAAAGTTCCCTTAGTTTTCATCAAAAGTTAAAGTAATATTATTTTACTTTCATATAATTTAAGTCTGACAGGAAATCTCAACAAGTCTGACCAGTTATGATATGCAGCATCTTCTTAGGTGAGTGCATTCTTCCCTTTGATTTTCTTTTGTAGGGAAAAAAGTAATAGACTAGAACATCACACTTTTGCCCTTTCCATTATTACTCCCAATTCAATGCTGAGTTTATTAGGCTTTGACTTTTGGTTAGCAGACTAAAAGCTTGAGCTTCTTCCTCTTCTTTTTTCTTTCTTTTAAAGTTTAGATCTTCGGTCATCTCACGTGCAATGTTCGACTCTTCTTTTAAAATGCATGTCAAATGCTTTATTTATACATCTCGAATAAATTTACATAAGTATATTGAATGCAGAATTCAACCCCTGACGAGCTCATACCACTCAGGTTTTATTGCTAGAGCAAGCTTACTAACTTTGGAATTTGGCCAATTCCACCTCATAGTAGGAGATGTGGGAAAAAAATTTTCTCACACTATTCATAGCTAAGGTCACAAAGTCATACCCATTTGTACCAAATAAAGTAGCGAAACCTATACCATAAATATAAGTATTACTTGAACCTAGAAGCAACTATTCATGAAAGTGTTATGCGCACCCTATTTTTAAATTAAGGAACTTTTACTCTTTGAGAACCTAAAAGTCCAAGAAAACCCAACTTTCTCCTTGAACGTAGGATTTCCCTAACTCTTTTTAACTCATTTATTCTGAAAAAAATTAAAACTTATTATTTAATTATTAGGATAAGATGCCTAACACCTGTTAGGATCCTACAAGCATGGTTTGGCCATGGACTTGGAAAGTTGGGAAATAAATGAGAGCCGCATGCACCAAAGGGGCATCAGGAGGAAAATTGTTGACTTACTCTGCGCTTGGTCTCCACTTTCGAGAAAAGAAGGAAGAGGGAAAAAAAAAATCTGATTTTTTTCTTCAAATTTTTTCATGAGTAATATTATTTATACATATTTAATATAATTTTCATATTAAAAGTAACCGCATAATAAAATATATATAATTTTATATTATTATTTAATTAAAATATTACTTAAAAATAATCATATATATTTTATCATATCTTTCTTTTAATATAAAGATGATATAAAAAATATACATAGAATATTTCTTGGGTTTGGTTTGATCATTTACGACAAAATAATGAAAAATTAAGAGTAGGGAGGCTCACCTGCGGAAGCTGACGGGGAGGGGGTTTCACTTTCATACATACGGTAGGAATTTCAAATTCCCGAAACGTTTGATGTAGACGGGGAAGGGAGCATTTATGCTGAGATGGCCCCGGAAATGGCCCATGGGCTGTTTCCATCAATCTTTGATGGGCTCTAGGTGGGCCTAATGTTTTTGTAGTTTCAACTTTTTAATATTAATAAGTAGTAGTAACTCAGCGAGTTGAGCCTAACTCAGCAAGTTGAGCCGATTACGGTTAGTGGGGTGGGGTGAAAAGGAATCTGGATTTGGATTTAATTTTGACTCAAAGTCAAATAAAAATATAAGTTTAACAGAAAATATCATCATAATTATTAGAATAAAATTGACAATATACTAAAATGAGATTAAATAAAATAGTTATGAATAAAAATTTGAGGCCTTAATTCAGGATCAACAGAAAGATTTACAATGTTGACCTCAACATGAGACTCTTTCCTTTTTCTTCTTTCGTGAAGATAATGGTTCTTTAACAAGTGGGAAAGTATAAGATTAGTTTATCAGTAGAGAAAACGAAGCACCATAAACTCAAATCAAATTTCTCGAACTTGGTTTGTCCAGTTTTAAAAAGATTGGAACTTTTGAAAAGTAATGAGAAAATTTCATGTGTAGTACCTCTATCTAGGCATAATTATACCCTTAAAATTGTGCTGTTCTAATAAATGATTTTAGAAAGACAGTAATTTTTTATGAAAGTGACATCATTTGAGTGTATTTGTACCTAATTATGAATCATGGTATTATATAAAAAAAATAAGTCCATAACCGTTGTTTGTGAATGTATGAACTTATCTTGTCATTGCATTTTTACTTTTTAAAATTTGAGAATATATCAAACTAAAAAACTAAAAATCCAATTGGAACGAGTGCCCTGCTTGGCCACCCCCTAGCGCCACCCCTGATCAGGGACAGATCAAACAAAGCTCTAACACGAATGGATCAATATTATTTTACAATATATGTCGGACCAAGTTACGTTAGGAGCGGATTTGACAAAATTTTATCTTTTTCCCCCTCTGGGATTACAGTGAATTTTCCTAATATTTGTTATGGGTGCGTGAGGCATGCTTCAATAATTGGTATCCGAAAATAGTGAAGTTTGTTACTGTCCGCAGCATTCAAGTTTGGGAGAGGCACCCTTTTTCTACGAAAAGTTGAAAACCGGAAGCTTGTGGCTTTCCTGGGCCCACCCCATGTAGGGGCGATGTCGATCCATTAAATATCAGTGACCCATTTCACAATCAATTCGTTTTCATCGCGTCATCGTCAAGCCCATAGAGTGGGGGCCCAACACACTTGAAGAAGTGGGACCACATTAGCACCGTTTGGCTTTGATTGGCTTTTTTATGCTTTTGTTTTTTTGCTTACCGCTTTGTTTGATTCGACAGAATCCCTGCCCATAAAGGCAGCTACAATTCATCCATTACACAGTTCCCCTGAATTTGTTGCAACTATTTTTTTTTTTCCCCTTTTTCCTATTTTCGCAAGGGAATAAGGCTCGCCGAATGAATACAGCTCAAGTTCAAGTCATTTCTCAGTAAAACACACGCATGTACAGATGAAGTTGAGGTCACAGACGTTTCGATACAATTGAAACAAGACTGCAGTGAACACCAATAGTCCAATATAAATATATGTTTACATATTGATACATAAATACAAAGCCCAATCGATGCAGAGGGGAGAGACTGATCCATGATATATACCTTAAGGTTGAGAAGCTTCCACTTGAGGGGAAAACCATACCTTAGAAAGATCATGATCCATGATACATACATTTAAGGTTGTGCTTTCACGTCATTTCGTCATACCTGCTAAGCAGCGGAGGAGAATTGTCGTTTAAGGGTCGCAGTTACGAACAAATGGCAATGTTTCTGTCATTGCACAGGTCATTTTATTACTCCAATGGTAATTAATGATTTCCAAGTATTACACAACAAAAGATCAAGTATAACACAAGATTTTAGCAAAGAAAAATCAGAAAATAATAGTTGGATGTTCCAATAAGTGTAGCGGAATTAGTGAGATATACATATGGGTGTCCGTATTTACCAGTTTAAAAACATAGTGAGCTTCATATATACACACACATTTACATATACACATGTATTCTGTTTACATTAAACCAAACAAAAAACCACCATGCTTTCAGGCAACGGCTGCTTACCCACGTAATGGGTCATGATGTGCACCAAGGTAAGCAACTCCTGTTTTCGACTCAAAATTGGTTGGCATTTTTGGCCATCCGAAACATTATTTAAAAACTAGATCAACTCGACCCTAATTTAACGAGGTAAATAAGCAACAAATTGGGAACTCGAAATTTTCTCCTTCCGTAAAATCAAACGTGCCAACAGTAAAGAGAATAATACCCACATCTTCAGGATAGAAAGAAAAGAGGTCAAAGATCAAACTACTACCAAATACCAATAGAGGATGTGATTTCTCTTATTGTTTCCAAAAAAAAAAAGAAAAAAAGAGAGGAAAGTACTGAGTATTTATAATTTAAAAAAAGGGATCTTCAAGGCTACTTTTAAAGGAGTTTTAGCATCTAGTCGATAGTCAAACAGGTAATGTTTGTGTACTATATTAATCGGGTGACTAATGGGCAGCGGCATTGGCGTGTTAAACTAGATAAATACCTTAATAATTTTGAGCAATTTGTGAAACTGATGAATATGTTCCCATAATTGCAGCAACAACACCAATTGCAGCAACACCAATACACAAGATAATCTGCATACAACAATGACCTCGTCAAAACAGAGGCAAAAACACTGCAGAAGGAATATCCAGAACCTATAATTGAATGGTGAAGCACAAGATGTTGCAGCCTTAGCTTAGGATTAACTCCACCAAAAAATTCTTTGGTAATAGACTTTGAGGAGCCATTTAGATGGTAGCTTTCAACCAACTCAATTGTCTTAATAATCATTATTACTCTATATTATTTTATAGAGGCACTCCTTTATATTTAGTTCTCGAGCAACACAAGCGGAAGAGAATTTCCTAACATTGTTGCAAATACCGCCTTTGTTACAAATGTGCTTTAATTATTCTGCAAATAGAGAAACCTTAGCTCCTCTCCTTGTAGAACTGAAAATCATTTCCACACCCGAAGAACAGGAAAAGAAAAAGAAAAAAAGAAAAAAGATCATCCAAAAGATGAACATCAGTAGGGGTCGCTTTTTGATTTTCTTTTTGAAGATAGGGGTGCTTCCACTACTTTGAGAAGTACGATCAGCATATTCACATGTACTCTAGCATGTTTGTTGATCCACATGAATAAAGAAAAGTCACTGCAAAAAGCTGAAGAAAAACAGAACTATGTAATCATGGAAGTCACTTGTACCTGCATTTTTGATGCCTTCCCGCCCACAATTTTTAAAAAACACAAAGCTGGCAATATTACAGCCTGCATGACACATTAATCACACAAAAAGGCAAGAACTTCAATGAGCCAAACTGAAGCAAATTTGTATAATACGTGCTTAAACATGGAAACATGCATTTGCACATTTGTGTTTGCTTATCTTTAAAAGGACTGTTAAAGGTGACAATAAATCTATGCACACAAAGGATTTCACAACAAAATAAGTCTGTGGCATAAATTTAGTGGAGGGTGTTTGAGTAAATGATAACTTGTGGTCTCATATTTTTGACACATAAGCCTTTTGTAATTTTGCTGTGGAATCCTTTGTGTCCATAGCATTGTTCAAAGGTGAAATGCGGTGTGCTACTGTTTGGTCTAAAAAGATGTGCACAAGCTAGAGAAGCCTGTTCAGTCTCTTTTATCCTCAAAGCTAAAACTGCAGGCATAATGTCTCACAGAGCACGGAGCAGTACTCTTAAATTTGGTCAGTTTATTCATGCTTGCACATAAAAGCATTTTGATCAGACATCAGATAGCAAAAAATGATGACTTCATGGCTGGCTCATGGTCACGGTAGTGAAAGTTGCATCTAGGGCACCCATACAGTAAAAACTCAGCTTAAAAAGGTTTTTTTCCCCCCCCTTTTTTTTTTTTTTTTTTCCTGTTGCCAGATCCAGATAATTTTAATTTGCAGGGATACATAATTATACTTTATGCATATAGGTACACACAAAGATGGCCAATGATCTAAACAAGAAATAAACAATGCAAGTAGCTCTGTAACCATGTATAAATATTCTGAACTTTCATTTGGTTATTTTGACAATCATGGGTCATTTGATTCATGAAATGGTATAACTATTCAATAAAGATATAACATGAAATATGAGGTGAGTATGCGAAGAATAACTTTTTTCAATGACCATGAGTGGATTGGTAATAACTATTCCTTGTCTATTCCCCAATTGTCCATGGAAGCAGCCATTTCATTCATGTCCATGGGAACAAGACTTACATGTTTTATTTCTATGTAATAGCTATTTCATTCCCATCACTTATTTCTTACATGTTTATCAAATAATGCTTCACAAGATAGATGATGCCAATCATCAATCACACATTGAGGATCGCAAGACGGAAGCGTGAATTTCAGTTTTATATCCAAGCTTCTAAGCATAATTTTGACGAACATGGACTAAGAGTACATGAATTGGGTGACAAATGCTTACCACAAGTATGCTAAGTAGAGAGCCAATAAGAGCCATTACAAGACCTGAAACCAACCATGGTAAAATTTAGATCACACATTGTCATTAGCATGGACAGTCAATGGACCTACATGCCAGCTAGTTAACAGAAGCAAGTATGAGCTATGAAACAGGAAAAACGATGGAGAACAGAACTCAAATAAACTGGGAAGCAAGGCCATGAACTTCTTCATTTCTGCTCCTTTGTGACCATAATATCAAGGGTTTGAGCCAAGTAAACAGCCTCTTTAAGAAAATGAAAACGAAAAGCAGCATACGATAAACGAATCTCCTTGTGCACCAGGGTCTGCCCCTCAATTACTGGACACCAACATTTTGGATTTCCGTCATTGAGCTACAGACGCCAAACTTAATTCAGATTAAGAAATTGGTGATCAACAGTGTTCACCATGCACAAAGCTGCAGAACATCTCAAGCAGGCCTTGGAGGCCAATCTTGTGGTCCTTATGCCCAAGGTTTAAGAAAGTGTACTAGCATTAATCCAAAACCCAGTTTAAAGAACAAGGCTCATAACATTGCCTCATAGACTGGAAAATCATATGCCCCAGTGCTCGTCCACACTTAAGCATGTACACTGTTCATAAACTAAAATTGCAGAGGTTCCACCTAATTGGGATTCAAAGTTCTATTCTGGTATTGTCCATTAGTTTTCATTTTGTTCAGATAGATGTGAACTGTTTGTCAAAGTTGGCTTAATTATGGGTCCCAGAAACCCGCTTTAAAATGTTATTTCCCAAGGGTATTCTTACTGAAATATTGAACCCAGATCCCTTGTAATTAGTTTCATTCGTCTTATTGCCTACTGGTTCAGGAGTCAAAAACTGAAAAATTGAGAAACCTATGAACAACAACACTCTCATTAAAGGAGTATCACCATACATACAGCTCCAGATGTATTGTATATGGCTGGGGATGTATCCTCAATTTCACAACAAGAAAAGAACAGAAAAACAGATATCAATCAATACAACTGGAATAATTAATACAAAGCACTAACACATTCCTATTGCAGCAGATAAATATGTCAACACGTGCAGTTCTTCAATAACAATAACACTACTCATTATTATTGCAGGACAATGAAAAATGCTCAAAGTCAAATTCTTATACGTACCAAAAAATGGAATAAGAAAAGCAGCGCAAAGAGAAGAAAGTACTAGCGCTGTTCTTAGAAGGATGAAGCACCACATGCTGCTTGAAATCCTAATTGGTAGCACTTCCTCAATACTCCTAGCCAAAGGGTTCATCAACAGTGCATATGTATTTCGTGTTAAGAAAACATAAAAAAAAAAAAAAAAGAAGAAGTATAATTCAAAAAACTATCATTATAGCTCCTATACCGTATTCTGATAACTCTTAAGTGTATCATGAAAAGGATATTTAGTGAATGGGTTGATAACCTGGAAAAGAAAGAAAGAAAGAAAATCGTGATTAAGAAACAATTAGAAACATTAACTCATCAGTGAACACACTTCTTCCCCGAGGGAAGTACAGAAGAGGGTGCTGAGATTCAGCCAAACCATAAAAGTTAAAACCCGGACATGCATATGCATCATTCAGAAAGCCATATTATTATACTTACCGTGACCCACAAAGCAACTTTGGAGGCAAAGGCATGGGCTGGCATATTTAATGTAATTTGTGACAATGTTCCTTGACCAAACATTAGAAATCCCATGATGGCAACACCTCCATATATTATAATGCACAAAACAAAACTGCAAGAGAGAAAGTGTAAGGTCCTTCACAGAAAAGGAAAGTGACAGATGGGACTTATACAGGAAATTAGTTTCTTACCATACTATCAGTGCTTTGGTAAACCTTGTTTTATCTGCCATTGAATGATATATGTTTGGAAACACAGAATGCCCAGAATAACAAAACCCATATACACCAACGACAAAAGGAATACCACTCCAGTTCACTATTGGGCCAGTATGATTAAAACCAACATTCTCGACTGTGCCAAGAAATAGCACAGAGAGAGCAATCAAGGCTGTTGCAACGACTCCGCCAGCTGGAAAATAAATAACAGGTATTCGGATGAAATGTATGTTCAATCATCCAACTTTTTAAAACATGAACAACATGGAAACTATCACAGCACCTGAAAGGTAAGAGATCAAACGGAGATCTCTCAACCAAACAGTAGGAAGGACAATTAGGGCAGTGAGGATTCCGAAATAGTGCAAAGCGTCAAGATGAAAGCAAGCCCAATCAAAGGATGCTCCAGCGAATAGCCTGGAAAGGTTATCTCCTTCCAAAATAATGAACTCCACACAGTATGACTGCACACAGAGAATAGATGTTTCAGAGATATGCTTAAGCAGTATCAGGAAGTAGACACAGTGCTAGCGAATGAGACTCAGTATTTCACTTACATACAACTCTGCATACAACACGATCTGCACAAAATTTTTGGAAAGCTTGTGTCAGAAAGCATCTCACATGCCCAAAATCATAAATCAATCAAAAAAAAATTCACTCTAAATGTCATCAATCCAGTAGATACATTTCAAATATGCTAAACAGAAACATAAGATCACATATTCCTGCGGCAGTTTTATTATGTTAACCACAAGTGAGATGCACCATGTTAATGCTTAAGCTTCAGAGGCAAAGAGGGCAAACTACAGCTGCAAGCATGAGTTGGTCCACAATTCTTTTAAGTGAAAATCAATGCATCAAGCAAATCATGCTACCCGTCTGCAAATTGTCATGATATGATTACTGTCAATATTTTAGTCCTCGCTTGAGTCATGGAAACAAAGCTTCTGCAGGAAAAGCAATGGAAAAGTCGGACAGGAGGAACGATCTTCCCCAAGCCCTTGAAAAGCAGGTACCTTTGCATCAGGATCCTCTTTTAGTCTGTTCTACGTATGCACTAGCATACACTCAGGTTGAGCTAATTGATACATGCACACAAACACATGCAAGCACTAAACATGTAGAACTCTTGTAACTCAACCGGTCACCGCTCCGTGTAAAAATAAATAGTAAATATTTTAGGAAAATTAAAATTATAACCAACTAACCCCAACAATAAGACGTCCAAGTTTTCCGAAGGCAGCTTGTCCAATATCTGGGTATGTTACAATGCCTTCTTTGCTCTCAAAACAACATTTCATGAGAAAAGCTGTATAGCAACATATAACTGCAAAAAGCACTAATACTGCCAAACCGGCCCAGCCAGCTTCTTTGATGGTATAAGGTGTAGAGAGAAGTCCAACTCCAGCCAATACATTTACACCTAACCCAGGAAGGTGTTGCAGTCATAAAAAAAAGGCAAAAGGAATACAAGATGTTAAATAAAGTTGAATATATGTATATACTAGCAGCTCATATGACATATATATGTATGAAATGTACGTACATTCCGCATATTGCCTTCAAATACCTTTTTCTTGGATATATAAAAATTCATAAAAAATAGAAGAAAGCAATATGTCAGAAGCTGTTTTTTTAACAATTATTTAAAATAAAGGTAAATATTTTCCTCTTTTTTGTATCATTCAAAAGGATTAAAAATAATTTTTAGTAGAAACTTGAATGTCCATTACCATTGAATACAGTCTGAGTAAAGCTGCATCCATGAGCAATAGGTAGTTCCCCATAAAGTTTCTCGTGCAAAGAAGATCTATCTGACCAGGATGAACGCGTTCTTGAGAATCTCCCTAAGTCTTCATTTTGATTATTTCTCTCATTTTCTGTTAGCAGAGGAGCTTTTGCATCTAAGCTCAAATTGCTTCTGACATAGATATCAATGCATGAACCTCTAGTACTGGAACCACGTAGAAGTGCCCCAAAATTTGGTGAAGCAGCAATTGAATAAGAATCAGTTGTCTCTCTGCATGTGGAAGGAAAATTAATTAGATAACTAGAACCTGGATTTATGAACCCTATAAAGTACATGCAAAGGTGATTATATTTTTGTCTAACGTACAATGCAGATTGGGGGGGGGGGGGGGGGTGGAGGGAATAAATAGTCAGGATGCCGTATGCAGAAATCTAGCATGTGAAAGATTACTTGACCAATCTAGTATTCCCCTCACTCACCATCTCTGCCCTTCGCCGTGCTCTTATTATTAGGTTGGCTTCGAAACAACCTCTTCAACATGAATTGCTGAATCAGACAACAAACAAGCAGACACAATTCTAACAGGAGGCAGCTGTAAGCAAGAAATATAATTTATGTAGTACCTACAGCATCATTATTAGTTCCAGGCATAAAAATCTACTACAATACGACACCAGGTGAATGTTTTTTGGACTATCGACCAGTTTTTGACAAGTGTTGATGTTAAATTGATTATTTGGATTGGCAACTAGCAACATAAGAACAGCGTTATTTACATGGAATAGGGAGCCCGGTGTGTCAAACCAGGCTCCTTCCCTGGTCAAATGCCTCGAGTGGAGCGACATTGTTGTGGTAAATGTAAGGGACGCTGCGTCTTTTTGAAGCATTTGGGCATGGTGTAACAAATTAATCCATGTCAAGAATTTTTTCTTCTCTACGAATCAAGGTTACAGGATAGAATAGAACAGCAAAATCAACAATGACAGAAACAAAGCTATATCACCGCTTCAAAATTATTCGCCGATCATGGCAAACTCCTCAGGTCACTAATCCTTTCTATATTTCTAATTCACTTCAACATTAAAGAAAGGGTAAAGAAAGAACCAATGCTCCATGACGGATTAAAGTTTAGGGGAAACTTTACGCAAAACAACAAAAACAAAGACAAATGTACGAATAAAATTATACACTCTGAATGGAATTTCCTAACTCAAACTGAAAGCAGCAGCGCGATCGCGAAGCTACCTGTAACTTTGAGGCCATTGTCGAGAAGAAGCGAAAGAATATCGGCCTCCTCCCTCACCACCATCTTCAACCTCTTCATCGCTGCCTCCACTGCTACTCTTCTCAACCTTAGTTTCCACCGCATCGGTGGCATCATCATCGCCGCCGCTCTCCAGGAAAAACTCCGTTGCGGTCTCCCTCTCCGCCGCCATGGATGGTGCTCGCTCTAAGCACTAGTGGGCGAAAATGAGAGAGAGAGAGAGAGAGAGAGAGAGAGAGAGAGAGGACGACAACAAGACGAACGAGATGACGAGACTAGAAGGCTCTACCAGTGGGGATGAGGTGGCTTTCCGTAAATGAAGCTCTCCTGTCTGCTTTGGATTTGTTTGATTGTTGGGGGGGAAAACGATTGACGTGGCTTACTCTGTCACAAACATGTGGACTCGAAGAATTTCAGACTAAAATTATAAAAAAGGAAAATATTATAAGACATCAGTCCAATAAAAGGAATTTCGTTATGAAATACTTGTCCATAGAATTGTTCATAATAATGAGTCTTCGATTTTCCTACTAAATTATCTTCCCAAAAAAATTACATAATTCTCTTGAGTTTCAACGAAATCTCGATTTATCATTTATGGTATTGTTACATCTTACGCCCTTAATTTTAGGCTCTTATGGAATGTTATCATCTATTATTATTGATTGTTCATTATTTTTTATAATTATTTTTGATGAAAATAAAATTTAAGTTCTAACTTACGCAATTGACGTGAGTTCACCCTCAAAACGATGTAATTTTGGTAAAAATAACCACTTGCTGTGTGCAAAGCTTTTTTTTTGTTTTTTCAAAGAATTTTGTTGAAATTAATCATTCTTGTATACAATTTAAATTTGCTCCCAAGTCTGAAAGTGTTATGACTACCAGCTCAAATTCATTGTTGACTAATATCTTAATCTTTGTATACCATTTCTGGTAAGTTATTATTGTTATTAAGTTAAGAAATTCTTCTTCTTGGGTAGACTTTTGCTTTTCAACCTATTTCTAATTTTTCTTTCCCCGTTGATTTCCTGGAAGATTTGGTTTCAGGAGATTTGAAAGTTAAAAGATCTATTTGTTATTGTAAAGAATTTATCATAATGTTTGAATCATTACCAAGGTTTGCTATTTCAGTGTCAATTTTTTGCTTTAAAAGTTTTCTTTTCTTTCTAGGTTTGACGTAATTCTTGCTAGAAATGTGAGATTATGAGTATGTTGGAATATGCACATGGAATAGAATGTTGAAACAACCCCTATAAATGAACAAATTGACAAAATTCTCATTTAAGTACATAACTCATATAACTTAAAATAATATTACTAACTTTAGTAATATTAATAACAACACTTGTAGTAAATAAATATATTATTCATAATAAAGGGTTAATAATATTGTTTTTAGAAATTTTTTATTATATGACATAAATTCTATTTTTAGTTAGTAAATGTTTGAACTAAATTCTTCATCCATTAAAATAAAAAAAAAATAGGCAAACATTTATTTTAGTGTTAACCTTAAAATAATTTTTTTTTATCTTGTAAATAACATGCTATATTTTATGTTATAAATATTACATTTTTTTTAATAAAAAGGTATTAATGGATATTATGCCAAACATAATAATGTTACATTCTGAGAAATTTGACTAAGTATATGTTGATGCCGTTTTTTGTTCCCCATGAAAGAAATTGACTTTTTAATCAAATAAATTTATTTTCGAATTCTCGTTGACTAAGTCAATAGAAAATTGCTCCCATTTCCTTATCCCCCGACTTGATAACATTTCTCGAGCCCCTGACTCCACCCCTAAGGGAGTGTAACATTCCCCAGCCTATGCCTTCAACCCTAAAGGGGGTATAATATTTTCGAGCCTGTGGTTCTGCTCCTAAGAGGGTATAATATTTTCAAGCCCATAGCTCAACCCTTAGGAGGTATAATATTTCCTTAAGCCCATAACTCATTTCATAAGGGGTAACACTTTTTGTGGCCGTCTACTAGGGCCTATGGCTCAATCTCTTCCTGTAAAGCCTTTTAGGCCCATGGCCCATAAGTTATCCCCTTTTGGTTTTTTGTCATTCCCTCCATGTAGAAGGAAAGAATGTTAGGCCCAAGGCCCAAAGAGGATGCGTCGCATCCTCTCCTCCCCTTAATAAGCAAAACTATAACATTTTGTAAAGAAGAAACACTCCTAACAACCACAAGAAGAAAGGAAGAGAGACAAAGCAACTTCATTCCCTCCTTCCTCAGCTTCACCGATTCACTGTCTATGGCAAAATGAGCATTGCATTAGTGATTTTTATGGCTCTATAAGCCTAAAAGAACTACAATGGCTTGATTCTCATATAGAGATAAGTAGGAAGTCCCATGGGTCCAACCTCACCATCATCTTTCTTTCGTGTTCCTCCAATAAAAGCCCCCTGTTTCTTCCAGTTTCTAGGTCTATGGCCCCTTTGTTCTCTCACTGTTCATCTTTCTCTTCACTGTTCATCATCTTCTTCATCTTCCCTATGTTCCTCCAAATTTGGGTTTATGACCCTCTGTCAATGGAGACACCCACTCCATTGGCAACCTTACAACATCTTAACCGAAGGTATTCCATGCCTATGATATTGGATGTAAACAATTATCTCAATTTTAGAATGCTGTGAATCTGAGAACCCCCAAAATAAAAAATTGACGAGTTTGCAACTCACCCAAAAACCCGCAAACAAGTATATCAAACAGAAGAATGTCATATTCTAGGCATCATATTCTCAAATGTGAGGTCATATGGAAATGTTAGATCCCGAGAATCAAACGGGACACTTAGAGTTTTCTTTTTTTTTTTTCCTTTTTTTTCGTGGGGGTAAATAACGGGCTCGTAGAGTTTTACTTTTTCTTTTACGGTGAGAGGAGTTTTTGTTTATTTGAAGTTGGTCTGTTTGACTACACACAGATGCGTGTGTGGGTCAAGCATGAATAAATTGCAATGACCTGAATAAAGATCAAATAGTTTCATGTGAGTTCAATGTTGGTTCTTAGGTTATGTTCTTTATTTAGTTGAAATGATACAAGCTTTGTTGATATGATTGAACTTGCCCACATAAGGTTATAGGAAGGAATTGAGACCATCGAATATAAAATTCAACACACATATTTCTCTAGTTGTTAAAATCCGTTGCTTATCGGGTTATGAATGATGAGACTTCATCCTAGTAACCAAATTTTCAATTATTATTATTGCCTTTTTTTTTTTTATCACGAAGTAGTATGTATATATATATATATATATATCTTTGATTATTTGAATGCATTCTCATATGTTGCCAGATAAGCCTTGGATTATACTCGACAGTGGAATGTACATAAAATTCCTTATGCAAAAACCAAAAATACTTTTTGTGGTCTAATGGAACCCTTGTATAAGTTTACTCACGTAAGCAAAGCTTGCTCACTTGCTCATATTAGGATTTAATTTAAACCTTAAAGTTTACCTACCATTTTGGTTGAACCACAAACTTTTTTTTCACTTAAAGTAAATCTCAATATATCTGAAACATAATAGGTTAAACCTTGCTATTAATATCTACCATTTTAATTAGTGGATGAAAACCGCCCAAATTTTTTTTTTCTTTTTCTGATAGCAAACCCATTCATCCTCAGTTTAAGGGTTAAATCAAAATTTTCTGTTGCTTCAATCTTCAATTTAATCATTAAACAAATTAACTCTTATTTCTCACAAGGAGCCTGTGACTTGAGTTTGGTTCGATTAAGCTCTTAAATCTGCGTCAGGGAGAAGCATCAACTGTTCTTCAATTTGAACTTTGATGTTGAAGGAAGAAGAGGAGAGGCGATTCGTGAGGAACTACAATTAATTTTGTCTAATTAAACTAAAGTGTAAAACATGAGTAGAATTTAATTTAACTAATTTAGGTTTCAACCCAAAAATGGGATATAAACTTCTGAGTTTAATACTATACATACACACATACACACACACGCGCGCACACACACACACACACATATATATATATATATATATATATATATAATTATAATTATGAGAGCAATAGATTAGAATTTACTGTCATATTCCATGTAAAGTCACTTCATAAAAGATCATAATTAATTCCGTCCAATTGAATGCATCTAATATATATATATGTATATATTTCCACCTAGTAGGATCGCTATAATCGATTCTATTAGGTTCATTACCATAAAATTTAACAATTACACCTATTTATTTAATACCATACTTTGATTTCACTTTTCTAAAAAGAGCACCGATTCTAACCCAAAAAAAAAAAAAAAAAGAAGAAGAAACATCGGATCTAATAATTTCGTTCCCGTCCACTAAACCAACCGAAAATGTGATGAAAGTGTATTCTAGACTATTAGCCTTGAAGTGTACAGTTGCGCTGAAGCCTATCGGATCACTCTGAGAAACTTTATCCAGCAGTGCATGTGGAACACGGGACCAGGCGCACATGAGTCTATTTGTCCTTTTGCGGATTATTAGAGGCGGCTGTGGAGACCATGGCCAGGCTTGGTGACCCGGCGGCACCAAACATAAATTGAGCGCAAAATTAACGTGCGCTTGAAAGCCATCTCTCTCTTCGAAGAGAAGTCTCTTACTCCGCCCTCTGGTGGCTAAACCTTCATTTTCTCGATTTTCAGTTATCTGTCGATTCTCGGATGGTGCCATGCACGAGCCACAAATAAAGGGTGGCATGCCTTCGTCAATGAATACTTAAATGGACATGCAAGTTGTGCAAGAACAACTATAAAATCGAAGGGAGTGCACTTCAAAAAGATTCAAAGATTGGCCTGTGTTTTATCTTTTTTTTAGTTTTAATTATTACTTGTTTAATTTTTTCTTAATTTAATGCAGACTATAATCATGGAATAATCAAGAAAAAGAAAGAAAAGAGAATTATAAACTGATACAACTTTTTCCCCATGAGTATCATTTTTTTTTTCATCAGAGCAGGAAATTTATCAACCATAAAAAAAAAAAAAAGGTTTAAAACCCATACCATCCGTATTATATCACTTAATATTCCCATTTTACATTCTCGTGAACTCAGGGTTCCTTTCTTGAGCATGAATTTACTTGTTCCTCAAGGCTTCCTCCACATGCATCCGAGGGAAAAAAAAAAAAAAAAACAGAACTTATTGAAGTTCCTTTCTTGCATGAAAATATACAAATATATTCTTCTCAACTCTAGGGAAGCCTCATTCTGTGGACAAAGCACACACAATAAATCTTCTTCTCTCCTTGCAATGCAAAGCAAATAAAAGAGAGAGGCCCAAAAGAAATGGGACAATCCTTGGAAAAACTAGCTGCCGGAAGCAACACTGACGAGAAGAGAGCCAAAAGAATTGGACCCATAATAGAAAATTACTACGACAAATATTTCTCCTCCGACCTCAAGAAGCAATGGAAAGAAGATGATTTCTACCAAGCCGTCTGCGAAATCGTCGAGTAATTTTCTTTCGTTTCCTTTCTCTTTACTGCGAGATTTTAAATACAAACCGTCAAACTAGTCATGTTAGATCCACAATTTAATTCTGTGGAGCCTTAGGATCACTGTTGTTTCTTCATATCACGTATAATAATAATAGTATTAGTAGTAATAATGGTGTAATGATGAAGGGTGTGACATTGAAAATCTGATAATCTATGCTTTTCTGGGCAGAGAAGTGAACAGAAAACTTGGGAACACTCAATTTCGCGTGCCCAGAACTGAAGAATTGGACAAAGCGTACAAAGTGAGCATCGTCGAATTCTCTGCAACCATCGTTAAGCCTCTAAATCTGGTTATCTTTAACGTGATTTATGGTACAATATTTGTGAGTGTGCGTATTAAAATTGCAGGCTCATCACAAGAGCGAGGGCGAGGGACTAAAGAGGGAAGAGTTTCAGCAAATCCTTCAAGACGTGATTCAAGAGAGCCGAATTACAGGCATCGGAGGAGCGAAGGACGTGCTCCTCTACGTCTTCGGTGTCCCCGCAGCGGCACTCTTTGTGAAGCAACGCGCGGTCCCCCGCTCGATTCCTAACGAAGTCTTCATCCCGGCGGTGACTTCTGCAACCGTCTACGTTCTTGCCAAACTCAACAAAATTTGACAGCGTATTGCTGGAGAAAGGGTTTGGTCTAATTGTGCAGTACACTTTGTTTCATTGTGGGATTTGCGGGAAGAGAATAGTTATATCCTTACACATTATACTTCTGATTTATGAAACTAGCTCATTGTTTTAGAATCTAGTTCTATCGAATAGCAATTCGATCACTATTACCCTATAATTCAGTTGAATAATTATTCGATCGTTCAAGCCAAGCGCATGCATCAGAACAATCAAGTGAAGGAAAAGAATTCTGCCTAGCGATGAAGGAAGAGGAACAGCACATTAGGTAAACAATATTAATACATTTATATAGATAGTTCTCCCGCCTGGGGTACGTTGCAAGAGTGATTCATTATGGGCCTATGTGTGCCAACATTAGAGGAAAAAAAAAAAATGCTTCTTATGTTGAGAGATCACCCTTCGCCGATGCATGACAATGGGCCATGTTGGGTTCGCCTGAATCGGGGCTCAGTATGGCCTTCTCATATGAGGTGGCTGATGAATGAAGGTTGTGAGTTTCACAAGCTTAATGGACCGAGCTAGTACTTGATCAAGCTCGACTCGATTAGCAATTCAAGCTCAAAAATGAGCTTATTTTCAGTTCACAAATCTTGACGAACGAGCTCAAAACAAACTCTTTATCGAGCCTATACTTCCGGCTATTGGCTTATTTTGAAGCCATAATTGCAAGTGTAATCCTGGCCACTAGTTTTCATGGCAAAGAGAAACGCCCCATATTGCCTAATTAAGGTTTGAATCTTGACATTATACCCAAGCTCATCGAATTGACTTGTGCTAATTGTGTTTTTTTTTTCTCCCTTGGTATTACATCGAATTAATCTTATGATTTTGTTTATGTAAGCAACGCTTATCCACTTAATCGCATTAGTATTTTCTCTCAAAACCGCATTAAACAAATGAAACTAGCTCTAAGTCATATGACTTAGATTTTGTTAATCCCTATATAATATACATGATCATGCCTTTATGGCAAAAGATAGGGGTGGCTGATTGAAATTGGTGAGTTGGCCTCATCGAGAAGACAAAACATAAACACAGACCCCAAAATTAAGAAATGCTCACCTAAGCCTAGACTAGTAGGGCCATAATTTACATGGGAATCATTCCATTCTAAGGGAAGGGGACAATTTGGATTTATTTGGGCATTTGACCATGGACTTAACCCGTTAGATAGATTGGGTCATCTATGTAAAATGATTCAACAACGGCAATACATGGAATACCAGCCGGAGCTGGAAGAAGCTAAACTATAATCAACTTGATTTTGGAAAAGTGTTTCTGAAGTTTTAGAAATTGAAAGCATGGAAATTCGTAATTCGCGTAATGTTCTCGTGAGTTATAGTCTATATCAGGTATATAATCCGATGATTTTAAAGCTTCTAATCATGCGGTGTTTCGATATTGATTATCAGTCAAATATGAACGAATCCTACTGAAACTTATTGAGCACGTGCAGGACGAAAGAAAGTGCTAGCGTCTTTGAGCATAGATCAGGAACACAATAAGAATGTTATCACGCACAAATAATATCACTTTGAAGTATAGATAATAATGGGGTACAATGACATGGCACCAAAGTCTCCTCAAATTATTGTCGCGAAGCCAAAAGTAATATAAAAATAATAGTAATGGTAGACAGTGGGACTATCGAAGACATAAAATAGATACAGATGAATGTGGAGTCAATCAGTGGAAGGCTCCTGCAAAACCCTCCTTGGAAAATAAAGAGTAGCCCCCACGTGTCATCCTTATTTCTAGCACTTTGAAAATTAAACCAAACTTACGTATATTACTTTAAATTAAATTGCTCAGCTCCTTCCTATGAAGCATTTCTTCTCCTCCTCCTCCTCCTCCCCCTTCCTTTGTCCTTCCTCGTGCCCTCCATTCGCTCTGACTTTGTGACTCTCTGACCTTATTGACATTCTCATGTTCCTCTCTCTTTCGTTTTTTTATTTATTATTGTTTTAGTTTTTTTTTTTTGGTCCATTTCCTACTCACATCACAAATGAATGAACTAAGTAAATGATTTTTTTAATTTATTTTTTCTTTGCCTCAAAACGTAAGGAGATAACTGCTCGAATTATATATATATTTTTAAAAAAAGCATGACCCCATGAGCGCTATAGATATATAATAGCTTGGCAAAACAAAAAACAAAAAAGCTATATACAGATAATGTATATATGTGCAATTAACCAAGTGTTGCATGGCGGCGGCAGTCGACGGAGATATTTGTTATCCCAATCAGACGTTTGGATGATGCCACGTAAGAATGTGGGCCCTCCGCAGTACTGGAATTTGCCTTAGCAGCCATTCTCTGTTCACTCTCACCAACTATTCTATTCCCCTCCCACCCAAAACTAATCTTTCATTACTTCATTTATTTTTTAAAAAAACAAAAATTTGCAATCTTGTGATGATCAACAATGAACTCAAAAAAAAAAAAAGAACTACCCATTCTCAGAACCCATCATAGGAAGAAACCGAACAAATAGAGACATTCTAAGCCCAAAATCATCCTCTCATCACATGAAAATCATAAACAAAAACCGCTACAAAAATTTAAAAAATAAATCCCCAAGCATTGAGCTGCTTTACAAATACCACAGCGACGACAGCCATGGCATCAGCATGGATCCTCGGATCCGTATTGTGAAAACGGGTCGCCCGAGCTCCGAATACAGTAACAAATACGAAAAGAAGAGAGTAAAAGGACCCCGAGCCCAGCCCGCGAGGGCCTGCTCAAATGGCAGGCAAGCTGTGAGATAGTGATCGTAAAATGAACAGGTGCTCGGCTTTCGACTCTCATCGTGTGCAGACTTTCGAATGTTTATTTGGAGGCGGGGACTTCATTATCCCCTAGTTTGGTACGTGACCGGCTCGGACCCTGTAATTCGAAAATTCTGGGCTATAAAAGGAAAAAAAGGATTCGAGGATCGAGACACCGACATTTTCTCTGAAACTTTTGTGACTCCGTCCTCATCTTCCAAAATGATTCCGTTTTGCTAAAAAAGAACTGATCTGACCTAATGCCATGGCGAAAATTGACCAGAGTCCGGACTTGCGGACCGAAAACAGGAAACCCTCGAGTTTCAGACGGTCGCGGGCACGACGATATTGGGGTCGAGGCGGGAGGCACGGAAGGCGAAGACGAGGAGGAGGATCATTATGAGGAGCGGCACCGACAGGAGCATCAGCGGCGGCGGCGGCAGCGGCGGGAGCACCACCGGGAGCACCAACAGCGAGACCGTCAGCGCCGCCATGATCATCAACGACCTGGCGCTGAAGAACCTTACCATGCATCCATGGATGATAACACCTATTGCCCGTCGATGATGGTCCGATCGTTCTCGATGGAGGAGCGCCGACCGTCGTCGATCATAGTCGTAATCTTGTCGCCGTCATTGTCACCGGGGAATGGAGGGAGAGAGAGAGAGGGAGGGGGTGGTTTTGAAAGGATGAATGAATATATGGGGGAGAGAGAAGAGTCTAAGAATTAGACTAAGGGGGGAATTTTTTTATTATTATTTTTTTTTGTATTTTTTACCGGTGATAGTGGTTACCGGTCGTTGTCAAAGCCACGCGCCTCCTTGAAAAGGGCCGACCGAAGCCAACAACCGCTGCGCGGGTGTCGCGTTCAACGGTTGTGTTTGGGGTAACTCATTATTTTTGCTTCAAGGAATGGAGGAGAAGAGTGGAGTGCAATGGAATGCTCACACCACCATATCTGTTTGTATACGTACACGCTATGCCTGGATTTGTTGGTGCCATATATCATTATTTTTTCGGTTTATTTATTTATTTATTAGGAATGTTCATTCAAAAGACTCAGAAATTTTTTGACCAAATTATCATTTCTAAAATTTTTCTTGAATTTCTTTTTTTCATTCCGATTTCCTAACCATTCAAAACTTTTATCCAAAATTTATCAATCGGGAAATTCAGTTTCCTAACCGAAAATTTCCTCTTCAATTGCACTTTCAAAATACTTAGAAAAAAACAAGAGGGGAGAATAAGAAACCCAAGAAAATACTTAAAATACTTATGGAATTAGAAATTTTTGAATTTTCAAAAATAAAATCCAATCGAATTCACAATCATCGAATTTTCCTAAAATTGTTTCGGGAAAATTTTTCTCGTGAAGAATGAGAAATTGTTTCACAATTCCACATTGTAAAGGCTAGAACCCTGACCTCTCGGGGTAAAAATATAGGTCACTACCAGCTAGGCTAATACTTGCTGAAATATATCATTATTTTTTATCGGTGAATACATACGCACTTCAATTTATGGAGATTAATTATACTTATATATCCTTCACACACACCCTTTCACCCTTCAATGCTGATGTCATAGAATTTAAGTGGTGTACTCTTAAAAAATTTTGGTCAAATAATAATAAAAGAATTATTTTAGGTATAGAAAGCACGTGAAAGTCGTGCATTGGCTAGTGGAGGAATAGTTTATAAGAGTAGAATAATTCATATTACTGTTTTGGTAAATTTAAGGGAGCTTATGATAGGTTGCATTTGATTTTTTCGAAAAGATGTTCATGCACTCACCGGACTATGAGACAATCAGTGCCTAATTTGAAACAGTTTCCCCAATAATTTTATGTGTTAACATTTCACATGACTAGTGAAAGTACTCGTAGGGTGAGTTTGGCTTTAACACTCATTACAAACTCTTGTGAAACTTAGAACTAATCAAAAACCATAATTTTGTCGAAATCTATGATCTTTGGTTGTTTTAGAAAAACAAGGTAGCCTTTTGTCCTTAGATGCTTGCCGATCCCTCTTAGAAGTGGTGAAGGGAGAGGTTTTAGGGTTAGATTCATGGAACCAACTCTAATCAAAGCATCATCAAAAAAACAAAATATTTTCGTTCTGTTTCAGCAGTAAAGTATATTGAGCCAAAAAGGTTTCCCAGAAATTGAGCTATTAATTTTGAAAAAATTAAATATAAGTAAGTTAGTGACCTTTTAAAGTACCATTCGATTGATCGCATTCAAAGTTTAAGGCATCACATGAGACATTTTCCTCCATTTTTTTTTTTTTTTTGCACTCCTTTTAAGGAAGGCTCTTTATAAAGTCAGTCACTCAATGCAGAGCCTACTCATTATAAGTATTGAATATTCAGTGAAATTTCTAAATGTCATTGTTTTCAATACTTAGAATGAATAGGTTATGTATTTACAAATCTGATGAAAATTGACACGTCTATGTGTTTTTATATGTTATTTCTATCTGTAAATATGGTTCAAATTATTTTAAAACTGATTAAAAATGAAAAGATTGTAAAAACCATACAGAGATCGCACACTTTGAACGGAGGAGGACCCGAATCCATTTTTTCAAATCTTGCATTCACCGATCACCATTAGGGAAATCCGCTTACGTACGTCTTCTTTAATCAGGCCCAGACCTATAAGACGATTTTCAATAAGCTATAGACATATAGTATAGCTAGATCTCTATACCTACTTGCAGTTTGATTTTATTTGCTAACAAGTAGGCAGCTCCCAAACACATACGTTGTCTCAATCACACCTTGGAGTTTAGTTTTGAATCATTATATTCACATAAACTATTTACAAAACTATGGGTTAAAATAAAATATTCATTTAAGTGACGTGTGCATAGAAACATAATAAAAGAGTTTTGGGTTGCAAACATTTCATAAACGTTTTGTTCCTCGATTAGATTTTATTTTTTTATTCAGTGTTCTCATGAATTGTTATAGCTAAAGGATAAGGCACAAAATAAAAACAAAATGGCTTGCCTCTTCAACGTAGTGGATTGGTTTAATTGGAAGGTAGGTGACTCTCTCACGACTCACGAAGGCATGATTGTTATATTCACTTTAGACTTATCCATATAAATGGTTATTTAAATTGACAGATAGATATTTAAATTATGAATATTATTGTTTTACGCAAAATATGTGTAAGAAAAATAATAAGCCATCCCATGTATTTGTGAAAAAACTTCTATTTTCGAATCATTTGAAGTGAGTTGAAAGGACTGCACTAATAATTATGAGGAAGAATACACTAAAATTATTGGAGAGAAGAAGGGGACCATTATTTAGTCGTGTGAGTGAGCATTGTAACTGTCAATTATAAGTCTGCAATTCATCAATTAATGGAAGAGTAGTAGTTCAATTAATGGAAGAGTAGTAGTACGTGAGGATGGGTAATACTACTTTTTTTAGAAAAAATTTATCTCGAATAAATCATAAACTCGTATAAAGAGACAGACTCTACATATACAGGTGGGTTCCACTCATCGCACGCGAGTGATAAAATTTATTTGAAGATTATTTTTTTCGACATGAATAAATATATTGCACGAGCATTAATCATAATGGAACTAATAACACATAGCATTCGGATTTTTTAACCTTTTGATTTCCCTTTAGGATGATTAAGTCAAAAGATTTATCGTGGAACCTCCAATGGCATCTTCTAGAATACAGTCATTTCGACCATAATCATTACAATTCCCACAAGCTTTTAAGCTTGTCTTCTTACTTTGAGCAAACAACAAGAAAGAAATCATTTATCTTGTGAGAAATTATGCGTACAACGGGGGCACCATTTTGTTCCTACCGCAGGTCTTTCACCCGTTCTTCGTGGAGTATGAAAGTGATCCCAGACAAAAAAATAAGAATAAAGTTATTATTCTACCGGCTTACCATATGAATGGTATACATAAGAAGTTCTTCCGTTTCATGGTACAAAAGTTGATTTCCAAAATGATTATAGTATAGTGTGTATAGATCCCACCCGCAAGTAATAGTTGGACGAGAACAACTCATCAATCAAACTGCAATCGCCTTTCTCCCGACAAGTTTTCAGTAATGGCTCGAAACTAGATAAATTAAATTTGAACAACCTCAGAAGTCTGAACATGGTGAATCGAAATAGATTAATTATTATTATTTGCCACCCAACTAACTCTCAAAGTTATGTTTATTTTTATTTTTTTCTTTTTGTCAAATCCCCCGACGGGAACCACTAGTCTCGTGGGAGAACTACACCCAGCTCCCGGACATGTCAGCCTAGTACACCGGGCACTGCTGTTAAAGTTATTAATGAAAGAAAGTAACTTATGTATTGTATAAAATTTTATAGCAAAATTATCAAAGACTTATGTGTTAAAAAAATTTATAAGACCACAAGTTATCACTTATTAAAATACCTTTCACTAAAAAATTTATAAGACCACAAGTTATCACTTATTAAAATACCTTTCACTAAATTTATGTCACGTAGATTTTTTATAATTTTATTATAAAATTCTTTATGTGCATAGAATTATTGGCACATAAAAGATAATTAAGACAAAAAGGCGTTGCACATTTAACGAATCAGTCTTCTTGTGCTCATTTCTCCTGTACCCATTCTATACCTTTTTTTTTTTTTTTTTTTTCCATTCCCTGTACACTTAACACTACCCTTATCTATATGACCTTTAATTATACAAAACAACACAAATCTGTTCAATCAACAAAAATCAGCGTCATCATGGATCCCAACAAATATCTCAGAATTATATAATCTTCCCACTGTACAGAGGTTCCCCACCCTTTTGAGGATCTTTAAGTGCATTGATCTTTATTTGTTTATGAAATTAATATTTTTATTTAGGTGGGAACTTAATCCATATAATGCAGTTCGACCCTCACCCGACAAATCCAGATTTCATAATAATGACAAAAAGATTGATGCTCTGAATAAAGTTGGGGCATTTGGGTTTTATATGATAAGGGAAAGAAGTTTGAGATACAGTTTCACATACTTATGAGAAGGATCTTGAGTTAATGACATCTTTATTTCATGTGAAAATTTTCGATAAATTGAATAAGTTGATTTAGGCTGCACTTAAGAAGAGTGAAAAAAGAAAAAAAAACAGAGCAGCCCTTTTGGACTTGGAGCTCATGCATGGCGAGTGGCAGCCCGTGGAAAAGATCATTTCTGGCGGTTGGACGGTCTAACAGCTGTATAGATTGTTGGATGTATATTGAAAATTTTTAAAAATATCATTCAACGATTCTGTAACTGCTAAACCGTTCAACGACCAGAGAGAAGTCATTGGAGACGCTAACAAAATTTAATAAGGTGTACTGAATATATATTCAATAATTAAGTTTTTGTGCTGTCTGTCTTCAACAATATCAGTCTCTTTTCTCATATTTTCCAGTGACGAAAATTTATTCATCCTTAATTTCTCATGCTCCACCTAAACATTACGAGTCTGGGAAAAAAAAACTGAAAGTTTAGATTCACACTGATTCGTATAATTGTTTGAGACTTTGAATGGTTTGGAGTCTAAAAATTCCAAAGAAAATGGAAACAATAATAATAGCCAAACAAACCCAACAAAGTCACACACACTGATTTCTATAGAGCCGCTTATACGGCCCATGACGCATGTTAATGGGAGGGGGGACTTTTTATGCACCCCTCCCTTCTCCTCACCTCACCTTTTTGACATTTTAAATATTTCCATTTGTCTGTTATTTTTGATAAACCCCTTAGTTTGGGACAAGGTTCAATGCATCCTCTCTCTCTCTCAAGTATCTCTCTCTCTCCCTAATTCAAAGTGGGAGAGAGAGAGAGAGAGAAAGAGAGGCGGGGGGGGGGGGGGAAGCAAGGGAATGACTCTACCCATTTGCAGTCATTGTCTAAACTTGAGCTTTTAAAAAAAAAAATCATGCTACTCTTTATCTTAATGTCAATTTTATAAAACAAAGATATGATTTTCTTTTTGTTTTGCTTCCAACTTTTGATTTGCTCCTTAAAGTGTGCCAATGGCCTCATACCTTTCAATCAATAATATTCAAATTTGAGAGTAAGGGGTATGATTCTGTGCAACTAATGGTTCCTAACCTACTCATTTAAGTGGAGAGCACCATTTTTAACAAAAATATATCATTTTAAAGGTGAACTTTTACAATTTACGTGAGTCCGGACCTACGTAAAATTCTCTCTAAATTTAGACATAATTCTAGTTTGAGAGCTTGAAATTTTAAGCTTAGCCTCTCAAAAAAACATGGAAGTCTGATTTTTAGAGTCCTGTCTATAAGTGCTTGTAGTTTGCTGTTTGCCTTTGCTCTACTTAACTCACTCTGTTTTGAATTTTTATCGTTAGTTATATTTTTCGATTAGGGCTCACATGTTATGCAGTATCACTCGATCCAATTACAACCATATACACTCTAAAACAACATCGTTTTAATAAAAAAAATGAACTGTCATATTAAAATCATTTAATAAAAAGATATTGTTTGGAGTGCACATGACATCTTTTTGGCTCAAACCATATAATGCATTCACAAGTTTTTAAAAAAAAGAAAAAGAAAAAAAGAAGAAGAAGAAGAAAAGAAATAGCTCAAATAAAGAAAAGACTGGATATCTAAAGAGGGGACCAGGATGGATTGAGCAGGGTCTACTGTCATTGATCCCACAGAGACCTACTCTAAATGATCCCAACAGTAGACCAATCAACACCATCAATTGTCCTAAGGGAGTCTATTATGAATCAACAATCAACAAATCATATATTTATAAGATATAGATTTTCAGTGCACATTTCATATATTCCATGTATCTAAGATATGGTGGGGATTTTCTTTGAAATTGTATCAACCTAATTTTGTTCTCTAGTTGTTAAGGTAGAAAGGCATTAATGCATGTTCGTACGCTTTAAATTTTTTCCCAAATTCACTGCACACTGATATTCTTCTTGTGTACATAATTCGCTAGCCATTTGATTTATGACATTAGGCAAATTTTCTTTGTCAAATTCAATGCATGCTCTTTTCACGATTTTCAGTACCGCTCCAAATTAAGCCAACTTGGGGTTCTATTAATCCAACTTGTCTTATTATTATTAGGAAAGTTGCATGTAACTTTTCATGGTAACTTAATCTTTTACTAGTGCTCACAGGCTAATTAATCTATGATCATCATACACTTTGTATGTCTCGTTATACACTCATCTGTTCTATTAATCTATGATCTTTTTCTCGATTTTGACCCACTTCAAGCGACTACTGAAGGCTGCTTGAGCTTATAGATTGTTGTCCAATTCACGGATACACCTCATCATTATAAAAAATAAAAGATAAATAAAAGGTTACAATTTGTACAATTTAGTTTCAGTTTTAACATTTTTATAAAGGTCAATAGTCTCACAAGAGAGACAGAACCTATTGATTCTGAGTTTGCGACTAACATTGAATAAAGAAACAAGAAATATTTTACTTAAACTCTGGATTGCCTATTTAATTAATTTGTCCAGCACCAAAAGAGGGAAAAACAAAGAAGATAACGCCTTAAATATTAAAAGAATAACACTAACTTGAATGCAACTGCTAATAGGGGCCTTCCTTCCCTGATGTTCTTGGTTGGTGGCCACCCTGCAAAAACTTTGCCTACAACTCAAGCAAGTTTTGCATCAATTTCCAAGTAAACTGCAGTGAACCTTGGTTTGGTGTTACAGCCTATAAAATGTACACTGATATCCTTTATAAACAGGGTTTTACATGTCAAAAAGTTAAATTACCCAACTCTCAGCATACAACTCTACATTTTCTAAGCTTCGTTAGGGGAGGTTGGGTTGTTTAAGGTTGCAATCCCTCGATGTTAATCACATTATGATCTACAAAATGCTGTGGGGAGGCCATAAAAGGAGGTGTGGTTTTCTTACTACTCTGCGTCAATAGAAGCCAGCTGTTTTTTTAGGTTGAGGACCTCATTTCCATATGAAACCAACCTGTCCTTAAGCGCCCGGGAGGCCTCCTCATATTTCTTGTGCATATAATCTAACTCGTCTAACGCCTCTTTATGCCTCCCACGAAACGCGTCTAACTTCAGTTGCGTCCAATGGAGCCTCATTCTAAGCTTTGCCCTCTCTATACTGTTGCTGGCTTCAACCTGCTCAAGCAACATTTTACGCACAAGAATCATTTGGGAACTTTAAAAGACAGTATGACGGGAGGTGCATGGAAGAATAAATACATAAAAATTGAAACTGGAGCCAAAATTGAGGGATTCCATAATAGTTATGCACTTCCTATTGCCATCAGAAAGTCCTAACTAGTCGAATCCTGACAAGTTTATATCACTGAAGGAACTACCGAGCCAAGCTTCCCTTTCCAGACAAGCATATTTACACCCCCCCTCAAAAGAAAGGCTGTTGGACGATAGAACCTACATTTCCTTCTGATACTCCCACAGTTCCAAAACAAATGAGCAAAACAACTTCTAATTTGTAGACTTGCATCTGAAGAGACTCTCTTGAGGAAAACAAGATTATCCTAAATGTTTTACCTTTTAGCCACAAAAACATTCATTTGTCTTGGAACAGGAGAAAGACTAGGGTCAGATACATGTAAAATAACTCACGGAATCATAGATGAACATAACCTAAACTCTGAAGATAAAACTAGTCATGAGGTAAAAAGTGGCTTGATAAGAAATGTTCAGCTGTCAAGCTTTCTGGAAGTTCATGCCTGTGTTAGAACAAAAAGAATATCCTAACAGTAATCAATTGTCCAGAGCACAATGAGACGACATCAAATAGAAGGATATTCCTTGATTTAAGCACTAACACACGAAGATACATTATCAAAGATTGCACTTTTTATCAGTTTATTCAGTTTCTTGCTTTCGAGAAATTCACTTATATTTTGCATCGGCAGATTATAAGTTTCAACATGTGCATATCACCTAGAGTTAGAGGATATATGTTTCAGTATCCACATGTCAATCTTTACCAGGAGAGAGTGAAGCAAAATCAGCACCATCTATTCCTTTGGCAAGAATGAAAAGCCATACTTCTGCCAAAAAGGCATTGCACATATGAATACTTACATTGTGCATCGTACTTTCCACTTTAAAAATTCGCTTAGTCATTTCTTCAACTTGAAGTTTTGCCTCCAACAACTGTCAACAAAGTATCTGTCCATAGTGAAATTATGCTAGATGCTTAACTATGAGGCAGTTTAATAAAAAAAGGCTACCTCGTTCTCATGATTTTTCTTAAGGTTTTCCACATCAGTCACATGGCCCTGCTGCTCAATCTGCACTACCAGCTTATCCCTTTCCTTTCTCAGAGAGAGAAGTTGGTTTTTAAAATTCTGTCAAATGGAAAAAAAGAGGGGGGGGGGGGAGGTAAAAAACTTGAGTCCTACAAAGCTTATTGACAATTTTTCTTAACAATCCAAGAAAATTATTAAACTTACTTTCCCAAATAATTTTAGTCAGCTTAGACCTCCCAAGCGATAAAGATGAAACCTTTAAAGTCAGTTGACAATTCTGCTCCCATTACCAAGTCTCTATAGTTACATTTTTAAAGGTAAAAATAAAATAAAATTAAGGGCCTGTTATTTATGTAGTAGTAGTTTTTCTTGTCATATGAAAGTATCAGTTTTAATTGAATGCAATATGGAAAATCTTATTTTCCAACTAATTGAGTCTTCATGAGCATAAACATTTAAAACATTGTTCTCAACATTTTCTAAAATGGACATCATTTAGAAAACTAACCTAGTTACAATTCTTAGCTTCCTCAAACACAATTTAAAATTGCTCGGAGACTCACTTCTTGAGATCTTTTGCTCTCAACGTCAGCTATTTGTAGGTCATTTCTCAGTGAATCAATCTCTAAAGACTTCTCTAAACTGCAGAACAATAAGATTGGATATTAGTCAGACATACTCAAAAACAACAATAACATCAAGTTGGTTGAAAGGATGAATTTTCTTTTGTCTCTTCGCATTCTTCCCAGACAACCAAAACGTACTAAACTAATGATGCAAACCTGTGCTTGCTCTCCCTTGCTGAATTTTCTTCAGAATATATCAACCTTTCCTCAAAGACCTTGCATTCTTTTCTGCAGGACTCCAATTCATCCTTAACCTGAGTTCCATAATATAATTATTAATGAGGCCAATATAACAATTTAGATGATTAAGTAATTTTAGAGAATTTTCATTGTTGAAATAACCACACGACAGAATGTAAAAGATAATTAAGACAATTATACGATGCAATGGCAAAGAGATGACTTTCTTGAAATATACAAAAGTTATGAACTTATGAGATGAAAAGCTAAACCTCATGGACAAATAATTTAAAACCATTTGGAAGAAAATGTTGAAACTAACAAAAATGAAAGATGTGGAAAATTTTCAATGTCTTAAAAGAGAAAAATAATTGAACAGTTGTAATGGTCCAATTTGTGATTGAAGTGGTTTAATTGAAATAGTGTAATGATTCAATTAAATGCTATGACTCTTTAAGGATCACGTCTATTGTGAATAAAGTATGTCTTTTATATCTACAGTCATATTTATTAGAATGGTTATATACTCATTCTATGGGGCATTTATATTCAAATAAGAGTAATGACTATTTGAATAGACATGCTCTCTTTCGCAAAGGCATCACGATGTCCATAAATTGAGAGCACTTCAATTATTTTGAGAAAAAAAAAACAGGTTTTATTCTCCTGTTGTATTCTCCAAAGTTCTTTCCGAATAGTTGTAGGATTGAATTTATTCTACAAATATATTCAATTGAGCCAACTTGTTTTATTTTGGGAGACTGATTTGCTATAACCCAATGCAGTAATAGGGTGCAGATATAGTCTTAAGAAAAGAATATTTTACCTTGACTCAGGCAAACTTTCCATCAATACAAAAAAAAAAGATTCAAAGCAAACCTCATCATACCAAGAAACAATCAACCTGTAGGTCCCCAGAACAGCTTATCAAATGGAAACAACATATTTAAATATACCACCAAAGGTAGATCCTCCCTCAGCTGGATTATTGGACAGTGGAACTTTGTGAACATACCCACAACACCTGAGCCTGGTGATCAGCCCCATTGATAGAATAATAATGGTAAACCCAACGCGATCATAAAAAACTTGCCAACTCCCTCAAGCTACAAACCCAGGCTAACATCTTAAGCCAATGGAAAAATAAAATAGCAAATAGTAAAAATCTTTTTTTTTTAACCAAACACAAGTAATTAATGGGCCCATCTACATACAAGACATCATGCACACGTTTCTCAAGTTCACTAACAAAACCCACATGAACAATAACTTCAATTTTTTTTCTCTTCTTCAATCATCTTTGCAGCCAATATACTGATACCCTAAAAAATTCTTGCATGCCATGACGCATCTGAATGCTTGACTCAGAAAAACATAAAGAACTTTTACCACATGTAAATTCTGTTTAGCTGAAAGCTTCCACGAAGAACTTATTGGTTCACACTTCAGAAACATATATAGGCATACAAGTACAAAAAAGGTAATTTTTCCTCCAAAAACACACCACTTTCTAAAACTTACTACAGCTGGAGAGGAAATATGATTTTTTATATTTTATTTAAGAGCAAGTGACTTAACATTAAACTATTAACAAAAAACAACCAAGCCAAAAAATAAAAAACCTTTCTGATGATCATTCAAAGCGTTTTTTGAAGTGGGCCATAAAGTTAATCTCCATCATTACCTCCAAAAGTTCTTTTGATAACAATGCCATCTCAGCATTATATGACTTTGCCTTCTCTTTGAAGGCTTCAACAGAAGCTTTCTCCTTAGCAGACCATACTGCCTTTTCTTCTTCCATTTCCAAAAGTGCATTGGTAAGTTGCTGTGGAACAAATATTTCAATAACCAACAGTACTAAAAAAAAAAAACTGCAAACAAGATAACTATGTATTATATAAACACATGTACGAACGTATGTTGTGTGTGTGCGCGCACGCATTTATGCCTACAAATAATTCAACTCAGTTTGGTTACCATCGCCAACTCTTCCTTTTCTTCCCCCAACAGGTTAATAGAGATTTCCCTCTTTTGATTCCTGGATTCAGATTCTTCCAACCTTACCTGCTGGATTTGGAGAAAAAATAAAAATGTAAAATGGACAAGTTAAAACTACAAAACAAAATTAGAATTTCAAAATGGAAAAGTTAATTCCAAACAAAGTATTCGTGACATTGGGTATATGAAAAGAGAGAAACTTGGAAGTCCTTACAAGGCCTGAGACCTCTTCCTGTAACACATTCAACTCAGAGCTTGCTATATTCAACTTTTCAGCGAGTGCTACCAATTCGGAAGCTAATACTTCATTTCTACATATAGCTTCTTCCTTTGCCTCACATGCAGCTGCAAGTTCATCTTCTAGTGAAGCTATTGTTGCCTCCATCTCAAATAGAAGAACTTCTAGCTTCTTGTTTTCTCCCTTAATGATCCCAAACAGCAAAACAATAGAATGATCAGAACAGAATTTATTAGCATGTTAAGAACAATGGTCATTCTCCAGCAGTTAATTGAGAAAAAGGTAGCAAATATGAAAAAGAAGAGAATTTAAAAAATAAAATCAAAATGAGCTAATTTGTAAAATGCTAAACATGATATTTCTAGTACTAATCTTTCTCAATTCACTGCTGCTTTTAAAAGTATATCTTAATAAATCATTCTCACTACCAGTACCAACATTCTTTTTGGTCTTGGCCTCTCCAGGGCACATGCCCACTTAATGACATCAATATTTCTAACTGGCACATTGAATGATTGCATGCCTTAGCCATCTAATCCTACTCTAATGGGTGCTACTGTAACTTAAGAGAACAGATTTGAACATCATTGGGTTTAGCACAAACTCAAGTATGATGATGTTCAAGTTTGGTATAGGAAACTTCATCAATTTGTAAACATTTCAAATTCTGGGATCATTACATGCTTGAATCATAAGACGGTAAATGGTGACTCTTTACTCCATATAACTTACCAATTTCCAGATAAAAAAAGAAGTAAGGTTTCTAACTTCAAGTAATATTTACATCATTAGCTTGCATTGGTTTAATTAATAATGAAAATAAATCCCTTTTGCTGATCATCAGTCAAGGAAGGCATGCCACCATAACACAGAATTAATAAAATTTTCAAAAACAGCACACAGTAGGAAACCTCATCACAATAATTAGCCTAGAGAACAGGTCTGTAACAAGATGCGCTAGCAATTTTTAAAGTGATTAAAGTTGAATCCAAATCACTCAAAAATCTACAAGATGAATTTAAAGGTTAATTCTTCTAAGCTTTTTTTTCCCCCTTTTTCTGGCTTGGCCAACAAAAAAAATTAAGAAACCAATTCAAGCTAGTTCCTTGTTGCAATGAAGATGCTAAACAGAGAGAAAAAGCTAAAAAGATGCTCAACAGAGGAACAAACAAAATAAATATATTATTAAATCCAATCCAAGACCCTTTTTGTCACCTCAACTGTCTGTTCAAAGGCAATCGCATGACCCCCTGCCTTCTTCAGATCACATGCCTTTAAACTCTTCTCAACAAAAGAATCACGCCTTCTACCAGCAAGTGAATCACGTTTGCTGATATTACGTTCGAGAAGCATCCTTTGACTATGCAGCTGTTTTACTTCTCGTTCAGCACATGCCTTCTCACCCTACAATTGTGCAAACATGTTAGTGACAGAAAAAATAAAGAAATTAAATGCCACAAAAGCAGATAAAGGCACATGGTGTAAGACCTCGAGTTTGGTTTTTTCATGAATAGCATTCTTGAGCTTAGATTCAGTTTCTTTCAACTTAACTTTTGTTTTCTCAAGATCTCTTCTCAAATTGTCCTTTTCCTTAGCCACGGCACAAGTCAACAAACATGATATTTCTTTGTCAAGCATTTCAATTTGGGAAAAAAGTTCCGATTTTTCTAGATCATGATGTTCAGAAAGCTCCTGCAACAAACCTCAACATATCAAAGAAGAGCATGCACTGAGAGATACAATGCAGGATTAAAGTTATGATCCCTTACGCTCAAGGCCTGTTCAAACTTTTGGGCATCTAGCCTTATTTCCTCCATCTGCCTATGGAGATCAATGGATTGATTTTGCAAAAGAAGCTGCACCTCAACCATTAGTCATGAAAAAACTATTATCAGGAATAATTGGAAAATAAAATATATTAGTAAGTTCAAGAGAATTAATGACTGCACCTTATCGTTCTCAAGTAGAGTAACTTTCTCCTGCATGCAAAGGTGTAATTTCTCGTGGTCATTCAGAATTGACTTAACTTGCACAAAATCTTGGCTTGTCATTGATTTAAGGTCCTACACCACATGCAGACACTAAACTTGAGAAGATCCACAATAAGGCAAATTTGTTGTCAAATCTTAGGTTGAACTCAAACCATTCATGAGAAAATTAATAATGCTTCAGAATAGTCACCAGGAAGAAGCTCAGCATAGCTGAAAAACTTTGAAAAAGCTCATCCAGAATTAAAGAGACACTGTCAGCAAGATTTCTAGAGTTTTGAACTTCAGATACTATGTGTTGAACTTCAATTAACAGCTTGCCCATGAAATCCAAATTCCCATCCTAAATGAAGACGGTAAAACATCAGCGTTTTATACTTTCATAGTTTTAACATCATACAGTCAACTACTAGCTGCTATTAAAGTTACAGAACACATTGATTTCGAAGAGATTTAGATCTTAACAAGTGTAATTACAGAAACTGAAAAGGAAGTATATACATACCTCAATTGTTCTGAGAGATTCTCTGAAAGAAAACTGCTCATGATTCACCCTAGCCTTTTCCAATGCTTTTAGATAATCTTCATATAGCTAAAAGTAATGGGAAACATTGAATCATGATACACATACATGTAGGAGAAAGAACAAAAATTTATAGAAGCAAGCTAAAACAATGAAAAGGGAAAAAAAAAAAGCACAGATCTACCTAAAATGTGAAACACCAAAAAACCCAACATAGAGAAAAAGAGAGATTAACTCATCAAAAAAAGGTGCCCCCAGTTGTGTCATGTCATCAGAGTAAGAATTCCATAAAAAATGCTTTATAATGTGTTATAATTAATAAAATATTTTTAGAATAAAGACGTTAAAATGAAAGAATTTGACAGTCTCAAATGAAGGAATGATGAGGGGAGCTAAGTTTAACCAGAAAAGCCATTTATTGCACTGATGTGGATGGGTAGTTTTATCTAGTTGCATGTGCCAAAAGGACCACAAAAGACCTAATAGAACGTCATATAATTGGTGAGAAAAGGTATGACTTCCAAGAATTAATGAAGAATATAGAAATAGAATTAATGATAGCGAGGAAAGATTTATATGCTTTTTTCTTTTATCAGAAAAAAGATTTATACACTTCCCAAATAGTTGGGAGAACAATTGAGGACAAATCTACAAGAAATCGAAGTGTCAACTTCTGTAGTTTCCCTCAGCAATGATTTCTCCCCCCTTTTCAGGTGTGGATTCTGTACTGCTTGGAGAGAAAGTATACAAGACAAGAGGGGGGGAATGGTGCATCAGAGAGATAATAGTGAATGTCTTTCACAGGGCTAAGGAAAAAACCAACAAATTGTTCACATTTAAATGGCATTCAATATTTGACTAGATAAGCAAAGTAGAGGAAATTGCAGTTACAAATCTTGAAGGAAAATAACAAAATTACCTCGAACTAGGGCAAAAATGAATTAAAACAATTACTTAGAACACGCATACATAGACAAGAATTTCACAATAAATTCCTAAAGAGCCTTTTTCGGAAGTCAAGGCTGAAACGTATAGAAGGGCATGCAGTTAGCATCTAGACTAGAGGCAAAACAGTAATATTTTTTTACTAAATGAATCCCTTTAATTTGGTCAGTTTTACCTAACATCTCCTCCATTTCTACGTGAAACAGTGTGAGAAAGGTTACAGGTTTAGAACTTGTCAAGTGTATGTTTGTTTAGCTATCAAAAACAAATATACAAAACAACACAAAATACATGTTACAAAAATTTTGATATAAATGTAGTCAAGGGTTGCAATAGATCAGTCCATGTAACTTAAGTACCTTGCAATCCATCTATGTATAAGGTCTCAGGTTCTCTTATCCATGCCAAGATTAGGACTAGTCTAGCTTGATATTGAGGGCACTTATTACATTTGCACAAGGGGGAAGCCAGAAGAGAAAAGTTTGCAGAAGTATTTAAGGCTTTATACCAGAAGGGGTTGTGATATCATTATGTACCTCCGTGAAATAGAAAAACGAAGATGAAAAAGAATCAAGCTATCTAAGGCTATACCCTCATCTACTTCCCCAGTACTCTTGCCCATTTCCTAAACTTGGCAACACTTAATAAATATGCATGATATGACATGGTCATGACTACCTCTTCATATTTCTCCCTGGCACATATATTCTGCTCTGTTGCTAACTCAGCAATATGATCTAGATTTTTCTGGCTTGAATGTTTTTCCATCTCTAACGTATTAATCTGTGACATAGTCAAAGAGTCAGTACAGTGGACTTGCAAATCCACGTGAAGTCCAGAAGCAGCATTAACCAGATAGTAACAGTAAGAAAATGAATGAATAAATAAATAAAAGAAAAAACCTTGTCTTGAAGTTGCTTGATCACAATGATAGCTTCAGAATCCCTTGAACATTTTTCTTTGTCCCTATGATCAGTGATCTTATCGGGATGATGCTCAGTATGGTCATCATATCCCACATCAAGAAAAAAATTTGCCTCGGTCAACTTTTTTGTTAAGCAGTCGATTTGTATCTCACCCACGATCCTCTGCAAATATATTAGAAGGAACAAATAGAGATATCATAAAGTACAGGTGCCAGAGACAAAAAGCACATGATAGCTAAACTAAACCTGAGTTTCAGATGTTAAAAGCAGATCCTCATATTCCGCATGCATTTCTGCTAATTCATCATTCTCCTACAAGATAATCAAATTCAAAGTTCAAAAAACTCAAACTACAAAGCAACAAAATGAAGGGAAAGAAGGAACATTACAGACCACAGAGCTTTTCTTCGTGGTTGGAACTTTTCTTCTGTTTGTTACATGCACTAAAGCACGTGGATCAGGAAGAGCACAGTCTTCCACTGCAATATTGCTACTAAATTCTTCTTGCTGCTTGGATGAGACATCCACCTCAAACTCTGACTCACTCAGTAGCTCCTCAAAGTCACGAAGTGGTCCCATATCACGCTTAGGTTTTGTTGGAGAAGAAGGTTTTGAGTGTACTGAGGAACATTCCTATAGCAACAAATAATTTTTTATTATTATATATGATATTATGACATTCTAAGTAGTCATGAATTCTGCAAAATTCAGAGTTCTTATAAAATGCACACATCAATGATAGTAATGGTATACAATAAGAACAAACTAGGACTTATCCAAAAGTTTGGGCTCCACTGCATGTAACTAACCAGAATGACATCACGTCACCGATGTGGATCTTCTTGCGCCAGTCATCTAAGACTGTGCCCTCCCTAACACTCAATTTGCATCAGACTGTGGGCGTAGAATTGGCATGTCCTAATATTTTCATGGCTATCTCAAACTTATTCAGTAAGAAACCAAATTAGGCAAGATTATGGACAGAAGGGAACAACTAACAATTGACCATTACCAGGTTTTTGTATTGGGCAACTCAGTTCACTACTAATTCTCAATGGTTTATTGAGCACCACTCACATCAGACAATTCAGCACATTTCATAATGTAAATTATATAACACAAACTAATTATAGGAAAAAGACATTTTTAATGCCATAGCTAGAACATAACAGCAATGTGTTAGAGGTGCAAACTAGCACATGACTGATGGTAAAATAAACAAGAATGGTATGGTGAAAAAAAAAAAAAACACTCTTCTGGCAGACAAAACACTTACCTCTTGGATGGTCTCCCGCAGAAGATTACCAGGGCACCATGTATCTCGCCTCTTCCCCTGCACTAGTAAACAGTATATCAGAGTTAAGAAAACTAAATAGTGCGACAAACCAACCGGGAGAGATTAGGACATAGGTCAAATAATAAGGCATGCAACCTACCAACTCAAACCTACCATAGGATTAAAAAAAAATGAAGAGAGAAATGATTGAACTAGAAAAACATTATTCATAAAGTTTTTGTAGTGCACCAAAATATGTGACAACAAATGAAACAAGAACAAGCATGTAAGTAATCCCTATTATGCGTCAATCACAAATAATGTGAATTGAGCTGTTTCTAGCCTAAGGTTCAAAACTGTTGACAAGGTAAACACATTCAAAGTATCCCAACAATACAGTAGCTTCGTAATTAATTTTGCATTGCATCCTCAACCAAATTACAGCAGACATTGTCTCAGTTTGGGGAATTTCCCCCCTTTTTCCCTCCAAGTCCCCTAAAAATGAACCATAGAAGACTCAGAAAATTGTAAGAAACTACTGGTTCCTACAAGCACCATAAATGTACCATGTCATGGAAAAATCATCCACAAATAAATTAGCTAAAATGATATAAAAATAATCCTCACCAAGAAGCACCAATCAATAAACAAAGGCTTATTAGCTTGTCTTGCCTTCATAAAATAAAAGGTGTTCACCTAATAAGGCATGCATATGATACATCCTCGGATCCACCATAAGTTTTATCTGTAAGAAAAATTGGTGGCACCAAAACTGAAATATATCAGATTACTAAATATGAAGGAAATATTTTCCAGACATTCCCTTCAAGATCTAAAAAGAGACCAAGACACTTCTAAGTATAGTGCCACCCTAAATTCCACTAGCATAAAAAGTCACTTTAGCCAAACATCTGGGCTTGCTCTAATTTTTAAAAATCTAGAGCTACTTAAGCAGCTCAACGAATTGAATCCTTGCCGCTTAGCTAAGAATGACTGCTGAATCAATCAACTATGACCATTTAACAAAGTTCAGTACAAGCTAAGGCAACAAAATCATAAAATCTATATAAAAAACCTAGAAAGTGTTTAAGTGTAATCTCAATAGCATCTAAAAAAGACTTCCAAATTTCAGCAACATATCTCCAGTTCATTTAAGAGGTATTTATAGTACCACTCTAAGCAAGGGAAAACAGAGTTACTTATAAAACTAAAAATATAATAGTAGAAACGTTGTTAGCATATATAGCTATAGAAAAACACAAACCTTTTTGTAATTGTCACGAATCTCATCCCTATTTGAATACAAAACCATTGAGCTCAAGTTCTCAATTTTCTTGGCCTGCTCTTGCAACCTCTTCTCACGTTCAGCTTGAGCTTTCTTTTCCTCCTCCAACTCCAAAGCTATCCTCTCCCTTTCCAATTCAGTCTAAACAGGAAAGAGCTACAGCCTTCTGAATAAAATGTCAAATTCTTTAAAAGATTAAACAAAATACAAAATCAGAGCCTTGTCCAACCTGTAACAGTGTATTTCGAAGATTAAGAATCTCCTCTTCAAAATGCTCTGAATGAGATCCCTATAGTACAGTAAGAAATTTTAACATGAAAATACTTGGGAAAAATAATTCTTTTAAAAAGCAATCCACAGTGAAGAATACATATATCTATCTTTTATGGTAAATGGATTAACCTGCAATTTAGCCCGAAGCTCCTCAATTTCTTTCTTTTGACGTTTCAACAAAGCAGCATCTGTCAAAATCTTGAACGAAGAAAAACTACAAGTCAAGGTTCATCTAAACAAAATCAACAAGTGATACAAGCAATGTTGCTGCACACTATCCGCAAGCGGGTAGAGAAGATCATTGTGATAAAGGAAAATGCAAAAAGAAGAAGAAGCTAAGGAGGAGAGAAAGAAAGTGAACGTGTATAACTGCAAGCAAGTAGAGCTGAACCTCATTCACATGAGCACAATTTGTGACACGTAAGGCTTTGCTCGCAAATTGAAGACTGCTTTTCGTTTCGTCTACATGAATCTGTAATCAAATCAGTAGTAATTAAGTACAAGATTAGGACAGAAGATGCATGAAGAAAATGCACAGTTAAAACGACCAAAAGCACTGAAACAAACAATATTCACAACAGAACGGACCCATATGGTTTACAGTTTACAATTTCTGATAAAATGTCTTAGTTTTTTATGGCAATGAAAAATGATAAAACCTAAGATGTGGAGGCTGGATTACAGAAGACAAAGCAATAGATTCAGCAAAGCACCAGAAGAGCCCCATTTACAATTCTCTCTGCTTTGCATGGGGAGAGTCATTTAGCATGGCAACCTCCTTTTTTCTTGGCTCTGAAGTCGTTTCCATGACTCCAACCCATGGCCTACTTAGCAAGCATAAATTTACTAGATTTTGGAATGCTACCTGTGCAAGAGTAATGTTACAAATTATAGCGGTATTTGCATTTCCACCAAGTGCAGGTTGCAAAATGCGGGTGAGCTTGCTGTCTCGATAGGGAACATGGCCCCTGTACCAATCATTGATTAGTTCATTACAAATAAAGGAAAATCATACATGTGTGTTATCGGGCACCTGCGGAACCTACCCCTGGCTCTCAGCACCTTCACTCAATTTCTTTATAACAGTTCCAAGCGTCATCAAGCTTTTATTTATGTGGGAACCCTCCTTGAGGCGAACGCCTTCCGCACCAGTCTTTGCAGCACGCTCAGACCCAGCAAGGTCAACTAAGTTCTGGAAACAATGAAGAAGATCAAGATATGAAGCACAAGAAATCACATGTGGCACTTCCTACAAGAAAAAATATGTTCCAAACCAAATCAGAACAACAATTAGTTTGCGTGATCACACACCAGAACAGATACACGAACGGCATCACAAGAACCACTAACATCTTCACCTTCAGTCTTGTTTCGACTCTCAATTATCTATACAACCAAGATTTTAAGACAAATGAAATAACATAACTCTAGCATCAAAAAATCTATAGAAATAATAACTTACCATGCGAAAAATGGTATGAGATCGACTGCTGTGTAAGTTCATATTGGTCTCTCCAATATGTCGATGGGCTGTAAAAGACATATGAAAGAAAAAGATGAAGCAAATATGTTCTATGGCTGGTTTTATGACGGAATGAGTAGAAAATAAACCAATGCACATCTGTGCATGAGAGAGTAAAGGATGCCTCATGAAGCACTAAAATAGAGAATTTTTACCATAGGGACGTCTAGTTAAATTCAAAAAGCAATATTCTCAAAGGGAAAAGCACAAGATGAACAGCAACAAGAAAGAGCGCAACAAAATTTACATTCTCCATACTCCATAAGATTAAGGACTTGCTCAGAAGAAGCAACAATTTCTTCTCGTAAGCCAGCAACATAAATCCCCCGCTGCAAGCATGAAATTACATATTTAGACAAATGCATCATAAACGGAAAATAATCAAATTGGATAATCAACAAAACACCTCAAAATTCTCATGAATCTGGAGTTTTCGATGCTCAGGAGCCAACAGATCATTTATTTCCTCATTATAAATCTCCATATAGGACATACGCAAAAGAAACTCTCGATCCATGTCCTGAAATGTAAGAAAGAATAGGAATATCAGGCATATAAACAGTCCTGAAAAGCAGATAAAGAAATAACAAAGCAAAACTACTTTGACAGAAAATATAGTGGAAATAAACATAGATGTAGACTGAGAATCTTCATCAAAAAAAATGCATACAGCCATCAGAGGTAACATTCTGAATAACATCACCAGTCAACCCACAAAAGCTTAACTATACTGATCAGATCAAGCCAGCAGAATTTTTGCTCTGTGATATAATCCTACAAATTTTAAGCAATTATAGAAACCTGGCAAACAGAAAAGAAATATTTGACATTTGAAATGCCAAAGCGTTGGTTGCCAGGCAATAAACAAGCAGCGAGCTTGCTATGCACGAGTGGCCCAATAGGTAGAGCATTGGTCACTAAATCATGCCATTCAGTCACTAGCTTGAAAGCTACCAAATTTGAAGCAATGCAAAGTCCCAACAACTAGGTTTGTATTCCCAGGGGACCTGTCTGGGCATTCCCAAGGAAACTGTCCAGACATAAAAAATTTGATTGAATGCTTTACCAAAAAAATTAATTCAAACATACGAGCTTTTTAGAGCTACTATATATGCATAGCTTTTTAGAGCCGAAAAAAAACCTTAAGTTTGTTTGCAAGTGTCATGCCTCACGTCTAACAAGTTTTTATTTTCTTTCATTTCATGCTCAGTAGCTAAATCTATGTACATCAACAAATATTCTACTCAAATTCTTAAATCAACTAACAGATAATAAGAAAAACAACAACTACCCTGAAAAAGGAGAAGGTACTAACCCAAGGGACACAAAACAAGTATTAAAAAATTTACAATTGAAACATGGTATCAATTACCTCTTGTATAATGTCAAATAAATCGTGTATGGCAAGAGGGATGACTCCTGGTTCAGTAGGTGACCCGCGCATCGTATGCGTTTTTCCACTATTCGTTTGTCCATAAGCAAACACAGTACCTACAACAGAACAAATGATAAGAACAAACAGTGACATTGCATCTCAAGAGTGCTTTTACGCCTCCAATATCTGAAACCAAACCAAGAAATTACGAAATCCTGACTGACAGTCATCTATCTATAACACAAGTATATCAATAAGTAAGAGGACGTAACCATTGAATCCGCCAACTGCAGCAGTGACGATGTCCTTGATACGATCTTGATAGACCTCGACGGTCTTACGATCTTCCGCAAAGACTTGATCTACATAATCCGGAAAAACAAATTGGCACTACTAAACCCTAGGAATCGCACAGATAGTGAGAGAGAGGGAAGGGGGGGGGGGGAGAGAGATTGATGTACCGAATTCAAACTTGGAATAGTGGTTGGAGATGGAAATGGAGTTTCCGGAGATCCTCCACGGGCTTGTCTTGGCGTCCTCCGGCGAGAGCGGCCGCGCTCTCACCGTTACATGGATTCTCTCCATCAGCGTTCTTTGTTCTATCTCTGCGATGTTGGAGGGAGCGGGGGCGCGACTGCATTTTAAATTCATATCATTTTCAGGGAAAATTATAGTGATCTTTTAAGTTTAAATACAATTGCATTTTTTACCCCTTAAAAACTTTCAAATTTTGATTAATGCAATTACCGCCAATTTCTTTCTTCTTTTTCCTTTTTTCTTCTTTTCTTTTTTTCTTTTTTTTTTTTTTTTTTTTGAGAACGAGAATGTGGGATAATTGTATGGGTTCAAACATGTTATGAGTCATGGTCTAAAACTCTCAAAAAGAGAATTGGACTTGAGACCTCCTCGAAAAGAAATTCCCTGAATTCCAAACGAACTAAGTTCACTGGCAATAATAAACACTTGCTGCTAGTTATTGATTTTACTAATTTTTACAACTTTTGCTCATTCATTTTCCTCTGTCCTCCCTCTTGTGATCTTTTCCTTGTAATTTTCTCTCTTTCCCTCTAACTCTTTTAGATCAATTAGGGAAGAAAATAAACAAAGGCTGTACAAATTTATGAGAAAATTGTTAATATGGGGCGTATATCTAAAGATTATGAGGCAAAATACAATACTTTAATCTTTATGGGGCCACTAGAACTTCGTTAAAACTTATGAGAGAATTGACGTAATTTTTCTTATTTTTCACATGAGCGTCGAGCATGAAATTACGGAATTGGCCTTGTGAAATGACTCGTGGAAGGAACTCCCATAACCCTTCCCAGAAAAGAACAAATAGAAAGGTGGGAAAAAAAAGAAAAAAAAGATCAACATATTAAATGGCACCTGTTAATAACACTCAAAAATTTTAAATATTGTTTAGGTCTAACGGTGTAAGAAGCATGACGGTTGTCCTCCTGTTTTAAATCCTAATCTTTCTTCTTCTTCTTTTTTGCAAATTTGTCCTCAAATATGCTATGTGTTAGAATTTTGGACAGCTTTAACATCGTTTCACGTTTCCTTGCCAAAACATTTGATTCTTCGCCCATCCCGAGATAAAAGGATTTGTTAGCGACATCGAAATCTTTTTTTCTCGTTTCTCGGGCTCGGCACGAAATGTATGTTGCAAACAGCAACTGATTCTTTTGTTTGGAAAAAGATCTGGATAAGATGTCATCCACATGCGACATAAATGCAAACGGTTGAAACAGAACAGAGCCTTACGATGCCAGAAAGCACCAATTTAAGGAAATACAAAAAACTACCAGTCATAAAATCATCTTGTCATGATAGAACCTGATCTTGATCAACTGCCTTTGTTCCTTCAAGGACTGGCTACAACAATTATCGTCGTGCTTTTTTTTTTTTTTTTTTTGACGACATCCATTAAACAGAAGCCTAAACAGTTCCAACAGTTGAGAGAGGGGGGATTCAACAATTTAAGGGCAATCTAACCAGTTCCCAGCACAAGATAAGATGGGAGCCTTTAAGCTGCAAATGAGTAGCAACCCAACAAACTAGAAGGGTTGTATGGAAGGAATTGACATCTATTTTATTGCTAAATTATTGAAAGGTCTTATGCTTACATTGGTTGTTCCCGCAAATGCTGGTTTCTATCGGAGGTTTACGGCAGAGCAGAATATATACATCAGAAGGAGAATACATGAAACAGAAACCTATACATGGAGAGGGGAGAAGGGGCAACTACTCCTCAGTTCTTATTCGGAAAAGTTCCTCAGCTCAGACCTGGACCCCTATCCTCTGTGCAACCTGCATCATTTACATCCAATAAGAATTTACATCTACATAGAAAATGTCTCTTGATCCCAGCTGAAACCGTGGTTTCAAGAGGATGGAGAGAGGAGTGCAATGGAAAGGAACAAAATACGATGGCATACATTAGCCCTATGCCCTCAAGAAACACCTTCGGAAAGGAAAGACCTTGGGCCATATTTGGTTCATGGTGGTAACTATTCTATTCTTTATCTACTCTTACAAAATAGTTATTACCTTCTTAACTTCACTTTAGAGTTTGGAATGTCTACTCAAATTCCGGCTCTATTCCGACCTGGTTAAGAATATCCGTTCCACTCATGCCCTATGCCGAAAACCAAACATGGCATTACTCTTCCCTACAAGACATTAGGGACAAGGAATAGCAGGTTCAACTTCCATAGGAGAAAGGCAAAGGGTGCCAGTGAATAGGTTGTCTCGAGTCGGTAGGAATTTTTGACAGATGCTACAGATCATTCCTCAAACCATTTACACGAGTGGCATAGGTTCTGTAGCATGAAGATGACTCTCATATCCTAATTACGCGCATAAGATATTATTGATAACAGTGTACCTCTTTGAAGGAATGGACATCACTTCCCCAAAGCCAAGCATCGCAACCTGCATCCCTTGCACCCCATATATCATTCCTGCGGTCATCTCCAACATGCACAGCTTCCTCAGGTTTTACCCCTAAAAAGTCACATGCCTTCAAGAATATTGTTGGATTCGGCTTCTCTGCTTCAACCTTTTACATTCAGAAACAGTTAGCAGAAATACCAAAAAAAGATGAGAAAAAAAAAACATATCAAAGTAAAAGGATAGTCTTACTTCAGCTGACACTGCTACGGCATCAAACCAGTGTTCACAGTTCAGGGCACGCAAGAGAGGTCTTAATCGGGTGTCGAAGTTTGAAACAACAGCTATTTTCACGCCCGCTTTTCTAAGAGCCTTGAACACTTTCTCGGCCTCAGGATCACATAAGTGCCAAGCCTTTAAATGGAGAGGAATGAAAGGAAACATTAGAACTGATATACCAACAGTGATTTTCAGCAAAAAGGAAAGGAGAGTGAAAAATCCAACCTTGTTGGTAGTATAGTAGCTATAGAGTTCTTCAAAGTACTGGGCATCTGAGCAACCAGTGGAAGAACTGACTATATATTGCCAAAAGGGTCTTCCATCATTTACATACCTGCAACGGAAAATGTAGGAAACACTCAAACCTATCACGTGCAATGATCAAATCTTGTAGCATAAATGTTTACTGGTTTTTGGTAGCAAGATTTCGAAGAGTGCACCATTTCACATGCTAAACATCACAACAAAAAGATAGAAAACATTTTCAAAGACATTCTAGGGCATTGATAACTATAGAAAAATTGCAGCTACAATACATGCTAGACCATGGAAAAATTAGTGATCCAACAAAAAGAAGTTGACAGCAATTACCAATATGATTAGACCAGTTGATTCAATTAATATGAGGTCCCAAATTAGAATCACAATTGGAAACGAGACACAAGTCATGTGTCAAATCACCTAAATGTACCAGCAAATGGTAATATACTTAGATTCAGGTCTTGAATGTATGGGCCAGATCAATATGAGAGGTGGTCACATGAACACTGGGCTAACTATTTTGCTTCATATGCGCATGAATACCTAGAACTAACAATCTATCAATCCTTACAACATTTCAAAACTTCTACCCCTCTCACCAACATGCCCATGTAAGTCTCCTCTACCACATAAGCATTCTCCAGTAGGCATCCTTTGCATCACTTAATCTAAATATTCCCAAATTTTGTTCTTACTAACATCATCAAAGCCTATTGGCGGTGCCTATGCACTAATAACAAAAGGGGTCCAGGAAGTGACTGGGAAAACCTCCATGGAGAATTTTCCAAGGGTGAAGATTACATTGAATAAACTTTAAGGCCACTAACTTCTCAATGCAACCTGTACAAACCCGGAAACAGCAATAAAATATAAGTCCTCAGGAATGACTTTTAATTTTGTTCCAAAACAAATGAGCAAATGAACTTTAATGCTTCATAAAGAGAAACTCCATGAGTTGAGTAAAACAAGGTTATATCCTTAGTTTTTAAGTTTCTAGCCAAATTCTCATTTATTTTGGAATTGACGAGTATCATTTAATCGACATAAAACCAACCAACCAACAAAAGCCAGCAACCCAATTACACAATGCGAAAATAAAGCAATGGGTATTCAAAAATCACATGACTTATTTCGTCAAAAGTATGAGACCCCATTAAAGAAAACAAATAATCACGCTCCAACTAAACCAGAATGAAAGAGACATAGAAGGAAAACTCACCTGAGCCGAGATCTACCCCAAGGTTGGCCGTAGGCCCTTCTGTATCTGTTTAGTATCTCATTCTCCGAGTACTCCACCCCATACTTCTCACCAAATTCTCTATATATCTAAAACAAGTCAAAAAAAATTCCAAAAATCAACCAAAAAAAAAAAACACAATATCCACCCAATGCTCTAAAAATGCGATAATCAAAATGCTATTTATTGCAGACAGAGAAAAAGAGTTTTTTTAAAAAAGAAAAAAGAAAAGAAACCTGGGCCATAGGTTGAGAAGGAACAAGAAGAGTCCCAACAGCGTCGACCAAAACCGCTTTGTGAGTGATCTCACCGTACAAAGACCTCCGGTAGTCCACGTAATCTTTCACCCCAAAAATATCAAGCCCTACTCCCCTCGAACCGGCGGGCTCCGGCTCCATACCCGGAGAAGACGAGAACAGCCCGACCTGTGCAGACGGGTCGACCCGGAATCGTCCCACGGCGTCAGTGGAGCATGATCCGGCCCTAAGATTCGGGGTTCTTCCGATTAGGCTGGTGAGGAGAGTGGTGATCTTCGTCCTGCTCGCCATTGAAACCTCGTTCATTCGCATTCCATGGTCATGAGATTCGTTTTTCCTGTTTCTGCAGATCTCTCTCTCCCCACTCTGTTTCTGAATTTCATGGGAAGGGAACAAAATGGTTGTATAAATAAACGATGAAGGGTGCTTCGAAAATGCCCCTGCAAATTGGTATTATTACGAAAGAGCCATTACTGGCGGAGAATGAAAACAAAAGAAAGAAAAGAAAAGGAAAATTAGAGATATAATAAGTGGGAAAAAAATAAAGCACTTTTTTTTTTTTTTTTTTGTGGTTTGAGAGCGCATATTTATAATTTTATTTTTGCTCGTAATGCTCTTATTCATGACTCATAAATATAAAAGTGTATGAATTAGGCGGATTCAATGTGCATTAATTAGGTTTTCATAAAATAAAAAAAATAAAAAAAAACTGTACAGTAGCTAACATCGTAAAATGCATATTATTTGTGGACTAAGATACAATACATTGATCACCCATGCAATAATTAGAAATAAAAAAAAAATGAAACTAAAGAAGGCACTGAGTAAACAAAGTGTACTTGTTTATGAGTATTCAACAAATATTTTTGAATGAAAACAAAAATATGCAAAGAAAATAAAGTTGCGTTACATCGATGTCATTAGCAAAGTCTGATGCATCAATAATAAAAGTATAAACAATATGAGCCGATCAATAATAAAAGTATAAATAATATGAGCCGATCAATAATAAAAGTATAAACAATATGAGCCGGACAATGATCAAATTAGACACAAATTGTGAGCGAGGTTGGTTCTCAAGATATGACATGCATAAACATTATCAACAAATGCAATTCTAAAAAATAAAAACAATATAACGCACAATATGATCAAAAGGAAGGAACTAATGACAACAAAAGGTAGTAAGATGGGATTACCGTGATTTAATCGTATCTTGGATTCAATAAATAGTTTAACTTCCTGCAAAAACATAATTGACAAATAAATTTAGATAAAATAAATTAGCAATTGACCCCAAGAAGATGGAGGGAATGACTCAAGTAAGCACATAATTAGCTACTTCAAAAAATGGTATCATCAACTAATTGAATAATGGTATTAGAAAGATCGACTAATTCGATATTTAAGAACTGAAAGCTTTGATAGTTATTTATTTAATTAATAATCTTCTTGTTTAGTGTCCTTAGAAAAAACCAAATTACAAAGGGCGCATAAATTATTAAAATCAACGACAGGAGTTATAATTAGAGTAATACTCCTTACTCTTTGGACTGATACTGTTTTGGCACATTTTTAGTGGTATTTTGTTTTTTTTAGAGATAAGCAACAGTAATTGAACCACTAAAAATGTGTCATATTAGCAAATCTAGCGTGAATGGTTGATAACTTGATTAAGTACATAAAATTGAATCTGTTAAGTAATTATTATATTAAGTATATTTTATAAGATTTTTGTGCATGCTTAACAAGTTAGTTGACACATGAAAATAGCTTGACTTATTAAGGGCCATTAGGTTTGCAGAATCTTACATTCTCACCCAGCATTACATTTCTCAGAATTGATGCCTATGGATGTGATGCTTGAAATATAACATTTTTCTATTTGGTATACTTAGTCGAATTACTCGGAACGTGACATTATTATATTTGGCATAAACATATAGATTCAAGTAGTGTTAAAGTTTTTCATTGATACTCTTTTATAAAAATATAATATTCATAACATAAGATATAGCAAATTACTTCCATGACAAAAAAAAAGTATTTATTTATTTTAAAGTTAAACTAAAATAAAAGTTTGGCCTATTTTTCAATTTCAAAGGATGAAGAATTTAATTCAAACATTTATCAACTAAAAATAAAATTTATATAATAAATTAGTAAATTTTTTGAAATAGTACTATTAACTCTTTATTATGAATAATATATTTATTTACTACTATTATTGTTATTATTATCATTATTATTAATATTATTTTAAATTATATGGGCCATATACTTAAACGATAATTTTGTCAATCTGTTCATTTTTAAGGATAGTTTCAATATATTACTTTATGTACAGATTCTCACCTACTTGAAATCCCACATTCTCAACTCTCAATTCAGGAATGTTAAGCGCTCTTTTTTCAGGAATGTGACATTTCAGCAATTTCACATTCTAGAGTCATAGCAAACTCTGGAACATGACATTCCCAAGCAGATTCTGAATAAATTCTACGAACTAAATGGAACCTACGTTCAGTCCCCCTTACTTATTACTTAGTGCTTATTCAGTCTGTCACTTGGACCTAAAAAGATGTAAACAATTTATTCAATTTCTATTCATTCGATTAATCTTTTAGAGTTCATACGACACTGGATCAAGACGATTTATATATCATTGGATTCACTTCCTTTTTTAGTTACTGATATTAAATATTGTTAGATATATCACTTCGGCTCTCAATTATTTTTTAAAAAATTTTGTGTTGTTTAGGATATAAATAGGGAGAGCTACTTTTTTATAAGTAGGGTAAGATGAGAATTATCTAAAGAAATTTTTTTAAAAATTATTAACTGCGTGAATTGGAAAATTATAAATTTTCTAATTTTTAGATCTAAAAATTTTAACTTTATCCAACGAATTAGTAAAATTTAGAGATTAAATATTAAACGTTTATCAATCAAATTACTGTACTTCAAATCCAACAGTTATAAGTCATTAGCACATAAATTTAATCTTAAATTTTCAGTATTCGGCATTTAATTTTAACAAACAACTTCTTATTATTATAATTATTAGTCAACATATGCACCTAAAGATTTGGAAAATAATTACCTCTCACTTTTTTGAAAAGGTGGAGATGGATTTGTTCAAAGGAGAAAAATCATGCCAGCTTTTGTCTTTTGTTTTTTGGCTTCGAAAACCTTGCCAAATTAAGCAATTTATTTTTTTTCTAAGTACATATTATCACTAAAGTTATTGCTGTATTTGGTGTAGGCTAGGAGTCCATTATCATATAATGCAACAATTATATGGCAAAATCTAAACTTGGGTAGAATTATATATTCTTAAAGAAAATGTATGAAAACTTTATTCAAAGAAAAGAAAAAGAGAAAAGAAAATCACTTTAAATTTTTCTTGGACCAAGAAAATTTCTACTACTCAATGATGAGAAAAAGAGACAAGGAATTGCTATTATAAATAGAATAAAATAAGTAGTATATTTATGATCATCAAAAAAAATTAATATAATTTATATTATTCAGAATAAAATAAGTAGTATATTCATGACCATTGAAAAAAAAACTTTTAATATAATTTCTATTATACTTTATGAAATAGACGTTCTGACAAGTTTTTAAATTTTATTTCGCCAACCAAACATGAAAATTAATGCATTGAAGAAGGAAGGACTATGGCACCCCTAGTGGTGGGGACAAGCCGTCACACAACAGTCATGAAGGAAGCGAAGGAAATTGCTGACGTGGTGGTAGTTAGTAGATTCCACGTCATCATAGTGGGCCACCCATATCCTAAAGTGGGACCCACTCATGATATTGATCGACCCCATCTTTGGTTGCCCTTCACCCCTGAGTCCACTTCACGCGGGTCCCCCTTTTCTTTTTATTTTTTTTTTCTGGTCCTAATTTCAAAAAACACACACAACACGCATTAAGTCGCCCACTCCCACCCCCCACCACAAAAACTTTTTTGGGCAATTCTTGGCGTATAAGGTGTTAAAGGCAGAAAAAATGATAAGGGCATATAAGGTTCAGAACCATAATTCTTTTAATTTTAGATCCCTCAAAATTTTCCTTAAATTTATTTTTTTCATTTAAATAATAATTTCAAAGCAATACTATATGTACATTCTTCACAAAACTTTTACACCGAAAAGGTGACCTGGCAGAACATGTGTGGTCCTTTTTAAGTGGTATTTTGGTTAAATAACAATACAGAACTACACAGATTTTGTCACTGTAATCATTTTCGGTGTAAAGGTTATGTAAAGGATGAACAAGTAAAATTACTCATAATTTTAATCGTGTGAATCAAAGAAACATGAACAACTGCACATGATCCTCAATTTTCAAGAGATTTGGAATTGCACAACTCATCCAGAAAAGAAATTAATTGGCTCATAAGTTTACGAGCGAGTTAATTTTACGATCTTATTGGTTGTTGTGTCATGAGTATGTGTTCACAAAATAGAATGAAAAGAAAAAAGAAAGTTGTTTCGACCCAAATCAAGGTAAAAAAGATATTTTTCTACAATAAGTTGTTCTTTCTTTAGAACCTTGGAAGTTTGCGGGTGAATTAACTTTTTTTTTGGTAAATTAAAAATATATTAACCAAAAACTGAGCAAACACCGCGGGAAAACTCAAAACAAGAGAAAACAATATATAGAAAACAACACCTAGCCGCACACCAACAAGTGTCACCCTAAGGCACAAAGGCAGCCAGGCCTCAGTAAACTATATACACAATATAATCAATCCAAACCAGATTACACAAATATATCACCCCGAAGATTCCAACTATAGTAAACCATCCTAAGGATATACTTAAATTGAACAATTAACTCCATGCCACATATGAACCCTCGATGACCAAAGCGGTGATGCCCTTTGATTAATGCTACTTAATTATTCCAAATAAAGTCATACACTCCTATAACAAAGTGAATCTTATTTATAAATTAGTGGATCCCATTAATATTGCATTCGTAGGAATGAATGAGAAACGAGTTTGGTATTGATCAGTAGATTTGTTCAATCCCCCCATTTGGTGATCAAATTGAGTGATGGATTCAACGTCAACACCAGAAACAAGCATTGTGAAATGAAATCCTCAATATCACAAACCGGAAGAGAAATTGGAACGGAGGCCTCAGCCACACGAGCATTTGAGGCTGGAATTTGATGAAGAAAGCAACCACTATAGAATAACGAAGTTTCAAAGGAAAATAACACATAATATCACACGTAGCATGGGCCATAACACACTACACTAATGCAGGCCACAAAACCGGGTCAATCATGGAAGAGGATGTCAGTGTCAATCAATTTTTAGTCCCTTCTCTAACTACTTTATGAAAACTTGCTCATTGATTTTATCTTCATTAGTCTATAAAATGTTTGTCGCACGTGGTGTACATTGTATGAGAGATGGATTGGGTAAGTCAATGATTACATAGAAATAATAATATGAGCAAGCGATCAAGTTTTATAAGCAGGGTAAGATGAGAATTATTCAAAGAAATTAAAAAAAATATCAACTGCATGAATTGGTAAAATTATAAATTTTCTAATTTTTAGATCTGAAAATTTTAACTTTATCAAACGGAATTAGTAAAGTTCAGCAATTAAAAATTAGACGTTTATCAATCAATTTACTGTACTTCAAATTCGTCAATTTTAAGTCTTTAGCACATAATTTTAATCTTAAGTTTTCAGCATACAACATTCAATTTTAACAAAAATCATTTTGCTATTATAATTATTAATCAACGTATGCACTTAAAGATTTGGAAAATAATTGCCCCTCTCCTTTTTTGAAAAGGTGGAGATGGATTTGTTCAAAGGAGAAAAACCGTGCCAACTTTTGTATTTTGTTTTTTGGCTCTGAAAACCTTACGAAATTGAGCAATTTATATTTCCTAAGTGCATATTCTCACTAAAGTTTTTGCTGTATCTGGTGTAGAGTAGTAGTGTTTTTTTTTTTTTTTTGGTGATGAGGAAACAGGTCCTTCCCTGGGGGATTCGGAAACTCCAAACTTACGCAATGACCCACTCTTCATGCTTGTTGAATAAATTGTGAGTAATTTTTGCGAGCGACAAGTTTTAAACCTTTGACATCGTCGCTCACCGTTCAAGTGACTCAGATATGATGCAACAATTATATAATAGAATCTAAACTCGGGTAGAATTATATATTCTTAAAGAGATCTGTATGAAAACTTTATAATTAAAGAAAAAGGAAAGAAAATCATTTAAATTTTTTCTTGGACCAAGAGAATTTCCTTTATTGTTTTTCTTAGTTATTCTACTAAAAAACAGAGATAAAAAAATAGATATTATAAATAGAATAAAGTAAGCAGTATATTCATGATTAAAACAACTTGTAATATAATTTATATTATACTTTTATAAAATAACCGTTTTGACGAGTTTTTAAGTTTTATTTCGCCAACCATGAAAATTAATGCATTAAAGAGGGACGGACCATGGTACCCCTAGTGGCGGGGACAAGCCGTCACACTACAGTCACGAAGGAAGCGAAGGAAATTGCTGACGTGGCCGAGGTGGTGGTAGTCAGTAGATTCCACGTCAGCATCGTAGGCCATCCTTATCCTGTAGTAGGACCCACTCATGATATTGATCGATTCCTCATCGGTCCCCATCTTTGCTTCCCCTCCGCCCATTGAGTCCACTCCTCGCCGGTTCCCTTTTTTTTTTTTTTTTTTTTTTCTTTTTTCTTTTGGTCCTAATTTGAAAAAACACACACAACACACATTGCTTTGCTGGCAAACTCTTGACGTGTGTGGTGTGTATAAATTCCAAATTAGCAAAATAAAGAGAGGAAGGATGAAAAGGGTATAAAATGTTTCGGAATTAGGGTTATTTCAATTACAGATTTCTGAAAATTTTCCCTTAAATTTATCCTTTATTCAATTTCAATAATAATTTTAATTATATGAAATTGAAAAAACATACACAACTGCACATGATCCTTAATTTTCAAGAGATTTAGAAATGCAGGACTCATCCGTCCAAAGTATTGAAAATTAGTAAAAATAAAAGATTTTAAAAAATTATTTAAATTTTCAATGCTTAGAATGAATCGATTGTGCATTCTAAAGCTCTTTAAAATCGATGACCTTGTGCATTCGTGTATGTTTTTTCGATCCATATTGTTAAAAATATTGGATCCTAGTCGATAAGGTCCGACCCCTTCTTTAAAAGCTCGCAAACTTATGTCCCAATTAACTTTTGCGTCCCATCGGTTATTGTGTCAGTGAGTATGTATTTACAAAATAGAATGAAAAGAGAAAAGAAAGTTGTTCGGCCCAAATCAGAGTGGAAAGACCTTTTTCTACATTATGTTGTTCATTCTTCCGAAGTTTGAAAGATTGTGAGTGAGTTAACTTCATGTCTTCATAAAAGAAAAATAAAGTTGTTTGGCCCGGTCAAGGTAAAATAAGACCTCTTCTACGTTATAATCTTCTTCAAGAGTTGGGTCGATTTATCTAATAAACTATTTTGTATATTATGATAGGATAAGAAAAATTCATCTTGCGAACAATTTTTAATCCTACCATTACATGATGAAATGAAACATGGAGTTCTCTTTGATTCTTTCCTATCGATGTAAGAATATGCTCAAATTAAGTAATTAACTCCATGTCACATATGAACCCTCAATGACCAAAGTGGTGATGCACTTTGATTAATGCTACTTAATTATCTCCACTAAATTTATACACTCATATAATGGAGTGGATCTCATTCATACATTAGTGTATCCCATTAATATTGCGTTTGTTAGAATGAATGAGAAACGAATTTGGTATCAATGAATAAATCTGTTCAATCCCCTCATTTGGTCATTAAATTGATTGTTGGATTCAATGTGAACTCGGCAAAGGAAAACCAGAAACAGGCATTGTGAAATGAAATCCTCAATATCACAAACAGGAAAAGATATTAGAGCAGAGGCCTCAGCCACATGAGCACTTGAGGCTGGAGTTTGATGACGAAAACCACCACTATAGACTAACGAAGTTTCAAATGAAAATGACATATAAGCATGAGCCATATAATAATTCTAAGGACATAAAAGATTTTATAATAAAATTACAAAAGGTTTATGTAGTACAAATTTAGTAGTGGGTATTTTAGTAAATGGTAACTTGTGATTTCATAAATTTGTGACACACAGGTCTTTTATAATTTTACTACGAAATTTTTGGTATCCATAGCATTGCTTATGGGCCATAACACATTACATTATCCTCTAAGAATGCAGGCGACGAAAAACTGGGTTGATCATGGAAGAGGATGTCAGTGTCAATCAATTTTTAGTTTCATCTCTAACTACTTTATGAAAACTTGCTTATTGATTTTATCTTCATTAGTCAATAAAACGTTTGTCACACGCTATGTACATTGTATAGGAGATGGATTGTGTCAATCAATGATTACACATAAATAATAATATAAGCAAGCGAGCAAGTTTCATATTTATGGGCAAACTCAAAGGTTTAATTTGGAATATTTGAACAGAATGTTATCTTTTGATAAAGAGGCTCTAATTTTATCAAACTGTATAGTGCGTTTTATGGTTTTAATCCAACGGGACCAGAATATTTATTGAGATCTTATGCAGGCTTCACGTGAGTTTATTCATACAAGTAAAGTTGGTTGACTTGCTAATATTCGCCTTCTCCAATGATTACAATATTTTTTTTAAAGAAAATCTTCATTTTCTATGATTTTTTAAGTGAATAAAAATTGGTGTTGCCATTGAGTGATGCAGATTTCCCTCGATATTCTTTTAAATTTAAAACTCTATTTTCTAAGGACAAAAAAATTGAAAGTAATTATTTAATGGGCTTTTGAAATAGGGAAGCCCGTTTTCTTACGTGGGCTTTACTGATATAAAAGCCCATTTCACAATTGCCCAACCAACCTGGCCCGATGCATAACAAACGTTTCCTTTGCTCTTTTAACAAATTCAATGTGGAATTTAGTAAACTTTAAAGGGCAAAGATTTTCAGGTTTTGTGGTATTTAAATTATGTTATCAGACGCTATTTATCTACAGAAAACTCCCATTACCTGTTATGCTTTTTTTTTTTTTTTTTTTTTTTACTTTCTTTCTATCTATAAGGTTTAATTTTCAAAAAAGTTCAAGGTCTCATAGTTTTTGACAGTGATAGCGCTTAAGTACCATACATAATATACTTCCTTTTGCCATTTATGCTGAATGGACCGAGAAAATAACTCTGGTGGACTAATGAGGGCCTTTACTGGGTCTTTTACATGTTTCACTTTTTCCAATGGGCTCATCCGAGTTTTATATTGGGCTCATCTGAGTTTTATATTGGGCTGAATTTTTTACTGTGCTTCCAATAACAAACCGTTTCTTGAGTTTGGGCCGGCCCAATCTGCAATAACTCTTCAGTCACAATTATTCACCCAAATGTTTAACTAGTTGACAATTTTGTTTGATTCATTATTATTACTAGATTCATAACCCTTATGATGCACTGGGTCTTTTAACAACTAATAATTTGTTTATTTAATACACATATAATCATAATTTATGTTGATATAGTAATATGATATATGAAAAGAAATAAGTCATTTTTTCTTCCCCTCCAAATGATCCCACTTTTGAACAGATGAACCGGAAGAAAAGTTCGGGGTTTTTATTCCCCAATTTCTTTCCATATGCCTCCCACTCTCTCTTTGATTAAACTCGCAATTAAAAGATTTTGTATCCATCTTCCAAAACCTCTCTCCTCCGTTCAACTTCTTCCATCCAATTAAATTGTAAACAAAGCGCCTATTATATGGGTTATGTTCTGAAAATTCAAGTCCTACAGATTGAAAGAACTTCAAAAAGTATGATGATTTTCAAATTTTTCATGAAATTCAAGTCTGTGCATGCCTATCAATCGAAATAATGAAACATTTAGAATAATTATAATGTTTTAGACCATCCTAACTTTTCAAGTTATTTCACCCTGAATGACTAAAATTTTCAGAACTAGATCCAAAAGATTGGTGCTTCCTTTATAAGATTTATTTTCCTGCTTTATTTATCGCTCACTTATATATGTTTATGCACTTGTAATATGGGGCATATCTATCATTGGGTGTTGGTGGAGAATTTAGTGCCCCTAGAGGATCTCCAAGGGACGCTTAGAGGCTTCTCAAAAGATATCATTATCCCTCCCTCATATTAATAAAAATTATTATCTGCAAACTTCAGGAATCTAAACTAACAGAGAATCACATGATGCATTAATGAACTAAAGTATTTGATTGAACAAAAAAAGGAAGAAATAGAGGCACTAACTATTACTTAATTCAATTCATGGAATAAAGTTGATATTTTATTTTATTTTATCTTATTTTTTATAATAAAGGGACACACTCGTAAGTTGAGTAGCTATCTTCAGATCTAGGAAACCTTTACCAGTCACTTGAACAAGGTAAATCAACGATGGATGATTCTAGGAATCGAACCTCAACGTATCAATGTAGGAGTCCCTTACTATGCCATTGGACTAAACATGATCTACCATATTAGTTCTAGAGCTTCATTAGGAGAGTTAGGAATGATCCACTCATAGCACCAATTTGAGAGATGAGATCTTACTTGTGGATTGGGAAAGGGTTATGGAGTGAACTATATATATATATTTTTTTGGTTGATAAATGGAAGCTCCGGCCCTCCAACCCAAACCCTTTGTATTGAGACACGCGACACCAAATCGGAGGAAAAAGGCAGTGCACTGCATGCCATCTCCAAGTAATGTATATCGTAGTTCGTAAGATTCAAACCGAAAATATGTCACACTCCCAACCTAGACTTATCACTACTGGTCCTTGTGGGACAGAGTGAGATAGATATTTAATGTCCCAAACTCGAGACTACATAATGAAAGCCAACCTTATTCTTCATGGTGATTAATTTTCTTAATTTTGTTTTAGAGTGTTGTTTATCTTCCTTTGGAAATCAGATATGTCTAGGGCCCAGCCCGAGTCAATCCAAGTCTAACACCAAAACAAGAGTTGAGGTGACCCACAAACTACCCGGCAAGAATCAATGATTTGAAAACTCCCATTGAAAATGAAGGATCCTCTGTCTGTCTCCATGACCAAATCCTCCCTTGGAAGTAGAATTTTGGGACCATCACCCCTTCAATTCCTGTATATTGCATTTCAGCCCCTCAAGTTTGGGCCGTCTCATTTAGGTCCCTGTTACATTTCTTTGGGCACATAAACCCCTCTAGTTTTAAGATTTTGTAATCGCTAAAAAAAATTAATTAAAAGCAATCAAGGCTATATTATCCGTTCCCTTAAACATTTCATTTGAATTCATGAAAGGGTGCTGCAGGAGCAAGTTGGCCGACCGTATCTTCTTGTGGGGCGAAACTAAATTATTTTGAGGGTTTTGAGGGTTGACCTATTATGATTCACTCTAGGCAAATTTTAGTGTTTTTTATTTATTTATTATTATTATTAAAATGAAGATTATATATTACACACAACTTGAACTTTTAACCCCACAGAGAGATGTGAGACCAAGGGGTGAGTTATAAGTCGTGAGTTCAATTCTGTGCTGCTTCTCTAATTTAATGGAACTCAGGACAAGTGCTTTAGGCAGCCACTCCTTATGATTTTGCCATTAAAAAAACAGTACACACTACATTCCCAACATTTTCAAAAAAAAAAAAAAAAACTTTTTCATCCATAGTGAGACAAAGCTTTCAATTTCCCTTCAATCAGGGTTTATAAAACTTGATGGGCAGAAGTAAATGATAGGTTCCACTAATTAAGGGCCATCTTTCCATTATCATGGAACGACACTGCTTAATTTGGGGCTTTCCTCTAAAGAGAGGGCATCTATTATAGTGTTTGATGTTTCCATATCCAACTTTTGCATTGTTGGGAATCTCTCACTTTCGCTCTCTCCATCTAGTGAAGTCCGCATGAGACATGTAAAACTCTTTTTTATCGCATGCCAATATAATGTTTACGTGTATTAGTCACTTAAGGCTCATCAATTAAAACTCTTTTTTTTTTTTAATTTTATTTATTTTTTATTTCAATACTCAGCATTTATCTAATATGCCCTTCAAAGTACAACCATTGTTTTCATTATATTTTGTATACAAAGTTTTATTACTTTAAATATATATATGTTAAACTTATAATTATTTATGGTTGAATTATTTATGGCGCACACGGGAATTATTATCTAGTATTCTTCAATATTGGAAGCTGATGTTGATTGTTTTTGGGTTGAAAATCTTGGGACTTTAATATACTTGTTGATTGCATGCTTTGATACCACAATAAAGTCTCAAGGTTTTCATGTCATCTAAGATAAATTATTTATTCACATGCTTGGTTTGAGATAGCGCACACGTATATGATCTTGGGGCCACCCGACCAGATACCGATGGAAACCTCCGGCCAGTTCAATGAGGCATGTGCATTTTAAGCTTTCTACGAATATTTTGTTTATTTATTCATATATATATATATATATATATATATATATATATTGGGAGGGGGGGGGGGAAGGAGTTTGCATGATTGAGCCATGATATCCACCTTGGAAGTAGATTAGATGGCTAAAAAGAAATAATCTGCCCCCCAACTGCTGCTTAAACTTTGTTGTATATTCTCAAAGTAGATCTTCATCCAAATCGTATCTATTAAATCTATTAGACTTCGGTGGAGGATTCAATGTACCACTTTAAATTGTCATATTGTAATGCTCATCTCTTCAAGGCAAAAAGATACATAGACAGTGAACAAAAGTAAAAGTCAATTTTGTTTATTTATAATTATGTAAAGTAAATGGGGGAGAAAAAAGAGATAAAGAGGGTAGACAAGTTATTTAAAAGATAGAAGATTTTGTGGGTTAAATGAGAATTTATAAATCTAGGTTACTTGTTAGTGATTAGCATCAAAATTTTGGGTCTGCGTACCCTCTTGTAAGTGAGGCTTTTGTCTTATTATTTGAGGTGATGATTGGCATGAAATCTCTTAATGTATCCCTAGCATCTTTGCAAATGTAAGGTAGGGTAAGAAATTTTAATGATGTAAAATTTGTCGAGATACGTGCACATTGCCGAGAAAATGAATTACACGAAATCCTTAATCACGTTGAATGAGAACGCATGAAAAAAGTCCTCGACAGAAGTAATTAAGCGTCAAAGAGATAAAATGAAAGATGTCAAACAAGTACATGCGAAACAAAGATATCTAGGATAGAAAGAATATTATATATGTTAATTACCAACAAAAAAAAAAAAAAGAATATTAGATATGTCAAAGGAAAGATATATTCAGATCATTCTTGTATAATTGGTCGGAAGTATACCCTAGATGAGGACTACAAACTTTGTGGGAGTTATTGTTTATCCTCAGGCTAATAAATCATTTATGTTGTATTAGTTCTCTTGGTAGAACTAAACCTCCGGTCCTTTTCAAGGATTTATACACCTAATCTTCTTAGATATAGTTAATAACTCAGTTGTGAGGTTATTTAAATTTTTATCACTATTACAATTGCAATAGAAGGTGATGAATGTGATGTATGAATCAATTTTGCCACTTGTCATGTTATACATATGAGAAAAATAAGAAAAAAATTTAACACCCGTTACCTGTTTAAGACTCTTCATTATCAGCGGATAAGGATCAACTGAAATTAAAAATATCACGAATTTAAAAATTTAGACAATTTTAACCATTCAAATCCTTCATCTTTAGTTTCTCTTTGTATTCTTTTTGCAATGAATGACTACGATCTTATAATTCAACAAATTCATGACTTTTTAAATTCAGAAAATGTAGTTAAATCTAATATCACCACCCCTATTTAAACTATTCTTCTTTGAAGCTTATCTCTTCTTCAACAAAATTTTATTATTTTAACCTTATATATTTGATTTTTTATTATTGATAATTAAATGAACTGTGAAATGCATGATGTTTGAATCTAACATATGTTTGTCTATATATATATATTTATATATAAAAGATATATAACTTGAATGAAAATCCACTATTTGGTACAACAACCCAATATTGAGCTGAGCCCACTAAATCTGCCATTGCTTTCAAGAACTGCTCAACTAGTCAGTCAGTGAAACTTATTAATTTCGTTGAAAATATGACCAATCAATGCTCCTTTGTAAAGTCAAATACTAAACATATATAACATTATTTCTTCTTCCGTAATCTTTGTACGCACTGTAGCGCATTTACTCGCCTCTCACCCCATTTATTTGTTTAATAATAAAGGGTTTGATTAACTTATCTAGAGCGCATATATTTATTTTTCACTCTGTAATCACATGTTCGGCGCTTTTAACTCTATTTCATTTCTTCGTACTAAACTTTATATAATTAATTGTGTAGATTAAAAAATGACTCAGCATATCATAATAAATTCTCTCGACAAGTTTATTTTTTATGTAGTGCGATGGTTCATAATTAGACACAAATACACTTCAAAATAATATTGTTTCAAATGAAATTATATATATATATATATTTCAAGTCATTTATCAATCTATGCTTAAATATAAATAGTGGCACTTTATAAAGAATTGACTAAATTCTACTTAAACACAATCTGAAGTTTTCGTTTGAAAGAGTATTTTGGTCAAAGTAATAATCGAGGAGTTACTTAAAATTTGTCACATTAGCATCTTCAATGTGAAAAGTATTTCTAGGATATATATAAGTAGAATTACTTGAAAATGTTTGTTTATATAGTTTGTTGCATTTACATTGAAAATATCCTCCAACGATAGGAGGGGAGGGTGAAGGAACATAGAGGGTCCCCGTGGGGACGAGCACATCCTACAAAATCTGAAAACCGCTGTGTACAAGGACAAGCGCCGTGGCCGCGACGGTGGGATTGATTGACTTTGTCTCCTTTTGATTTAACGGATTATTCCAAGACTCGAAAAGGGTCCGTTGACCATATAAAAGTTCCTAAATCGGTACGCCCATATAGAAAATTAAATAATATATCACCTAATTAATAAGTCATTTTGTCCATAGCTTTTATAATTTTAATGCATTGAGTTGAACGGATAATCTTTCTTTTTAAATGTAATGCACTTACTAGGACACCAATTAAAAAAACTCTCATGCATCTAAATGCGGCTGATATATTTATTTGGTTTTTTTCTTACAAATTCTTACAATTTTTTTTACCACATCAAAGTGTCGATTAGATATAATTTTTTTGTCACATCAGAGTGACAACTAGATATGAGCGGATAGAGTTGTGTATTCGGTAAAAAAAAAAAAAAAAAAAAGGGCTAAATCAGATTTGATGAAATAGCTTAAAGGCTCGATTGGACAAAATAAAAGTCGAGGCTAAATTAAATATTGCATAATAAATTAGAGGCCAAAAGTAACCTTTTGTGTAAATAAAGAGAATATCTCATTGAATACGAGCAAGACATATTTGGTTGACTAGATTTTTGTTAGACTTTATATGGCAGCAATTGTCCCTTGGTAGTGGCTCATTGTTGGCCATGTCACAATCAAACCGTAGGCATTCGTGTGTACTTGAATGCACTACAAACGTAGGGTTTGTGCCTTTTCTAACAGTAATTGCTTTTAGGAGAAGTAATAGCGTCCAAGGTCCTACAGGTGGTATCAAAGCTGAGGCCACAGGTTCGATTCCTAGCGGGAGCAAATGCTAGGGGGGGATTGTTGGGCTTTATCTGACAGTAATTATCCTGTGGCAGAGGTCCATGGTAGGCCAAGTCACAATTAAACCATGGGCACTCGTGTATTCTTGAATACATTATAAAGGTGGGGTTTGTGTCTTTCCTAATAGCAATTGCTTTTAGGAGAAGTAGTAACACTTGAGGTCCTATGAGTGGTATCAGAGCCAAGATCACGGATTCAATTCCCAGCAGGGAGCAAATGCTGAAAGGGGAGATTGGTAGGTTTTATGTAGTAGCAATTGTCCCATAGCAGAGGCCTATGGTTGGCCAACTCACAATTGAATCATGGATGCTCGTGTGTGCTTAAATACACTATAAGACTTGAGTTTACGCCTTTTCTAACAGCAATTGTTTTTACGAGAAGTGGTGACGCCTGAGATCTTACAAGTTTGATCCAATCTACTATTGTATGGAGACTTGATAAGCATCATGATAAAATTTCTCCTTCATTTTTTTATATAAAAGAAAAATTCAAAACATTGAAAAATTTTGTGAAATTAAAATAAAATTTTTAATTGGATGGAAATTAAAATGTAAGAATCCAAAATATGTATCAAATTCAACTTAACCAAAAAGGTGTAAGAACAAACCAAGCACAAAATGTGGAATCAAAATCTTGTGTTTTTGTCCCTTTCGTTGAGCTTTATTATTAATTTTTTTTGATAAATCGATAAGATCGTTAGTAGGCCCAAATAAATGGTCCAATTTGCTGATTAAACACACACAAAACACCTGATAGAGTTAAAATATCGGATTAAATAATTCAATCTGACCATGTTTTCTCCTCCCTCGAATAGGACATAGAAAAAGCTAGTGAAATTTTTATGATACTATCTTGAAAATATAGAAAAATCGCTGGGAATCTAATTTATCCGATCAACTTTTGGTGCTTTGGTTTGAGGATTATGTAATGAGAGAGTGCCACGTGGGTTTGGTTGTCCAATGGAGGAGTGCCACATTGGTGGTCTTGCTCAGGCCCACCAAGAACCAATATTTTCCTCTAGCAATATAAGAAAAAGAATATAAGCCTGGAATCCCACAATTTAGTGACTCCACCCACAAAACGACTTAGATTTATTATAAACGGTGTCCTCCTTTTGAGTGAATAGGAATCATTTTAAAGAAAATTATGTTATTTTGTGAACAAGCTTATACAAATTATGTAACTTTAACGGTGAATTCATACAAATTATGTAAATTTGGACTCATGCCCCTTATTCTTTCGTAGAGGTGGCAAACGAAAGGGTCAGATGAGTGGGTGAGTCTATACAATTCATAGGCCAAGACAGATGGGTCAATAGCAGGTTAAGATTATGTTGCGTGTCGAGCTAGGTTGGCAGGTCAAAGATCCACATTGTCAGTACTACTTATATTTCTTTTGGTATTTGAGAAAAACTAATATGAAACAATTGCACATAAGTTGGGTGCACCTTGTGATGTTAAAAAAAAAGGACCTAAAATAACTTCGTTTCAGGTCTTATTTTAGTTTTTAAACTTTTTATGTGCATGCTAAACCTGACTTAGGTGCAACAAGTTATATCAAAAGTTAAATCCATAAATATTTAATAAAATCTCTAATTTTAGACCTAAAAATTATGAAAAAAAGTCTAATTAAAAATGACAATTGAACGAGTTAGACAGATTCAGAAAGTCAAAACAAGTCAATGAAAATGGGCAGATCAAGTGTGGATCAAAGTTGTGTTGCAGGCAGCCAAATCATCATGTAAATTGATCGGACGAGTTAGATGGATAAGAAGTTATGATTGTTGGCTCTATTCTCTAGCAATATATATATATATATATATATATGCTTTTAGCTTTTGGGTATGTGGAGTATAGTTTTACGGGTTGGTTCAATGCATCAAAAAAAAAAAAGAAAAAGTGTCAGGGAATCTTTATCTTTGCCGGAGGAAATATATATATATGTTTCATTGTAGCCAATCCGATGATGATGGCTTGGGTTCAAGGCATAATTAAAAAAAAAGGAAAAAAAAGTAGAATAAAAACACTTAAATTTGCTAACAAAAAAGGAAACAAGGGCATACTCGGACGTATTGAGAAAATAGTATTTTATTTTAATTGTAATAATGGATTAGTGTACACCTAAATGACACCGTTATCCTTGGAGTCCGTTAATTTTCACTAATTACTTGAGCTAGTTAAAATATAAATAGATAGTCAAAGATTGATGATTAACTTGAGGTATAAGCAGTATGTATATCATGATTTGATTTGATTATGCTTGATATCATTAGCTCATTGAGACATAGGCCACACTCATAAGTAGGTTGGGTATCGATAAGGATAAAAAAAGATCATTGGGTATTTTATGTACAAACTATGTACACTACTTGTGGCCTTTGGCTATAGACTTTTAATTTCAAATCACGAAACTAACCGATGCTGATGCATTGACGATTGCGAAAGATAAATTTACGTATGAACTTAAAATTTTAATTTGCTCGGCTTAATTTTTATTTGTATGAGAGAGAGAGCTTGTTAGTATATGGAACCTCAAGATTAGATCAGGTTTCGGTGCCATTGAGTGATTTTTGAATTTAGGTGTTAAATTATTATTGGACAGACTCATAAGTGAGCATTTACTTTTGGAAAATAATTTTGCTCTAATCATTTAATTTTGCTCTAATTATTCTATATCTTCTTGATACAATCCAAGTTATTCATTGCATACGAAGATGTAGAGAGAAATTAAGGGTCATGGAAAATATTAGATTGTCCAAATTCATAAATTCATGACTTTTTCAAATTAAGGTGATCTATATTCAAAATTGAATGTAAAAAAAAGAGAGGAATGGATGAAATTGCCCAAATTCACAAATTTATGATTTCTCAAATTTAGAGCAGTCATATCCATGTAGCGCTCATGCACATCCGAACATGCATGCTATTTAATTATAAAATCCAATTCAAATCGGATTTGCTGGCATAAGTGTAGAAAGGAGGGGACTCCTATGGTGGGCTCCTAGTGAGCACCTAACCACTCTATAACCATGACCCTATTTCTAAAATATAATCATGCAAATTTAAAGAGCTCTTGAAATTTCAAGATTCCTTTAAACTTTCATATAATTTGATAATATATAGATCCTTCATCTATAGATTAAAAGGAATAAAATTATAAACACTCAAACCTTTATTTTTGTAAATTTGTCGAATTTAAACCCTATAAAGGAAAGGTTATACTTGCTCAAATTGTATAAAAATTTGAAGATTTTAGAGTGTTGTTTCAACATGTATAGTTATATTTCGGAAACTAGGTTATGATTTTAGGGTTGCAGGGGTGCTCAGCAGAGGCTCATTAGAGGAGCGCCTTCCATGTAGTAATGTGTGTGCATAAAATTTGAGTACCACACCCATACATATCGAATAGCTTTTGACAATACTTTTAATGTCAGTTTGGTTGAGCTTATTTTAGCTTTTCAGCCCTCAGTATTTTTCGGCAAAAAATGGGCATTTAACAAGGTTTCAAAAAGTTCAAAACAACTTAAAAAAAAAAAAACAAATACAACTATGGAGGTTGAAAAGGATGTTTTTAAAAAAGATATAATAAACATCTTCTTTTAGAGGCTTTTTGTCCGAAAAGTCAAGAACAACCTTCCATAAGCTCTTTTAAATTAGCCCTGTGCATATTTTCTCGTAAAACGAAAATTTGTCCTATTTAGGTCTCGATAGTCAGCAAACACTTCCTCATTGTGGATAGAGTTTAACTCTTCCATTTGTTGTTTTTAAAAATATTAATAAGTGGCTCATTTTTTTTCATTTAAGCTCCGTATTTACAAATTAGTTTTGACAAGATTTTATTTTATAGGAAGAATCGCATTTTCGGTGACTAACGAAATAAAAAAATAACAGAATATAGAGTCCTCATGATTAATGCGACTGATTTATTCCAATCATTTAACATTTTACGGTGTTCCATATTTTCATAGGTAGACTTTATCTGTTAGCTCTTTTTCAAAGATTCTATGTTTTGAAAATCTTTCTGATTATTGGATTCTTCTCGGATAAAAACAAAAAAAGAATAAGACGTAATTTTACACATTAATTAAATATTTCTATGGACTTATTACTACCTTATTATTATTATTATTATCTTGGAATTTCAGTCATCCAATTTATGAAAAATAAATGAAATAAAAAAGAAGAAATTCAATCGAATCAAAATTGTTATTTCAGGCTGACATTTTAAACATAATTCGTCTGAAAAAATATATATAACTCTTATCATCAAATTGGCATTCTTAATAAAAATAATACTCACTCTTGAATGGTTACGAAATTACCCAATTTCTTTTACGGAATTTTTCCAATGATTTTTTTTTGAGTGAATTAAAATATTACTTATTCATGTGATGAGAGGCACGTGTCTCAAGTCATTGGCAGCAGATTTTTCAAACATTTTCTTGGAATATTCAACAATTAAATAGGACTTCAAGAGAAAAAAGCTGCATGTAGTTTGAACTATTAATTCACGTTATTTTTGGCCTCAAAATTCTACAAATGAAAACCTTAATGGTTGAACACATAGATTCTTATGACTTTTTAACAAGCATTAAAAAACTGGGGACTAAAGGAATAATATATCAAAATTGAAATTAGTCCATTAAATATTCCATTTCACAATAAAAAATAAGTGATGTCTAACTACATAGGATTGGGGTTAATTAGGGTGAAAAAGTCAAAGCAAATCTTGGAAATATAGAACCAGGGGTGTGGTTGTGAATTTGTGAGAGCTGGATTCTCTAGCATTCCCACCCTAATTTTGCTATTTTTCTTTCTACTTAGCTTCACTAATAATGCTTCCACACAATCTATAATTGACAAAAAATAAAATAAAATAACTATAGTTTTACAAATTGATAATGGATTTAAGAAAGGTGTTCAAGGACTATTGTTTTTGCCCGCAACTTGAATAAAATCACGAGCATGCAACTCCAGCACACGAGTAAAAAAGAGATCTATAAAAGCATAAAAATCTTAATTTGAAAACACGGAAGGATTCGAATAATGATAGCAAATCTTTTCACCTAGCATTTTCTTCTAGGTTTCTCTCTTAGAATCCAATCTCTAAGACATTTCAATCATTGAAATGCCTTATTCATTGTAGGAGTATTATTGTGTTTCCCCAGTGTGGACAAGGGTAAGTGCAATTCATCCATTTTTTCTTATTTTGTTTTTGACAAAGGGGGTAAAAGTATGGGAACCACATTAGAATATTAAGAAATATTTAGTGGCGGCACAAATTAGTGAAAAAAAAAAAAGAGATTAGGACTTTCAAACCTTCTCGGGCCAATAAAATTAAGGGAAGATGCATTGTATATATATATATTTATATATCACATTAATGAAGCATATAATTAATTAATTTTGTAACACATCCTCACCCTCTAGAAAAGAGAGATTAACATATCATTTTCCCTAGCCCTAGATGGTTGATTTTTGGGTTATTGTTTCTGAGAAATTAAATATTGTGATTTGTTTAATTGAATAGATTATAATCATGTGGATTGTGTGCTCTGAAAGCGGAAAATCGCTTCAAAATATACCACAGAAATAATTTGTATAAATTTTGCTTAGTAATAATTTCAGATAAAAAAAATAAAAAATTTGAGTTACATAAGTTATCTTACATTAAGATTTTAAAAACGCAAAACATTTGTGAAATATTGGACTCCTCGTCCAGAATGATGTCGTTTGAGATTTTTAAATGCTCGAAATTCTTAGTTTGCCGTTTATATACGGTATATTAAAATTAACAGGGGAAAAAAACAGTAGTACTTGCGCAGCCTAAAAAGTCCTAAGAATGAAAATCTAAAGTGGATCATGAATGAAGATATTTGCTAAATACTAGCTCAAAGGGATTTTATTGTCGGCTAATGCCTGCATGCATGTTTTATGATTGGATTAATTTCTTCTTCTTCTTTTTTTTTTTTTGAAAAGATTAGACCCAACAAAAGATAATTATTGTTTTATTTTTGCTATTTTCGTTCTAGTATTCATTAAAATGATGAAGAAAAGATTGTGTGAAAGGAATTTTGTCATCATGGTGCTCGGAAGCATTATGAAAAGATCCTTGACCTTGAATCCTGTTGATGAGGGATTAAAGTTTATATATGAAGGAATTTTGTCATCATTACTATTAGAAGCATTATAGTGACACAAGCCTTTAATTCATGTGTAAGTTTTGGACATTGGCCATGAAGAATGCATGAGTTCCTTTAATCATTCTATTAAGTTCAATTATTCTCTTGGGCTTCCATAATATGGGAATTAATTGTTTGTTAATGAATGGGAGGATTTGAATTAATTATATAAATATTTCAAAAAAAAATTACTTGAATTACTTGAATTTTCGTAATTAGCTTTTCCCTTGGCGTATTACCAAGTTAATTCTTTGGAGTTTTACGGTTAATATTCGGTAGAAATGTATAGTACTATTCTTTTCACACTAATCAAATTCCTAAGATGAGGACTTAAAAACACATGAATGGAGAATAATGAAGCTAATTATACTAATATTTTTTAAAAAAATTATGGATGTTGATTACGATTAATACAGATGTATAGCATTACTTGTGTAATCTCACAAATGCCCACAAATTTATTACGTAAGATCATGTAATCTCAAATTCTACTAAGCTTCCCTTCCCTTAAGAAAGCTAAGCATGGCCCAACTCACCAATAACCAATTACTTAGTAGGATCCAATGCACCATATCCTTTTAAGCTTAAGATACTAAAACATTTCACTTTAATAGTGGAAAATTGAGTGAAATGAAATAACAATGGATGGACATCACGTAAGAAGTAACAACTCATGCAATGTACCATATCTATATTTATTAAACTTAAGATACTAAAACAAACATTCGGAAAGGTTCCTTTTTTTGTTCCTTTTAGTTTGGGATTAGTGTGAACTTAATCTCTCGTATCTGAAAATAGCCAGTTTGGTTATTTAAGTTTCTTAAAGTAGTCAATTTGGTTCATAGGCTGATAGAACCGTTAGATTTAAACGAAAAAATATCCTTAGATTGGAGTATATTTGGAATTTAATACATTTTCGGTTGATAATGCATTTTCCCTCGATACGTACCACATTTTCAATATATCCCAAATCCACCCTTTTTAAAGCCCATGTGTTTAGCACATAGATTTTTCCATTCAAACTAAATGATTATGATTGTCTAGGGACAAAATTGATCATTTATTATTAATTCTAGAGACTAACTTGACCACTTTTTTTTTTTGACTACTTTCAAACAGGAGAAACTAAGGCCTTGTTCGATAACGGTTAAAATCACCGAACACATAATTTCAATGCATTTGACAACAAAAATTGAGACCATAAATTTTCTGAAAATTACGAATCTTCCTATGTGATTTTCCATAGAAATTTCAGTAGGGGGACCTTACTGAGGACCGAAAACATTACACAAAATACTACCATCAATTTGGTTTAAAATTTCAGTGTCACCTTTTTGTACTCAATAATTTAATTTTCTGGTTTACCAAACAGGTCCTGAAACCTGAGGGCTAAAAAGGTAATTACACCATCATTCAGATTTTGGGTCTCAATGAATGGAGTAATAATGGATGGATGGATGGATGGATGGATGGATGGATGGGATGCACATAACATAAGAAAGAGAGAAGAAGCCATGAATGGGCATGGGAAGCAAATCTTAGAAAGTGGATCAAAAGAAAAAATTGGCCTTCCCCTTTGCCACCACTCCCCCACCTGCCTCACAAGATGGTAAGAGCACATGGGTTTCACACACACAGAGGGGGGAAAAAGGGCACCATTGCCGACGTCACCTGTATCTCTTGATCAGATTTCGATGGGTCCCACCATCCCCACCTCTCCCTCCTTTTGTTTGCTTTCATCCAAAACTTTCCCACATTTTCTCTCCCCCCATTCCCATTTCTTCCCTCCCCCCAATGCCATGACCCCATTTCTCTCTGCTCTCCCACATTATATATAAAAGCCCAGAAGCCCTCCCCCATCTTCTTATTGAACCCTTTTTTTTAGTAGGGTTTATTTGTTTATTCATTATTTTATCATTTCCCCCTTTTGTTTTGCTTGGCCTGTAATTCAGAACCAGCTTGGAAAATTTGGGGAGATCCTGAGTGAAATCTGGTCGGATCTCGCTTTGTGCGGTGGGGATTTTGGTGGGTCTTATTTCAATACAAAGCTTTTCTCCTCTTTCTCTCCGTCAGGGAAAAGAACAACGCTTGTCCATACACCAAAGAATTGAAGAACATACCAACAAGTCATTTTTTTTTTTCTTCCCCTTCTCTGGTTTTCTTCTGGATCTCGGGATCTTGTATTGGTGAAATGGGCATGGCCGCAGAGTCGCAGTTCCATGTTTTAGCTGTTGATGATAGCCTCATAGATAGAAAGCTCATTGAGAGGCTCCTCAAGACCTCCTCATATCAAGGTAACCTTGCTTTCTCGGGTACCAGACAGAGTAGGGAAATGAAACAGAAGGAATCATTGAAGAATTTCACTAATCTATGCTTGAATCTTGGGTTCATCTTATTGAGCTTTGTGTCCATTGATGGCAGTTACTACAGTGGACTCTGGAAGCAAAGCTTTAGAATTTCTGGGGTTGTATGAAGATGACAAGAAAATCCCAAATCCGCTTTCTGTCTCCCCAAACAATCCCCAGGTATGATTTTCTTCTCTTGCTCCTTTTGTTCTTAAATGGTTCATTTGGGTTTTGTTTTCTGATTTTTTTTTTCCTCGTGGGAATGATTTTACAGCAGGAGGTGGCAGTGAATCTTATCATTACAGATTACTGCATGCCTGGAATGACCGGCTATGATTTACTAAAGAAAATCAAGGTATGCTTTGTGTCTTTTATTCCTTCCTTTTTCTTTTTCCTCGTCATTATTATATTCTCCACTTTCTCCCCCAACTCTCTCATTTCCCCCTTTCCTGAGAAATTTGTCAATGACATATATTCCAGATTTAAAGTTCCATGTCAAAGATTTTTTAAGAGGAAGCTTGCTCATGTGTCCTTATTCTTTGTTCATTTGTTTGAGACTCAATTTTATGATCTTTTTTTTGTTTTGGCATAGTTTTCATATAAATCTGTGAAGATGAGACGAATCTGGACTGGGATTTCCATTTTTTTTTTTGAAAAACAATTGGTGAATTTTTTGCAGGAATCTTCTTCCCTGAGAAATATACCTGTAGTGATTATGTCATCTGAGAATGTTCCTTCAAGAATCAACAGGTAAAAACTAAGCATAAAAAAAAAACAAAAAATTCATTTTTTTCTCGGGGAGGAGACAAGACCCAGAGTTTTGATTGTTATTTATTTATTTTGGGGGGAGGAATTTGATATTTGAATGGAATTTATCCTTAAATGGGTGTTGTTGATTGATTTACAGATGCCTAGAGGAAGGAGCAGAAGAATTCTTCCTGAAGCCAGTGCAATTATCAGATGTGAACAAGCTTAAGCCCCACATGATGAAATGCAAATTTAAGGACCAAAATCAAGCAACACACGAAGAGGAAGAAGAAGAAGACGAAGAAAAAGAGTCAGAACAAACGGAGCCCCAATCAAAGCCACACCAGCCTCAACCACAGTTACTCAATAATAATAATAATAATAATAATAATAACAAGAGGAAGGCCATGGAGGAAGGGCTCTCACCTGATAGAACAAGACCCAGATACAGTGGCCTCACAATGGTCTGATTTACATTTGAATATAATTTTTTTCCCCTTCTTTTTTTTTAATCTGATCAACCAAATTTTAATCTGAGCAACCCTATTATCTTCCCTTTTTTTTTTTCAAGTTCTTTGCTTTGCTGGTGATTTTAGTCAATAGAGGAAGGTGCTGTAGGCTTGAGGAGGAGAGGGGGAGGGACTGGGAAAGATCTGTATACGACTAATGGGAACATTTCGATCCAATTTTGTTTTGGCTGTGTTGACAGATAAAGGTGAAAGAAAAAGAAAAAGAAAAAAGAGGCACCAAAAAGTTTTTTTTTTTTTTTTTGGTCACAGACTTTGAGATGAAAGTGGCAACTTTCTTTTTCCTTAATTGGAGCTTGGTGCATTCTTTTCATTTGTCTACCTGTTTGACCGTTTTCAGAAACTTATGAAAAGATCTACAGAGAAGCTGTGTGAGCACTTTTTAAACTGAAGACCAGAAAGGAATGGTCAATCCCTTCACACTCCCAAAAAAAAAAGAGAGAGAGAGAGGGAGAGAGAATAAAGAAAATGAAATGGTGAATAAACAACTACTTATTATTTTTAATTTTTTCTTTTACTCATCTCATTTCACAACCAAATGCTAAATGAATGATTTTGGTCAAATATTAAATAATCATGCAGTTAAGGCCCCATTTGAGCATAGAGTTGATGAAACGTTGTGGAGCCAAATGATGATGCCTTTGCATTATGATCATCTTCTCTTTAACCTTTCAAAACACAGCCTATTCCGTTCGTTGATAGGTCAAATTGCTTGAGGTTTCGTCAAAAAGCACGGATCATCAATCGATTAGGGAGGGTTTCCTTGAACTGGGAGATAGTCGCCCCATTTACGAGCATGCCCCGCTATTGTATATAAAGAAAAAAGAAAAAGGAAATAAATAAAAGAAGAAGAGCATGCATAATCCACATGGAGGGTAAATTAGTTATCTAGCGCCAATGTAATACAGGGCGTGGTTTAAATCTGGGACTGGCCCATGTCTGGGGAACCTTACTATCACCTGATAGAACTAGGCCCAGTATCAGTGGGCCTTTAATTTTAGATTTTGGGCTAATGACCAAGCCCATGAGCTTGAGAAACATGTTGGCCCAGTTAGTAAAGCATCGGGTGTTGTTGATGCGTGTTACATCTTGGGCTTGATGGGCTCGTCGGATCCTATGTTCAGCAAATCGTTTCTTAATTTTCAATGATTAGAATTAATATGTTCAACATTTTTAAATCTCATTAAAAGTGATAAGTTTCCGTATTTTTTGAATGTTATCTAAATCTTTCAGTTAAAATTACTTAAAATTGATTTTAAAATGATTATGAGAGTGAAAAGGAGAGAGAAGTTGATTAAAATAAAATATAGAGGAACAAGCCAACTATTCTTTGAGGATACCTAATAGCAATAATAAAATTATAATATTATAAAAATTTAATATGAAAAATGAGATAAATCAAAAGTTTAGTAATCATTTTAAAATAACTTTTTAAGTTTGATGACCGTTTATAAAATTTATTGAAATATTTATCTCAAACAACTTATATTCAGAAAAGCTAATTTTTTTCCACTTTACGAAAAGTCGAGCCATATTTTTATAAGCTTCCTAGCCCCAGGCTTTGAATATAATTTCCTCTTTAACTTTTAGCTCCACTTAATGGAATCTTTTGAGGAGACAACGAATTAGGATTCCGAACCAAAGGTTCGGAGCAGGTTAGGAATAATACTATTCATCCATCTTAAGGATATCTTTCACATCAAAATTGCTTTTGAGATGGATTTTAAATGGCTCGACCTAAAATACCCTTCATAATAACCATTCAAAATTTAATGCAACATTAATATCAAGGTAAACTTACAATTTGTTTGAAAATGCTAAAGCAAAAATTAATTTAATTTTCAATTAAATTTACTTAATAAATTTTAAATTTAAAAAGCTTCAAAATAAGAATCAATTTGATTTATAGATGAGTTTGTAATGATTTTACTAGTCATCACAAATCAGACCGTAAATGATTTGGTTTGATCTTATTTTTAAAATTATGTTAATACAAAAATACATCTGTATTCTCTTATATCTATCTTTCTCACGCACACACATTTGTCTCTCATTTCTGATTATCTCTCTCCCTATTTTTATTTCTTCATAACCACCCTACCCCTCTATTAAAATAATAAAAATTTTCAATTTATTATTAATATCACATATAATTACTTTTTTTATATTATCACTAGTTTTTATTTTTATAGATCTTTTTATTAATGGTGAAATATTTTTTATTTAAGAAATGAAGTTATTATACGTTTTTATAATATAGAAGAATGTATTGTCAATTTAAAAGAACAATTATAATTTTTATACCTTTTCAAACTGTACAATTAGAATGATTTGATTTGTTTTGAATCAATTTTTAAACGTTAAATTTTAATTTAAAATCAATTTTAATAAGATCAATTGAAACAAAGTTGATTTAATTAATGTTGGATTTGATTTCAAACGGCGCATCGAGGAGCGCGAGTAGAATAACCCGAGTAGAATAGGACAGCTGTACTGCCGTTTAAGGGGTCAAAACTGGTCAATTCAGTTGTGGAACTACATGGGGAATTAGTCCTTATCATTACTGATCCCTGTTCCGTGGGTCCCACCCTCACCCTTAACCACGCGTCGGCATTCTATTGGCTCAAAAATGTAGCTTTTCGAAATAGACACCAAAGAATTAAGAAAATGAAAAAATAAAAAAATAAAAAATATATATAAAAGCCGGAGAGAAAGAGAGAAGAACAAATGCCGCGAAATTAGTTAACATTAAAGCACAACTTCGGCGCCGCTTCCTCCTCCTCCTCGCCCTCTCTCTCTCTCTCTCTCTCTCTCTCTCTCTCTCTCTCTAAATCTGCGGAGAAAAGCTATGAATCGCTGAATAATCGCGAGAACGATCGATCGATCGGTTCGAATCTTCAATCCTCAACTTCTCTGCATCAAAGGTAACTTATGCGCGTGTTTGTTTTCGTGTTTTACGTGAAATCGGCCGATTCATATTGTTGACTTATTGATTTCCCGATGGGTATCTAGGGTTCTAGTTCATGGTACGATAACATGATCACTCGAATTTCAAGATTTGGTTTTTGAATGCTTTTCAATGTTATATTTTATCGATGATCTTATGGAAAGGGAGCGAATCTCTGCAATTTAAGCCCTAATCAAGTTGTTTCGAATTTGCAATACTGTGAGACTCTCTCTTGTGTTTTCTTTTCCCTTCTTTTTATTTTATTGCATGCACCATCTACGTTAAATTGTAGAATTTTCTTTTTCTTTGTTGGGAAACACTGATTTTACACCTTTGACTTGGATTCTTTGAAAGGAAAACTGAAATTTCCAGCGCCTCAGAATCTTAATGAAATGCCAATGTCCAAAAAGAATGATTGATACCCTTATTCTGTAGAGTTCTTATCCTCAGTCGCAGAGTGTTTCCTTTTCTTTTTTTTTTTTCTTTTTCTTTTTTTTTTCTTTAGAAAGAAAACTGATGGGTGAAAAAAAAAAAAAAAACCTTATGTATTCCTGATAAGTTCTACCTCTAATTTTTATTCTCGACTTGTTTTGTTGCATTAACCGTGGTGTACTGATTAAGTGTTTCTTGAGCATAGTTTTATGACCCAGGGCCTTGTCCCTTATTGTTGCTGCTAATAATATGTTAACTTCTCTTTGTGTAATTGTTTCAGGTCTACACTTTTCTACCAGTTTAATTACTAAGAATGGTGTAATTATCCATAGGCCAAGTAATTTTGGAGTTCACCAGTTTAATTGCTATTCTACAATAGTTTACCAGTTTAAAAATGTCTGACGGGGAAGTTAGAAGGGTCTCACGACAAGATATTCAATTGGTAAGCTCTTGATCTTGTATTTCTGTAATCAAATAGGCTGTTAAATTTTATTTAATAATATAATTTTAAGGACATGGGAGATACATCTTCCCTATGATATATTGTAGTGCGTGGACTATCTGTAACATTATTTGGAAAATAACTACAAGTTATCAGAGATTTACTCTCTTGATTTTTTTTTTCTAGGCAAGAAAATACATCTTGAGTTCTTCAACATGTGTGACTTCTTGGTTAAGAATCCAAATTTCTACATTCATGAAACAAGTTGTGGATTCTCCTTTTCTAAATGCAACTTGATTAATACCATAGTGGTGAAATTTGATTGGTTTGGTCTGGTTTTTTGCTGTTACTTGATCCTCGTCAGGTTTCATAACTTTGTGGTCTATCAATATACTTCACATGCAATATTCAATTAAAAGTTTTTCTGTCAAGTAGGCAGTTTTAATTACTGCAAATATTCCTACCAGGGCGAATCTTTATTAACTTATTTTGGGTTTCAGGTGCAAAATCTAATTGAGCGATGCCTCCAACTTTACATGAACCAAAAAGAAGTTGTGGCGACTCTGTTGGAACAGGCCAAAATAGAGCCTGGTTTTACCGAACTCGGTAAATTATATATTGTTGCTCAGTTCTTTGAGATGCCCTTTTTTGCTGTTGCAATCTGTAGTGTGCATAATTTCAAATTTAAATTTTCTTAACTATTTACTGTGACCCGATACTGGTAGTTGATATTAAATCCTAACTGTTATGTTTCAACAGCAATAGAAGGTGCCTTAGTCTTCGATGTCTATATACATCCTGCAGCTCAATAGATCCTGATTTTGCAGATCTTGAAAAATATAGCTTTTGTTTCACTGTTTCTGAGTTTTTGAGGCTTTGGGAGATGTAAGAAGAATTAAGACCTTTGGTCTGGGACATTATTTACCACTATATAGAGCATTTGGCTTGTTTTTAAGAGAAAGAGCATGAATTTCTCTCTCTTCTCTCTCTCTCTCTCTCTCTCTCTCTCTCTCTCTCTCTCTCTCTCTCACTCTCTCTCTCTCTCATTCCCTCTATTCGGAAATTGTCTTCAGCATTAGGTTTAGGCAATTTAGTCCAGAACTCTGCTAAAACTAAGTTTTAACTTGATTAAATCTTGACTAGCTCATCCACATGTTCAAAATGCTAATGTGAAATAAGCGTGGATGAGAATAGAGCTAGAAACTATGGAATAATATAATTAATTCTAATGACACATTATCACGAATTGACCTGGGGTAATAAGGTAAAATGGCTCATTTGGGAATGAAAATGAGGATATCATTGGTCTTGGGCAGTGGTTTTGTATAAGCAGTTGCATGTTCCTTGGCGGTCTTCCTGTTGGTGTAGGCAAATCTGCAGAAGAGCAGTTTAGATGCTTAGGTAGCCTATGGAGATGTAAGATGCTTCAGTGCTGCACCAGGCAAACACAAAATTCTGTTATTGAATAACTTCATATAATAATAATAGCTTGTCATAATTATTGCTGGCCATGAATTTTGCTCCATCTTTGGGTATTTCACAGCAAGAATATGAGCTTGGTGGACAAATCATGTTTTCTGCTGCTGCTTTTCGTTGTCCTTTTCATTCTTATTTTACTAAATGGAAAATGCTAAGTTGCTTAAGCAATGTTATTGACTGTAAAAATGTGTGCATTGAAATTTATTTTATTATGTTAGGGTTTTGAGGCCTTTTTGTTTTGAGATGGAAAACTTGTGATGTGCAAATGAACTGAAGGCTGAAAACAATTTACCTGCTAAAAGCATTCGAAATTAGTTTTAGGATTAGTTCCATAATCATATCATTCAGTGATGCTGCAAAATTAACAACCTTCATGATTTAAAGTTCTATATTCCCAATCAATGATGCATCAGCCAAACAAACTCACGTATTTTGATTAGAAATGCAGCTGAATTCATAACTTTTTGCTTGCATTCTAGTTTGGCAAAAGCTTGAAGAGGAAAATCAAGAATTTTTCAAGGCTTATCGTGTGAGACTGGTGGTGAAACAGCAAATAAATATTTTCAATAAGTTGCTTGAAAAGCAGGTGGAGCTGATGAGTCAGATGGGCCCAACTGGTGAAACTTCAATGTCTAATTCCATTGGATCTCATATTCCACCAAGTATGGCTTCTATTCAGTTTTGGGGACTTTCTAGTTTTGCTTGGCCATGCCTTGTGTTTCTCCGAGTGTGCTTTGGATGGAGGATTTTTTTAACTTTTTATTTTTGGGGAGGTGGGGGGTGGTTGACTAGTGCTCTATATTTTAGTATCTTGAATATTGATGTCGTGTGTTCAAAATTTTCCTCTCTAATTGTTTGAGTAAATTGTCTAATTCATAGGGCATTTCTTCTGCTCTATTCATTTTTAAAATAGAGCCAACTAAGCTTTGTGAATTATTTATCAATGTGCACCTCAACTCACCATACACTCAAAACTGTACTCTTACGCTAAGTACAGACTAGAGTCTGAAAGTAATATTATAGTATGAGGTTTACTAATATCAAAATTTGAGGGGCATATTATAATTTCTTTGTAATTAATTGTTGTTCCCCGACCCCTTTTCCTCTAAACAGTACCTCAGAACTCAGCGGGCTACAATCTTGCCTTGAAGCCTGAGAACATGCACCCGGCAATTGGTTCAAGCATCCCAAGTACATTCACTAATGGTGGGTCATCACTCCACGCTGCTGTTGGTATGTCTGCTCATGCTGGCAGGATGGATGCCCCACCAGACATGCTATCAACTCAGGGCTCAAATATGGGATTGGTACAAGGAAGTCAATGTGGGTATGATTAAAACAGAAGGTGTCCTATGGAGGCAGTTCTCCCTTCATGTTTGGTTCTGATGGCAATGTCTTGGAAACACGTCCGACAATTACGGATGGGTCTGTTTCTTCTTTCAATAACATGGAATCCAGCTCGCAACCTCCCAGTGGTTCACTCTTGGATGTAGACTCTTCGTCATTTGGGTATTTAGGACAGATTCCCATTCCTCGTAATTTTAGCCTCTCTGATTTGACAGCCGACTACTCACAAAGTTCTGGTTAGTTTATATATTTTTCTCCCCGTTGCTCAAGATTACTGTCTATATTGGTGAAGTCCTTAAGCTCGCTGCATGTTTATTTTCTCAGTACTATTATAATCTATCAACTATCGTCTCATAGAAGTATCTGCTATAAATTAATCTCTGAATCATTTGATTTTAATTTGTTCCAGATATATTCGAATACCCGAGACAGCCCTTCCTAGATCAAGGTGACGCTCTGGGAGCCTATCACATTAATGACTTAAGAGGGTGACCACTGACTGATATGTCTCTTGCTGGCAGGGGATGATAAAAGGCTGGGAAGCATATCAGAAGGCTTGAGATATGCTGAGTTCGACAGCGATCAATTGAATAATACCAGTGGTAAGCTTCTTCTCCACATCACTTGGGGGGGAAAAAAAAAAAGAAAAAGCCCCAGTGAAAAAAAAAAAAAGAGGCAAAGTGCAGGGGCACTTGTATTCTTGATGAATTTTCATGTTTGAACCAGCCCATGCTCATGTGTCACTAAGGATTCGTTGGGGTGGTGGGAATGGCAGTGAGAATGTGGATCATAATTCTCATTCCATTATCTGATAACATAAAGGGTAATGCGATCGTGATTCCCTCATATGGGGGAATTGACCATTTCATTCCCTATCCCATGTGATTCCATTCCCACCGTCCAGACGCAACCTCATAACTTATTTCCCTTCCTCGAACATTTCTCTATGTTATTCTTATGCTGTTTATTTTACAGCACTTAACGAACATACTTGTTACTCCTGCAGGTACAACATGAGGAGCTTGTGCATATACGAACATTTTTACTAGATTTATTTGAAGCTATATTTTGGTTTTGAGAATGTAGAGTGGGTTTATGCTGTAGTGGGGAGGGATGGTGATAGGCGCGCGACTGGGGAAAAGCATGTGGAGTAACATTTTTGACATTAACAGTTATTTGTCACTGAAGAAACATATATTTGTTTTATTGTGAATAATTAACTTCTATAGCTGTGAAGTAGGGCTTTTGGCGATTCTTGTTGATGTGGTTTTCAGTTTGCATTAAATTCCCTCTTGTTCAAGATTGATTGGCTTAGATAAATATTTCCAATTAATCATTTTTATTTTTTTTGTGGCACATCAAATGCCAGAAATGTGAGTGTTTTTTTAAAAGATATGTTAGTTTTACGGGCTCCGTTCCATAGAGGGTGATGATTTATGTAAATTAGAAGGGTACGGCGTGGGAGATGGTTTATAGCTTAATCAATTGTCGGTGAAAAAAGGATTGATATTAAAAGTCTTGAAATTTTGTATACTTAAAATGAATATGGTTTATATTTCTAACTCACTTGAAAATTGATGTGTATGTTTATTTTCATATATTATTTAAAATTTTTAAAAATATATTAAAAAAAAAATGATACAAACTGTACCATGAATGGACCTTTTTCCAAAGTTTTCCGTTATAAGGAGATGAGGACATTTCAAAAGAGATTCCCGTGGGTTGTTTACTTTTGAGGGCGGAAATGGAAACTTAAGTGTAAATGAATTTGATATTATTAGGAGATGAGGACATTTCAAAAGAGATTCCCGTGGGTTGTTTACTTTTGAGGGCGGAAATGGAAACTTAAGTGTAAATGAATTTGATATTATTTCGAGATTGTTTCATCAGATTTGTGTAAATAATAATAATTGATACTGGTGAACAAAAATAGAGGGTGCTGACTAGGATTTGCATCTGACGGCAAATGTAGACTGCTTACTTTTATGGGTGATTCACACGCATTTTTTTTTTAGAATCGCCTCTTAATTAATTAGGCACACATTTATTCTGAAACAATGTAGTTTTAATATATATATATATATATATATTATTCTCCCAAAATCATTTATCAAAATAATAGCGTTTGCACATATTACCCTAATTTTGAATTATAACAAAAGATTTTCTCTTGTCGTAAATGCATTAAGTTAGAATCAGAGAGCGACGGCCCCATGGTCCTTGGGGGATTAGATTGCCTAATCCTACTATTGAAGGACCATGCGGTTTACTCACACTCATGCACTTATAAATTAAAGTTTAATTTGTTGTGCAACATTTTTCTTAGTCTCCTATTTTATATGAATTTAAATTCTCTCCTATTTATGACCAAAGAAATACAACTCTTATCTTCTGCCCGATAATAACGTTCCTTTTAAATTTTAAAAGAAGTAAGGATTGCAAATGCAAGTGGGATAGTCTTAATTGTTGCACGTGCATGATGATCCACACGGATAGTCTTAATTATTGCATGCACCATTCATAAGAACCCAAAAAAGAAAATGATGCCTAAGGAAATTCTTGGCTAATGTGAACCATAACTGTCAAAATGATGCCCCCTCGGTTTGTAAGTGCAACATGTGTTTTAGAAAGCACAGATGAAAAACTCTCAAAATGACCCAATTTCAAGATTCATTAATCCAAAACTATGACACCACTCTTATTGCCGAAGACTTTTCTCCTGAAACAAAACAAGACAACGCCACTCCAACGCAATTCAAAACATAAAAAACGGACAGACAACATAATAAAAGCAACGACAAACATGCATGCATGCAAACCCTAACATCCCCATCCACTAATTCACGTGCTATCATGTTCTTCAGTCTCTGGGAGAAGGTGGGGGGAAATTAAGGTCCAGAGAGTATCCCTCCGACTCGTACGACGGCGTCGAGGGGTTCTGTTCCTCCGGATGAGGCTCATTCAGATCGATATCGAGCCCCCTCCTCAGCCTCGTCGGAGAAGCGGCCGCCGCTGGACGATCCTCCCGGGGCTCGTTCACCCGGCTACTGGAATGTTGCTGCTTTTGCAGATTATTCTGCACTTGTGTCGCCAACTGCAAGAGATACGATGCCACATCTCCTCCGGCCTGAGTCGCTTGTGTCGCTATCGCTGGCGCTGCCACGGACTCGGGGGAGCCCTCACGGTTGAAGGTGGGCGGGGGGTGGACCCCGCGCCACGGTCGTTCGGGGTGGCTCCTCATGTGCCCGAACAGGGCCTTCCACGACCCGAACCGCTTCCCGCAGACGCTGCAAGGGGTGGCGACTTCGGGGCCATCGAACTTCAACTTCGACGATGACCCCTCCTCCGTCCTCCCCCTCTTCCTCTTCCCAAGCTCCTCCGCCGCCACGGGCTGAGACCGCAGTGGCGGAGGGGACTGTCTGATCGAGCCCACGCTTTCCTGCGGGCTCGGGGGAGCGTTGACGGGGACGAGTTGGAGGGAGACGGTGTTGGATGAGGATGAGTCGGTGCTGTCATCGCCATTGTTGTTGCTGTTCATGATTTCTTAGAGTAAAGTGAAAGAATATGAAGCTATGGAGTATATAGTATGAAAGAAGTGTAATCTTCTTCTTCTTCGAAAGAGAGAGGATGGGAATGATGTGAGTACGAGGATTGATGGGATGGGGTGAGGGTTTATATAGCTCCATTTCCGGCGGGAGTTGTGTGTTTTCGGAAGGATACGATGGTTCTTTGTTTTTGTATTCCTTTGTTTCTCTAAAGTGAGGCGACGGTTCATTGCGGAACGCCGTCGTGTGTTTTCGGGGTACGGAGATTTGGGACGACGGTGGCCGTCTTATTCCCCGCGGAGGCGACGGTTCAAAACGACGCCGTTAATCCGCTGCCAGAAGAACTGAGAGGAATGACACGTGTATTTTATTTTGCTTCTTTTATATATATATTATATAAAATGCTTCTTCGCTTTTTTGCTTACCATGAAAACGGCCATTTTTTTTTTATAAAAAAGAACTTCTAAAATTTGAAAATTCGATTTTTTTATTTTAAAAACACTAATTGTAAGCTCTCAAATGACAAACTTTTAAATTTAACTCCTCGCCAGAATCCCTAATTCTAAACCACTAAAAATACATCAATTTCCCACTCCTTAGAGTCCAAAATCACTCAAATAAGTTGATTCTAACAAAGATAATATTCTTCCCAAAATTCTTATTAAGGCATTTTATAATATGTAACTAAAAAGAAAAATTGTCATTATCAAAGCTCGGTTACCCGGGGGCCTATTAAAACGCAGCGTTTCGTCAGTGCATATACTGAATTCCAGTAGTAGGAGCTTGCACATTTGTTGGAGTCGAGATTTAGGTCATGGCGTCTCGATTGCAAGTTCAGGGGGACGATTCAGTTCTCTTGCGCGTTACTCATTCGAATCTCAAGAACTTCTCCTCCGATGCTCGTTTCTTTCTTCAGGTAACTACAATCTACGCTCTCAACGTCGTCTTCGGATTTCGAATTTAGTGTCAAATGATGTCTGTATGCTTCAACTTCAACTGTGCACTGATTCATGCTTTGGATCGGTGCCTCAAGAGGCACAATAGCCATTTAATGATTATGTTTTTTTTCCAATTGATTTGATGATGTTCTAGTGCACAGACACTGGTGATTATCTCCGTAGGATTATTTTCGAAATCGAAGCATTTGGATCTTCTGTTACGGTGTGTTAGGGTTGGGTTCTATGGAAGTTCATCACTACATCTAAAGCGTTCTGTACACAGATTGTTAAGTTACTTTTAGTTCATCACTATCTGTTAAGTGTTTTATACGCAGATTGTTAAGTATATTGTTGATTTATATTTTTGTAAATGCCTTTATTCCTGTCGCGGACAGATGACAGTGGAATCTGTGAAAGAGAAGCTCTGGAAAAAATGCGGTACTTCTGTTAATTCAATGCGCCTTGAGCTCTATGACGATGCCGGCTGCTAAAGTTTCTGATCTAGCTGATGATTTGAGACAAATTGGGTTTTATTCTCCACTGGATGGGTTAGTTTAACGGACATATCCCTCGTGTCTTTCGCCTCTTTTAGTTGATAGAATCTTATTTCATTTTGTAATTGGACCCAACTCATTAAAGGTTTTGAAGTGTATTATATATAATTTTTTCATATGGCTTTACTTGTATAGCCAGCTTTTATGTTAAAAGGGTCCTTGTTTTGATTAAGTTAACTCTTCTATCCATTTTTTTCTGATATTTCCGCTCTCTTAAGATAAATGGAGAGTTGACAATACACTCTAGATTGATGAAGAGCTCAATTGTCGTTATGTCAAAATGATCATTGCATTTTATGTTCACAATACTTTTGCCTCTAAAACCACATCGAATCGAACATTATTGTCATTTATATTTATTTAATCAAATCTAGTAATGGTAGAACCAGTACACAGTACTTATGGAATATATAGATGTGAAATCTTACTAAACATAAAGGCATGATTTACTTGAATACTAATCTGTTCTGTGCGAACAAGGTGGCAATTTGTAATCAATTTCATGTAGAATGGTAAGCCTAGAAGGGGCGAAGAACAACATTGAAACATGGAGGTTAAAAGAGAGGAATATATTTAATGTGTCATGATTTCTTCTGGAGGTTCTTAACATTCTTCGACTTCATTCTTCTTTTTCTTTTTTTTGAAGATATAATTATTGATTGCAGTGGATGAACCATCTCGCCCTATATTTTCAGTCTGAATGCAAAAGTTTTAGGCTTAACTGTTATTGCAATTGATAAAAAAAAAAAAAAAACATAAAACGGGTTCTTTAAATGGTTCGCTGCATGCTATGATCACTTGTCCAGTATGAAATTTACGATTTACCTTAACATTACTGTAAAATATAAATTTTTTACAATATGTACATGACAAACAGAATCAATTGTTCATAGGATTGTTGGCAAGGGAGGGTGATGGAGTGAGTGTGAAAATGTGTTAACAGAGAGAGAGAGAGAAAGAGATTATGCTTTTGTTTGTGGCCATTGTAAATTTAATACTTGCACGAAATCTTTATTGTGTTGATTTTTTGCTATGCATATTCTTTATGTTGATTCTTTAATGATAATGTCTCTGGGTTCTTTATTTGGTTGGTTTTTCTTTACTCTGCCTATAGGCATCGACTGCACATCGTGGATCTTGACCCATCATCAGTAACCTCTGGTGGCTGGCTGGAAGACACTTCATTGGTGGAGAAATACACAATTTCTGAAGAAGCCTATAATAAACGTGATGGTGGGTGCACGCTATAAGTTCTTTTAGCAGATATGCTATTGACTCAACTTGCAGCAACAGACTAGACCCAGGCAAATGATATTTTGGGATGCCAATTGAAGTTCTTGTGCTAGGCTTTTATTTTCTTTTCCTTTTTGTTTCAAATTTTCAGGTACGTTTAGAAAATTTAAGGAAAAATTTGCTTCACAAAACCCATCAGCTTTTGAGAATAAAGTAAGCCTCTCATATTTTGTTATTTTTTGTTAGGCTGCTACAATTGAAACCCTGAAGTCAATTAGTTCGTGCCTTAAGGGCTCCAATGGATTTTATAGCAACAGACATGTATTTATTTGAATTGAATTGTTTCACAGATGTCGGGTAATTACATGGAAGATCTCTGTGCCAATATTAAGGTTGGTTGATCCCATCTTATTAGTTTCAGTATTTCCAGTGAGGCATGACTGCATAAACATGAAAAATAATAATAATTTATACTACATTGATGCAAAGAAGACAAAATTGAATAGCAAATAGCAATTGACCCTATTCAAATTGATGAATTGTCTCTTTTTTCTTTGTGTAAATGCAACAGGTGGAAATAAGTAAGGAGTAGTGGTTCCCTCATGTAATCTTTTACACATAACTCATTTAATTTTTTACACATAACTAAATATGATCATCTTTTATGTTTTTTGTTACCATTAGTAATTGTTAGTCCTTTAAGCTATTGATCTACAAAGTTAGTTCTTTTAAGCCGAACTTCAATTGTTTTTTAGTATTCATGCAATGTAATCATGATCACAATCACTTTTGTTTTTTGTTTATTTTTCCCTTGTCGATGATTAAGGTTGGAGATAGGTGTGAAGTTGAACCAGGGGGGAAAAGAGGTGTTGTTAAATTTGTGGGCCTGGCAGAGTCTGCTTCGCCTGGTTTCTGGGTTGGTGTTCAATATGATGAGCCATTGGGGAAACATGATGGCATGTACGTTGCTTTTAACCCCAATTTTCTTCTTAATTCTCTCGACTTGACTCTCTGAACATTTATTTTTAATGGTTTTAGTTTCAAATCTTTGGTCAGTGTAGTTTTGATATTACCATTTGCCGGTCACCGAATTCCTAGTCAAAATGCTTATATCTGTTCTCCATAAAGAACATTCATTTTAGTGTTCATGCTTAAGTTAACATGGATGTGTACATGTGGCACTGATCCAGTGGCATTCATGAATAGTAAGAAGGCATTTCCAAGTCTATTTCTGAAAAATTAGTTGCAGTTTCTCTTGTAAAAATCTTCTTTCCTTTCCTTTTATGGACTGTCTTTTTCTTCTGACAGTTTTCTTTGAGGACTCTAGAAATGCATGCTTTCGGTGTCACAATTTTAGCAAATATGGTGAAAGTCCCAAATTTCCAGGATAGTAAAATCATTCCTGCACATGTTTGCTGCCTGTTTTCCTTGTAGTGTTACACAAAGTAAAGAAGTAGCATGGTTGATCTATATTGACTGATTAAGCACTGTTAAATATAGTTTGTTAGTCTTTCAATTGATAGTGGATGGTTTTATCTGTATATATTTGTTTATAGTTTCTCTTGGTCATGTTGCAGGGTGAAAGGAACACGCTATTTTGAATGTCCTCCACTTCATGGAGCACTAGTCAGGCCCGACAAAGTAAAGGTTTGTACCTGATTTTGCTTTGTTGATATTTTAATCTCTAAAATCATTCATGTTGATGATGATCACATTACAAATTAGTATCATCGTCTGAATCACAGCTGATAGTTTCTCATTTGAAAGAATTTCGATAAGAAATTAGGAGATAAATGCTAAATTAACCTCTTAAAGTATTTTCATTCATGATGCACATTTGGAACCCGAATTTGAAGCTTGTGTATTTGCAATTGGGCCTCCAAATGCAAATTCCTTGTTTGGATGGAATCTGGAGCTGGGTTTTAAATCCCAATTTTCTGCATTTCAAATCCCTTTTATACATAGGCATTTCTCATAAAAGAACAATGCTATGGATACAAAAAATTTCACAACAAAATCACAAAAGACTTGTATGTCAAAAATTTATGCTACAAGTTGTCATTTACTAAAACACCCTCTACCAAATTTGTGCCAGACCTTGTGTGATTTTGTTGTGAAATCCTTCGTATGCATAGAGTTATTGCTCATAAAATCTCTCCCAAAATGCACTCTGCGGGAGAAGCCAATAAAGTGCTTGATTCTTGATCAAAATCATAGTACTTTTTTATGTTTACTTCTATATGTTTCCAAGCAGTAAATTTCTTATTTATTTTATTTGAAATTCATGAATTTCAGTTTTTTAGCGAAACAATGTGTCCATACATTTCAAGCACATCTCAAATAAAAGTTCATAACCCGGAATCCAACATCGGTGAACCCATTATTCATTGCTTTAAATCAATAAAGGTCCGCCCTTTATAACTCTAGGGGATGAAAAGTTGTGGGCATTACCTTTGTGAGCCTTTTGGTGAAGATCCCTACAAGCTTGAATTGCTGCAAACCATTCATATTGCCAGGTTGGCGATTATCCCGAACGAGATCCCTTTGAGGAAGACGAAATCTGAACATGTTATGAAGATGGAATTCCCAGATTTGCTATTTGAGCAATGAACGGCCTAAAATGAAACTGAAGTGAACGCATGAAGATGACAACTTTTTACGTCGTTGTAATCGTTGGCTTGTCTTAAGGTTCATTGTGCATCATGTTTGACAGGGGGGGATACGGATTGAGCAGGCCTATCAAATGTCTAGTTGGACTTATTACTGTAGAGAGTACAATGATTTAACACATCTCAATTCATCTCGAAATGGTTGAGCTAAATGGGAAACTTCGTTTATGTCTTGTGAGTAATATTATCGATTAAGTTTTTTTCATGTAAGATATCGGGTAGAAAAACTGAGTAAACCCTTGGGTTCTTACTTGTTCATAGCGAAGTCTACATTTATTCAAGCGTCTCTCTCGGTTCATATTCATGGCAAAACAAGGAACAATTTGAATAACATCAATAAGCTACATCATGAAGTGTTTCAAAATCACCTTACCATGCCAAGCTAACTACTCAGTGGCCCAAAATAGGATGCTATGAAGTGTAATAAAAAAAAATATAAAATAAAAACTGCGCATACTGTGCGTACTAAATAAATCCAGCCGTAAGGATGCATTTTTTTTTTTTTTTGGCCGTTAAAAATTGAAGAGCTTGCATTGCAAGCATACAATTACATCTAAAAACGTGTAACTTTATGTACAACCGACTACAAAAGAAGCCCCTTTTCACTCCTCTACCAAAAGGATCGAAGCCCCTTCACTTCACAATAAAAGATCAAATGAGAGGTCGTGCATCTCCCCGAAATTTTTCTTTACCTGCATAATTACTAAGTAATTAATTACTGTTTGGAATCGTGAAAAGCACAAGTTGGCCTTTGGGCCTGCAAGTTCTATACATCACTCTTACTGTTCCACGCAAGTCACAAAAAGCTGTCCAGGCGTCTTGCAGTAGGAATGGACAGGTCATGAAATGATTATGTTAATATTATGCCGAAATTGCTTGATCATTGGGAATTAGTGAGGATGGATAGCATTGCTGTTGAGTGAGGGAATAAATCGGGTTTTACGCAGCATGTCCCCTAAACATAATTCGATCAATTAAATAAAATTTAAGTTGCTAAGCTTTGTCAAGATAGTCTCTCCTTTTTCCCGACTAATCATAAAATGTGAGACATCAGGACACAGCTCTGAATGGAAGGGTGCTTCTTTCCCCTTAGAAATCACTATAATACACTAAAATATCTGCACTGATCGATTAATGCAGATCTGGACCTAACTGTAACAACAAAGTAGAAGGAAAGGCCTACCTTTTCTTTGACCTCGTATTAAGTCTGGTATGAGCAGCACTATAACCATTCATGTTAGTTTTCTTGCCTCTGGTTTTGGAGTTACCTGTAGTAGAGAATACTGAGAATTATGAGACTGTCAAGTTGATTTGGCATATGTTTTTATGTATATATATAATCATACGAGGAACCTGAGAGCAAAATTACCTCTGGAATAATCTCTTGGGGTTTGAACTTCAAGGCCACCTTGTTCTGACTCTGTCAACCCGCTGGAAGTAGAGGAACATCCTTCAGATTCGGAAGTTCTTGATTTCGAGGCATTTGGCAGGGACTCTGTTGTTGGTTCCATGGACGAATTGATGACCTCTCCATCTGTTTCATGTTTTAACTCAAAGTCAAACATCATTCTGCAGCAGAAACTGTAAGCACAGCAAAGCAAAACAAGACGAGTAGGACATCTTATCACTGCCAGAAACTGACACTGAAGAATGGCTGGCATACCATAATTTGTACTGTAAGGTGATCATAAATCATTAATATACGTTGACACAATCACCTAATAAATAATTTTTTATGAAGGAATGAACATGCAATCCAGAACATGACCATCGTTTTTATAGCAAATTAACCAGAAATACTACCCACAGGCAGTGTGAATGAATACAGCACACTTACCTTCAGAGTTACCGGCTTCTCCTCTGTCCAGACTATTAGCCACCAAAAAATCATCCAAGTTACCAAATTTCTGTTGGTGGGCTTGCGCATTTTTAGCAGTGACATCCTGCTCCTTCTTTTCCATGTGGAACTTGTGAAGCTTCTCTTCAAACTCCTCGATGGATGATTTAAGTTCTTGTTTTGCAAACTTCTTGCCCTGGTTTATTCAGTGTACAGGTAAAGAGCCAGTCGAAAAGAAAACCGGGAAAAAAGAAAAGTAACCCCTTGGTACCTTGTTGATTATGTTTTTGAAATGGTCCATCACAGTATCCTCAGATAAAACATGTTCATATGCTTTAAATAACTCTATGAGCTTTTTCATTCCCTTATCAGTGAAAGCCAGCTGAGAGAGGCAATAAGATATATGTTCCCACTGTCTGACATCTGCAGCAATAGGTCACCAAAATAACAAGAGAGCCACTGGAACAGCTAGACGTTGAATCTATTTAATCAAAATTTGTCAACACAGATGAGAAAGCAACTCTTTGTTTCTGAAAGCTACATCCCAACCTGAACTACCGAGTGAAGTACTTTTCCAGGTCTAATTAATTAGGCTTCCTTAGTATGTTCCATTCTCTCACTCCAAGGGTTAGGCCCTCTTTTGGAGGTGAATGTGGAGCTAGTTTAGGTGCTCTTCCTAAGTGAAAAATTAGGCTCTTTCATGTGTTTTTCACCTTTCCCCCAATTTACTAGGCCAAAAAAAAAAAAAGTATAAATCACTTTAAGCCCGGCTTAAAGCTCAATATGAGCAGAGCAACCTCGATACATCTAATTTTGCACAACAAAATCACATGCTAGAAGCTCATGTGATAATGAAAAAAATAAAAAATAATTGTAAGAGAACATACCTGTGACCCCACTGAAACGACTGCAAAGCTTTTCAACTAGGGCTTCCATCTGTTTGTCCTGGAAATATTAATAAGAAATAATGTCATATATGTGCTGCAAACACATGCTTATCACGTCAACTTGATTAAACAACCAATACCTTCTTGATGGAACCAATTAAGAATTGCATGATGTTGCAAAAAGAATCACGCTTCAAATTCTGGTTGGATAACTTGCCAAGGATATCAGGAAGTAGATTATATATTGGATTGTTTCCTGTAAACATAGTTTGCCATATTAATACTACATATCTTAGATAACCTATCATGGTTAGAGGATAGAAAATGATGATTCTAATAACTTCAAAATGAAAAACAAAACTCATTTATTCTTTTAATCAAATTTGTCAATAGTGGTGACCTTTTGTAAAACATCTATTTTATGTATAATTTGGGCTATCACAGTTGTCATATCTTCCTTTGCCTGGAAGACCAATCATTTATATTGGCATTAAAAGCATATTAAACAGTAGGAATTTACCTTTCTTGGACAGCTCATGAAAGAAAAGTTTGGCTAGGTTTGAAATCCTTCCATCTTCATCTTCTATTCGTGCTGCCATTTCATTTATATACCCTTTTACCTGATAAAATCCAGGTGTCAATCTAGCATCTTACAGAAAAGAGAGGGAACGTGTAATCATTAGCTATTCTTTCAAACCTTCATCATGTCGTTTAATATGAGATGAGAAAGCACCAAAACAGCATTCTTCCTTACAGAAACTGAAGGATCCCGCAACCGAGAATACATGTTTTCAGTCCAAGGCTCCAAAAGATTAGGGAAACGAACTGCCAGATCTCCAAGAGCAATTGAACAATTGGAACGAACAGTTTCTGACGGTGCACTCTCCACAACAGTGAAGAGAAGCTGGAGATTTGAATCGCTGAAAATTTGTTTCACTGAGCAGTTTAGACATTGGGATTTTGTAACTTCATTTTTTTTAGCATGTCTGTGTGTGCAGAGAGATAAAAATCTCACCAAAAGTCTGCATCAATAATCATAAATCTACATAAAGCAAGCATTGCAGATGCCTGTAGTCTTGGGTACTGGAAAAAGAACACACAGATGCCATGTTAGTTGTTTAGATAAGAGTAAGATGGACAAGCAAGCAGAAGAAGTGAGGGGGAGGGGGGGAGGGGTTAAACGTCAATAAGCATAATTGACATATTTGCTTTAAGGGCAATTAGATAAATTTGTTACATTCCAGTCCTCAAAATAAGCTTCATTAACCAAAGAAGGTTAATTTTCTTTTTAGTTGGAAGGCACCGGGGACTTGGGGTCACAGAAAATGAGTGTAATATATTATGTTATAATGAAGTATACGTGATCTTGGGAACCTTTGCAGTTAGTGATGGTTGGTAAAGAGGAGTTTGTTACAATGCGGCATTCATCAATGGGATTAGCAGTTAGCATTGGTAGGGGAGGGAGAAATGAGAGACAGAGAAACTATAAAGGATGAATTAGTTGAACATGTATTCTCATGTCATGAAAGCTGGTATTGAACCTTCTTATAGGCACATGCAGTGCGGAATAGAGTGACAATCATGAACGCAATGGAGATAGGCCATTACCTTCTGCATCAAGCTAAAATTTCGGCAGAGCTTTGACAGGAAAGGGGCACAGTGTCCAATCAAGTTCTTCTCAGCAGAAGCAGAAGATACAATTTCTTTCTCTGCTCGCTCAGAGAGAGTGTCAAGTATCGCGTCATCAGAGGTAGCAATACCTAACTCCGCATTAATGTTGTTGTCCTGTGACATCAAAAGGAAGAATTTAGGAAAGCAAATTTGTAGCAAAATTTATTAGAGCCCATTTCGCGAGGAGAGGAAATAATAGAAACTGAAAAGTAAGAAAAGATGTGCGCGACATGGTCTCTGAGAGAGGAAATAATAGAAACTGAATAGTAAGAAAAGATGCTTGTGACATGGTCTCTGAGCATGTATCGTCAATAAACAAAATACTACTTTGGCGGCTGAGTTGGCAATACACACATACACACACAAATTAGTCAAGGTGTCCAAAATCCCATCAGACCTTTATAGCATCAGAAGTAGACGTGCCATTTCTGTGAAGATTTTCCCTCAGCATCCATTCTTTCTTTCTTTGCCTTTTGTTTCTGAATCTTTCGAACACAGGACTCAGTATATGCTAACTGGTTCATGGCAACATGGCTTACAACAAATAAATATCTACTAAGTTTTGCTACTTGGACTGTGGTGAGGATTTCGGAGCTACAACTGTTGATGTCATTTTGTAAAGTATCCCCTCCACTGCAATCAAATACAGAACTAAGAGATTTTTTCACCAGCTCAGCAGCTAAAGTTTCAGGAGTTGGATGCAGTGTATAGATAGCACCTATTGCTTTATCAACTGCAGCATACCAGATGTTCTCTGAAAGCCAAAAGCCAGTGATTACGCTTTCTAGAGTGACAAATACCCGGCTGCCAGTTAGACAATAGTTTCCTTTTGTCGTCTTCAGACAATCTTTGAAGAGCAATACATGCCGTTCTGGCAAGCAGAGGATCCAGTTTTGCCCAACGGCCAAACCCAATATCGATAATTTCCTGCAAGTATGAACCAAGGACTGTAGCACGTGATTTTGCTGCCATGCAAATGACAGATAGAGCACCCCGGCTTTGCTCTGCTGTAGTTCCTCTAACATTAAAGCAGAAAAAATCCCATAACGCTGTTATCTGCAAAACACATATACGTTTCACTCTTCATAGTATGGAAAAAATAAGAAATTGGTGATTCTAAGGTTTTCTCAGCAAATGAATCAAATTAACATTATGTAATAATTAATATGAGCTGCTAATTTACATTTGACACTGCTACTCTCTTGTTGCAGTGTTCGGTTGAAAGCTTTGCTTTACAAAAAGATTTGTCCAAACCTAATCCAGGCAGAAGTATGCAGTTTTTCATAATTTGTTTTGGTATCTATTCAGCCATTGCAAGAAGCATTAAAAACTAAAAAAAATTAAATATGATCAATGGAAAGTAAAATCTCTATTTAAACAGGCTCTAAATGCCATCAACAAATGAATAACATTGCAATAATACCATTTTTAACCAATGGCAGATGATAGGTTCACAATAAAAAGAAACCTATAGGAACAACAATTCTGTAAAATAATTTCAACTACAGAATCTAGATGATTCTGTAAAGTATGTAATAATGTAATTTATCCTTTCCTCAAGATATTTTACTGTTAAATAGGACAACGGCAAACAGCTTTCAAACAAGTATTAAGAGTGAATAGTAAAAGGGTGGTGGAAACATACCGTAGCAGTAGATATATCACCTTTGGACACCAGTAATCCAACTAGAGATTCCAGAGCTGCAAGATCTCCAATATTTGAATCTACGGCAAGATTCAAAAGATTCTTAGCAGTCTCTATAGGGTTTTTCCGAATAGTAGATAGCAATAAACGCATTCTCCACAGCTTCATATATGGATTTGTCCTGTGAAAACACCTGTACAGACCAAATTCTTACTAAATCTACATGGTAGACAATTTACAGAGTTTAGGATATAACTGATGAAGTCCAAACATAACCAAATAGAAGCGTTACCAGTGGCAACATCTTTCGAAGGCAAGCTTCTGAGCCATCAATTTGGAATTGCTTGCACCTCATTAGCAAAAGAATTGTGTTTTCAACGTCTGTTGCAGAGCTAGAAGCCAACAGTTGAACTAGGGTTGGCATTGTGGCTGATATACATTTTGAAAATCTTAAGCCTGCCTCAAGCGATGCAACCAAGGCTCTGGTCTGCTCTAAATTCCCAATATCTGGGACAGACCTTTCCATCTGACCATCCCCATCTTCAACATGAGGAAGACAGCTATCTGATAAACTCTCTTGCAAGTCCTTCGTCACCCCTTCAGCATTTCTTTGCTCAAACTCGCCTTCTCCATTGCAGATATGATTATCAGATGGTAACTCATCTAAAACACACTCTGAAGGGACATCTGGTTCAAGCTCATTTAACTTTTTCTTGTACTGCTCCAAGGTAGCTTCAAAAGAAGCTATACGAAGTTGTGGACCAAATGGATTGTGCTGCAACATCATGATAAGTAAATTTAATGCAGATTTTCTAACAAATGAACTCTTATCTTCCAACCTGCCAGCTGCAATCACTGTGACTTCGTTCCACAAACCCATCGAAATAGAATGCTCCTCACATAGTTCAGCCCAAACCTGAAGAACCCGATTCCTAGTATATGCTGAAACGTCTCGGCATCGTTCAAGCAAGATCTCCAACATGGCTTGCTTGGTTCGAAGACGAACAGATTGTGAACTCACCTCACCCTCAATGTCTTTAAATGCCTTTGCAACCAACTTTCCCAACATCCCAACCAGAGCATTCCTGATCTTATACGATTCTCCACCAAAATGTTGTACCAACACCCCCATGTTTGTTGAAATCAACTTTGGCAGACGATCAGAAAGCTCCACAAGAAAATGGCCAATATTTTCAGCCCCAATGCTATCCTTCACATAGTCTTTGGGATTTGTTCTTCCGATTTCTCTGATGAGGGAAGTAGCCCAAACTCCCATCAGCATACTTCTTATTAGCGCCAGCAACCGCATCAGCCATATGGGCAGTCACAAAATCATATCTGTGGATCAGATGTAGGATTGAGGCACACGATTGTTCTGTGTAATGGTATTTTGTGGCACAAGTCCCAATTATACGGCACAATGCGTCTTTTGTGTCTGAGTCTTTCAACAGAGTTGCATTCTCAAACATAGAGAACGTGTTTCTACAAATGCCCAATTCATCAACATTAAAATCATAATCGAGGAAAAAAAGCCTTTGTCATACAGAGATTTCTATATACCAGAATTATTGAAAACATATAATGTAAAAAGAACACAGATACCACTTACTTCACAATAAAGTTAAGATAATTTTCATCTGGATCTGATGACCCGAATAGCAACATGAGATTGATTTCCAGTGAATTAGCAATCACATTTAATATCCGAGTCCTCTGAGTTTCCCAATTCCATGAACTTTTGAATTGTTTCTTTCGAGTGCTTGCCATGACCTAGACTCATGAAAGACGAGTGAAGACCTTCATCATCTACCAAAAACATTTCAACAACAAACCCAAATATAAAAGGGAAGGGAGTGAGGGAGTTACCTTGGAATTGTTGCTGGAACTGGCATTAGAATCTTCAGAAAGAACAATATTGAGGAGGAAGAATGTGTAGATTTTAAAAGCATTACGATGCGAGGCAATCCGATCCAGCAGCGGATGATCATCATCCTCAGATTGGTGGGCCCGCGAGAGAGAATCAATATTTGGGAGAAGAACACTGAGGTTTGATCTAAGACTCTCTACAATATTCACTTTACAAGGTGCGCTGAGACTAGAAAAATGTCTGACTAACGAGTATACACGGTCAAACACATCTTGCTCTTCAATGCAAAAAACCTCCTTGTCAGACAGATCAAAGGATACACCTGTTTTCAATTAGATTACCACGAAATAAAAGCAGTATAAGATTGTGAGTTTTGAGCAAATCTCAACCCAGTTCCAGTACTAGAAACGGGGGTAGTCTTACGTATTATGCCGACTGGGTTGTTAACAAAGCTCTTTCACAACTATTTTGTCCTTAAGAGCTAAAAACAATGCAACTGCCATAAGAATTTGGAAAAAAAATTCAGGCCCACATCTAGTTGCTTCGGGATGGGAGTCGGCTGGGGACTTTAAACCGCTTCTTAAAGGCCAGGTAACAATTCCTTTGCCAATTTATCCACAAAACAAGTAGAGCCCTAGTTCAGGTAGGGGGGAGACCCTAAGATTAGGGAAATGTAGGGTTTTGGATTTAGGGTATTCTACCAGTTGAAAAAAAGAGGGCGGGGACTGACCTTTGACGAATTCCTCGAGTTCGGCGGGACGAAGAGAGGGGACGGCGACGGGGCTCTGAGCGTAGAGGCGCCCATCTTGGTGCTCTTCTTCAATGGCGCGGAGGTCCCGGGGGAAGACGAAGTGCGGAGACATGTGAGGAGATGAACTCTGTGTGTGTGTGTGTGTGTGTGTGTGAGAGAGAGAGAGAGAGAGAGAGAGAGAGAGAGAGGGAGGGAGAGAGAAGAGGGTGCGTGCGAATTTTGAAATGGAACTGAAATTTAAACGAGCGGGAGTCTATGCACCTAACGGGCTCTCTCAGGACGGAAACGGAATCTCATTCTTTTTCCTTTTCGTTTTTCGGAATCTCATGAGGGATCGCCAAAATTTGGGATTTCTCACATTTTTCAAAAATTTTGCCTGATGTTTGAAATATTCGAACTTTTTGTTTTATCGAATTAGTACTAGTTATATAAATTGAAAATAATTTTACATATTTAAATCTAAATTATAGAATTATATATTTTTTTATTTTACTGCATTTTATCTCATTTATTGGGTTTTATAGTTTATAATTAAAAAATGATAGAGTTAAGATCTTTGTTATTTTAACTAAATTTTGCCACTATTTAGCAAAATGCAGTAGTAGGGAGGGGAAAAAAAGAACATAGACGAGTCAGGAGGGAAGGGAGAGTGTTTTTTTAGTTTTTTTATTTCTTTATTGAGAAGTTGTGAGGAAGAAATGATATTTTGGGAATTATTTCATTCCGATGTGTCTAGGAATAAATTAATATCGGGAGATAAGAGGAATGAAAATAACTCAAAAATTGACAACGCAATGACCTGTCAAATGTTAAAATAGAAATGAATGTGAAATGACTTATTTTATTGTGATTCTTGCGCACGAATGAGTAATAAATGAACAATGGAATGTTTGCTTTTATGTGTGTATTTTTTAAATTATTAATTATTTTTGGATTGCTTGGGACGTGTTTGGATTGTCCAAGCCGCCAAAAGGGACGACAGTTGTTAAATGAGAATGTTAAGAAAACCCACCCACCACCAGTAAAATTGATTAACTGATAAGTGAGTTAACGATAAGCTCCCCAACAAACGACAAGATTAAAAAATTGATGACAATAATAAATAAATAAATAAATAATTGTTCACATTTCGCCCTCCCCTCGTCCCTTTTTTCTCAAGACAAATTACTTTGACTTTTGTTGATTTGATTTTGGGTCACGGTCAAAACATTAAATATAATGAGGTGTTTATCCTTAAGGACAAAAATAAGCCACACCACTAATCACCATCTTACAAACGACAGGGGAAAGTGATTAGTATTTGAATGCACTCCTAATTGTGCCGCCAAAATCTCCTAATATTAGTCACGTAGGAGAAACTTGTTTTATATTGATTTGAAAAAGAATTTATTTGCTTCACATCAAAATAATAAAATTTATGTAATTTTTTTTGGAGTATTTTAGTTAGATAATAATTCAAAGTTATGTAAATCTTATCATGTAATCACTATTCTTTTCACTTTTATATCTTTTAATACATATCTATTCAGTTTTTTTAGTCTTCTACGCTTAATAAAAATTATATAAAAGATTATATTGATAAAAGAGTCATTGTTTACATTTGATTAGTCATCATAAACAGCCTTTTGGTTCCTTTGAGTATGTTATTTCAAAAAATTTATATATTTATCTTTCAAAAGTTTTTTTCTCCTAAATAAAATTTTAAGTTAATTAAAAATAGGAATAAAAAGTAATTGAAATTTAAATTCAAATATAACTAAATACTTCAGAAAAATTTTACTTTTGAAAACTATTTTCCTTATAATTTTTAAATTTAATAATACAAAATATTTCATCCCGACTATTAATAGTATTATGCATAAATTTTTTCAAAAGTGGAGTGCTTGATATGATTAATTTATACTATTAGCGAAATAAATATTGCATTTCAACATCCGTGTATACAAAATTTATTTCCTAAACTAACAGCTCAGAACAGGAGTTTATCCAACTTCAATATCCAAAATCACGAAAGTTTTTTCTAAATTATTATTATTTTATATATATTTATGCTGCTTCTGTATTTATTACTTTCCTGGAAAAATGTATTCCCAGGTTGAAGTTCCCTAGATTCTGATAATCAATTTAGGCAACTGCAGTCTGCGTCCTTGCTGTTGCATTGCATTGGTTTCTTCATCTTCTTCTCTTCCCCAACTCCTCTGAAAACTCCCCTCCACCCTCCCCACGACCACCACCACCATCATCATCATCGCCATCTCTCTCTCTCTCTCTTTCTGTTTCTCCTTTAGCTGACTTGCGTTTCAAATACACCTTCAACTTCACTCAATCCTCAAATTCACCTCTTTTCTCTCTCAATAAAGCAATCAAAACCCCTCAAAAACCCTCAAGCTTGAAGACCCACAGACCAAATCGAGATTGTGGAAAGAGAGAGAGAGAGAGGAACAGGAAAAGGGGGAAATCATTCACACACATTCCTTTTTCTGTATTCCAGTCATGGGTTGCTCTGCTTCCAGACCCAACACCAGCATTATCACTGAGACTGTTCAAAACCCCTCTTCTTCTTCTCCTCATTCGCATGCTTCTGTTAAAGTTACGAGAACATTCTCTTTTCCAGCTCCTGTGGTTCACCATCCCCCAATTTGTGAAGGTGACTCTCAGCACCTTGTTTCTCTCACCTCTACCACCTACGGCTCGCTCCGCCTGATCAACCCGACAAACCCTAATATGGACGGCGAGGATTATCTCGATTACTCCCCATCACCACCCAAGATTACCCGTCTCACCAGCAAAACCCTAACTGCTCCAGACACTAAGGAGTCACCCCACTCTCCAGATTCCGTAATCAACACTTGGGAACTCATGGATGGCCTCGATGACTTCGATTCCAGCACGGACTCCTCTGCAAAACCCAGTAAGTTGATCTATGATTTACCTACTGAGTCCCCAAAGAAACCCAATTCAATTCAGCATGTATATCATAATGGGTATGTGAAGAAATTGGGTGGTTCGTTAGAATCAGTGAAGAGTTCGAATTTTCCGAACAAAGCATCCTCGAAGCCCTTATGGAAGCATTTGTCGGAGGAGTCATTGCTTTCGAAAATGGACCCGAACGTAACTTCCAGTTATAGGCAAGCTTTGTCTTCTAAACAATTGGGTTATCGTAAACATTCTAAAACTATTAGTCCCATGGTTTGTAGCCCCATGTGTTCCCCGTTAACCAATGATCAGTGCCATTTACGGGGTACGGAGGATAGGATTGTGTTGTACTGTACTAGTTTGAGAGGAATTCGGAGGACTTATGAAGATTGTTATTCGGTTCAGATGATATTTAGGGGGTTTCAGGTCACAGTAGATGAAAGAGACGTCTCAATGCACTCGGCATATAGGAAGGAATTGGAGGGTGCACTTGGAGGGAAAATGTTGAGTCTGCCTCAAGTGTTTATTCGAGGGAAATATGTTGGCGGGGCCGATGTCATTAGGCAACTAAATGAGGCTGGAGAATTGGCGAAGCTTTTGAAAGGGTTTCCATTTCGGGATCCTAAGTTTGTTTGTGAGAGATGTGGGGATGCCAGGTTTGTGCCTGTGCCCGAATTGTAATGGTAGTCATAAGGTGTTTGGCGAAGATGAAAGACAATTGAGGAGATGCAAAGAATGTAATGAGAATGGGTTGGTTCGGTGCGCTCGGTGTTGTTATTCTTGAGAGGTAATTATGATAAGGGAATGCATATTTTGGTATTTTTGTCATGAGTATTTTTGAGCAATGCTGCTGCTGCTAATGCCATGGGTCTCGTATTATCCGGATTTTGCTGCTGCTGGTATTTGTTGTTCATTATCTCTTTGAACAAATTGCCAATAAAATGTCTAAAACATTTTGCTCATGTTGCTATTTTATGGATCATTGTCAATTTGGTAGAGAAAACTCTGTGAGGTTCAATTTTGTGTTGGGTTCATGAGATTTATCTTTGTCTATATTTTGTTAAAATATAAATTGCTTCTTTTGTTGCAATTTAATTGCTTATGTATGGTGATGAACTGTCCTTTCTATGTGGAAGGTTCAAAAATGGCCTAGTGTTGGTGGCAAATTCTTTTACTACTCGATTTAGTTTTTATTTTCATATTATGTGAAGTATGTGATTGATGCACTGCAGATGCTTCTCTAGGAGGCATACGGTAGAAATCAAAGTGGAAGAGTTTGGTACGTTTTTTTCTTGGATGTTGAAGGGTACGGTATGAGAAAACATATAGACACTAATGACTAGCATTTGAAAAAGCTATATAAACCAATGAATATTTAGTATTTCTGTTGAAGGTCATCTACAAAATGGTATAGCTTCTGTTTGTAGGATTATAGGATTAGGGTTGGCAACTTTTATGCCTCTATAGGCTATCGAGCTTCTTTTCTTTTTCCTTTTTAAAATCGGCAGAAGACTAGAAGGAAGCTACTGAGCTGCTCAAGTGTGTGAATCATACTTAAAGATAGTCCTATTGGTTGGGCAAGAAAACTTCTAGTGCATGCTTTCGGGTGGGTGGTTGCGTTTACGAGCGAAGTGTAAGTGAATGATAATAGATATTACGATACTGTTGCCATTTTCCCACACTTATGTTGCTTGCTAGCGTTCATACTGCCATGAGAATGTCAAAGAATGCACCAGTGGTGTTTAGTTGTATTGAATCAGGGCACTGGAGTTGAACTCTGGGGTTCAGCCACCATAAAACATTGATGAGATTTATGTAAATAGATTAAGAGTTTGTGTGAGTGTTGAAGCTTTGTTGTGTTTATGTTTCCTGCTCAGCTGTATGATTACTCCTCCATTGTAAATATATAGAAGATGGTGTCAACATGTCTGAAGTTTTTATGTTGATTTAGTTGGTTCTGTGTATTCTCGAGCTGAACTTTGAGATGGAAAAACAACAGATTTGAGTAAATTGGCACCTCCCTCTGTAGCAGCCACCCGATTCAAGCAGGTGTGATGTAATGATTTTGGCCCGTATTGACTCACCCCTGTTGTCCCATCCTCAAACTTTCCTAACATGTTCAATTGTCGCTTCTGTAGTTTTGATTTTTATGCTTTTTTCTCGGTTTATTAATTGATTTATGAGAATAATAAATGAAACTCAAGTACTGCTAATAATGTAAGCTTATCGCCACTCGCTGACCAACTTATGCAACCCGCCCATTAAAATAATTTGGCCCGACCCGCCCTTAAAGTAATTTTGGCTCACGTCGACTCGCCCGTGCAGAATCATGAAACGTGTCTAACGAGCCCGTTCAACCCACCGTGGAATGCTCGTCCTTGCACCATACATTGAAGATTTATCCCAAGAGAAGGATTTTTTTTTGACTTGTGGTGTGTTCTGTCATGTGAAAAAGTATTTTCTAAAAATAGGTATTATTTTTAGTAAAATATTATAATTTCGACACTTTAATACGGATAAATTCATACACTCGAGTCCAGCAACGTCTCTATAATATTGGTGTTGTTGCAAAGCAAAGGTTTCGAAGAGTCTCCTCTCTCCTAGAAGCATGGCTACTGCATAATTTAGGAATTTTTGAATTTTCTGAAAAGTTTTCTGATGGTCGGAAAATTCGGGCTGGAAAGTCGAAAAATTTGGTTCGAGATCAAAAATTTTTTAGAATAATTCGGTGTTAAGGAATCGGGTTGAATTTTTTTTTTAAATTTAGAAATTCCTAAATTTCCCAAGTTTTTTTTTAGGTTTTCATTTAATTCTCTCTCCATCTTCCTCATTTTCTTCTCATTCAGGAAATTCGGTTTCGAAGAAATGAATTTTCGGAATTTTTGATAGAGAAAATTTCGATCGAAAAGTTTTGAAAAACCTTTTAATTCAATCGAAGATAGCAATAAAAATTAAAATTCGAGAAACGATCAAAAAATTCGAGAATTTTCCGAATGAACACCCCACTACTCTAGCACCACCACACCTTGTAATCGGAGACCTGAATTTTTCAGGCTTGCTGGGCCCACTCTACCCATTTTTGAGAATGGCCTTTTCTTTTTGGTTCGTGTGTAAAATATTTATCATAATATTGCATATACATTTTTTACATACCATACACATAGAAAATGATCATGTAATAAAATTTATGTGGTCATATATTCTTATTTGATCAAGACACCCCTCAAAAAATGATCACATAAATTTTGTCATATCACCCTTCTGGTGTGTATGATGTGTAAAGGATATAAAAGTAAAATTTTCCATACCTTTAAACTCGAGAATAAAGCTAATGGTTTTGATTTCATTGTTCTTAGATGGGATGTATATTTTGTTATCTACCAGTGAGTTTGTTCAAAGCCCAATCGTGGTTGGGCTTGACTCGTTTGATTTATGAAAAGGTTTGGGTTTGGTATGTTGTCGAGAGGCCAATTTTTAGTATTTAGAGTGAACTTTTTAAGCTCAATCGTGGTTGGGCTTGACTCGTTTGATTTGTGAAAGGGTTTGGGTTTGGTATGTTGTTGAGAGCCCAATTTTTAGTATTTGGAGTGAACTTTTTAACGAGGTTCATCATGAAGTATGAAAAAATAACGAGTTTAGACTCGTGAGCTTGAACTTGTGATTTTTGTTTGATTGGTTCATCCAGTTGATAAAAATAATTACATAACTATAATAAAAATGTTTGTACATATAAATTTCTAGAGCGCTAAATAAAAGACATGAAGGCCATATATATAAAATAACAGATGGGTGAAACCTTCTTGAGTATTTGGAGTGAACCTTTTAACGAGGTTCATCATGAAGTATGAAAAGATAACTAGTTTAGACTCATGAGCTTGAACTTGTGATTTTTGTTTGATTGGTTCATCCAGTTGATAAAAATAATTACATAACTATAATAAGCATGTTTGTACATATAAATTTTTAGAGCGCTAAATAAAAGACATGAAGTGATATACGGGCCATATATATAAAATAACAGATGGGTGAAACCTTCTTGAGTATTTGGAGTGAACTTTTTAACGAGGTTCAGCATGAAGTATGAAAAGATAACTAGTTTAGACTCATGAGCTTGAACTTGTGATTTTTGTTTGATTGGTTCATCCAGTTGATAAAAATAATTACATAACTATAATAAGCATGTTTGTACATATAAATTTTTAGAGCGCTAAATAAAAGACATGAAGTGATATACGGGCCATATATATAAAATAATTGATGGGTGAAACCTTCTTGACGGCATGTAGGATTTATTTTTACCATGAATCATATTTTACATACCAGTAGAACTTTGACATGTGTCATTCATTCTAATTTTTATACCAGTATCTAAACTCTTCATTATCAATGCTTATCTACAATGTATTTCAAATTAGGATTCTTCTTTTCCTTAAAATCCTTATTAAGACTCCTTATAAATTTAGTGCTTATCTCTTCTAAGGCTACCATGTGCTTTAAAGTCTCTTCTTTATCAATCTCTATAAGAATCAGGTCCCCATCCCACTCTCAATCACATTTATTATTTAGGCTTCATTGGAATTTCATCATGGACGCGTTTTTATTTTAATTTAACCTTAATAATTTAAACGCGATGATTTTGTGGCGGATATATATATGTAGCATACTGTTAATGCTCCTTTCCATTACAATTGATTGCTTCAATATGCCTAAATTGTTTGGTTTATTTTTCTTTGATAATTTCATCTCAAATCATTTTATTATTATTATTATTTTTTGCAGCGGTGGTGGTTTTCCAGACTATCTCACATGTGATTTCTTCTTTCTCAGTTTATAAGTTTTTTATTTTCTTATACTTGCAGCCATGAGTTGCAAATCTTCCCTATTTTTTTTATTTTTATTTTTAAAGGTTTCGACCAAAAAATTATGTTATTTGATTTGGAAATTCTATGGATCCAGGCTCCGTCTTTGTTTGTTCAGAGCAATTGAGGCAAAATTGGTGCATCATCCTGACTCCTCCCAATCCATTTTTAATCCTCTGGAAAAATTCCCTTTATTTTTATTTACAGATTTGATCATAGAAAAGCACTTTTTTTACAAATTAAAGATTCAATTGTTCAAAAATTTTAGTCTCAGGTTTAACGTGCAATGTGTTATAAATATTAGAGTTTAATCCAAAATTTCCTAAAAATTAAGTCAAATTAGAAAAAAGTTTGATACTTCCTTCATATTACACTCCATCTAAACTATTTATTCTCTCTATGCTGTTATGCATTTGAAATTGGAACTCTTCCTCCATAAATTATGGCACAATTTTTTTTATTACTTTTATTACGTATTAAATAATTATGTAATGAATAAATTAATCTTACATCGCAGGAGTTGGAATCTAGTTTAAATTATAAAATAAAAAAATTAATCTAAGCCCAAAAAGTTCACAGGACATAGTCGACATCACTGTGTTCGAGCACGGCTCGTTCCAAGCCCTAAATTTGTATGTGTTCTACGAACTAAAACAAAACCCTCATTATTGAGAGAGAGAGGGGCGGGATGGAAGTGGCGTTGTTCGATGGCGGCGGCGACGCGAATGGCGGGGAACTGGGACAGTGCATGAGTAGCTTCATCGATGAAGGGAGTGTGGAGAGCCACAGGTACTATCTGGCTCGCAGAACTGTGCTGGAGATGCTCAGGGACCGGGGCTACGCCGTCCCCGACTCCGAAATCGATCTCTCCCTCCAGCAATTTCGGGCCACTTACGGTCAGAAACCCGACTCGGATCGCCTCAGGGTCTCCACTTTTCTCCGCTCCGACCCGTCCAAGAAGGTCCTCCCACTTCACTTCGCCCCTCTCTCCTTTAATGCCGTTTTGTTTTGATCCCAGCCTAGAAATTTGGGTGGAATAAATTTTAGGGTTTCTGGTTCCTGAATGCCGGTGCTCTGATGATTTTGACAAACTTAAGGATGATGGAATCGAACTTTAATCTCTGTGCGTTTTTTGAGGGACCACGCAGCGGGTTTGATCATTGTGTGGAGTATGTTGTACATGGACCTAAAATTGCGTGTAAAGTGCGTTTTGTGGTTGCTCTTTCTTTTTTGGGTGTGTGTTCTTCAGCTATTTTAGTGCTATTGCTAGATAAGATGGAAGGATAATAGAATGCAAGTTGCGTAGATCCTTTAGTTTGCTTCATCTGTTTTGTTTGGTCTTATGTTAGGTCTAGACAGGCACTCCTGATATATATAGAAGTCCATTTTGGCCACCTTGTAATTGACAGGACGGACTTTCTCATATATTGTATTCAGGCATCGGATTTTGTCCTTTGAGAAGTCTTATAGTTGCATAAAACTTGGTTACACTGATAGTGATGTTTTTTTCCCCTTCATGCTGTTGTTTCCTTGGTTCTTCCACTTTTTTTTTTTTTTTTTTTCTATTTTTTATTTTTAATTGGCCTTGTCTAATTCGGCTTGTGCTTGGAAAGTTTATGTTACTCTTTTGGCAGTTTGTGCTCCTTCACTTTGGAAAAAACAGGGGACAGCTACACAGTAATCGTAAATACACTGCATATTGTGTGCACCCAGACAGCTAGCCATCATGCACGAGCGTTAGTTCTTGATTGTTACTTCACATGCACAACATTGTGTATATAAACTCAAAATTTTCAGTAAGTGGAAACTTAATTCAAATATGGAAGCACTTTATTAACATATGATTATGTATTTGTGTATGTGTGAGTCACCTACTTTCTCTTACATTTGAATTCTGGGATGGATAATACTTAGGCTATCAAACGGATGTTTTCAAGCATGGGGGTTTCAGTAAGTGGAAACTTAATTCAAATATGGAAGCACTTTATTAACATGTGATTATGTATTTGTGTATGTGTGAGTCACCTACTTTCTCTTACATTTGAATTCTGGGACGGAAAATACTTAGGCTATCAAACGGATGTTTTCAAGCATGGGGTTTAAATGTCTTATGTAGTTCATTGATGCCTCTTTGGATGAGATACATATTCTTCTCCGGGACAGAGCAAAATAGGAGCATTCACTTGCATAATCCTGATTTAAGCTATGGAATATGATGATTTTTGAAGTCATGCTTTGTAGTTCAATATGTTAATTCATTTATTGTTTCACTTGCAGATTCTGGTTGTTTTCTGTGGGCCTGAAGCAGTGAAAGTAAATACAATTCGGAGTGTTGCGACTCAGATTGTCAATAAGGACTCTTTAATTGGGTTGATATTGATATTGCAAAATCAGATAACAAACCAAGCCATGAAAGCTGTGGATCTTTTCTCCTTCAAAGTAGAGATGTTCCAAGTAAGTCTACATGTTTCAACTCGGTGAAATTAACTCTGCTATAGATGTTTATGAAATCTTGGTCTATATATGTTGTTTTGCTTAATTTGTGAAAATCGAACAAATAATGTTAATAGAGATTTATGCGTGTAGTGGGCTGGTATTTCATGCTTCCAAGAATGTTAGGCTTTGTGTTCTTATTCCTTCCTTCTAGATAGCCATGGGGTAATAGGTTATGGATCTAGCAGTGTTCTTGAATCGTGATTTAGGTGATTTTTTTTTTTTTTATAAATATTCTGGGACCAGGCATTTCAAAGCATATTCACGTCCTAACATCATTTGGTTTTTGTTATGCATACAATGCATGAATAAGAACTTATTCCATCCACGCTTTCTGTAATAATAATAATAAAAAAAGAAGTTATATCCCATCGGCTAAGATTAATTAGTTAAGGCATTTGAATTATATAAATTAATGAGGCTTCATAAGAGTGCTAGTTTGTATAATTTTTTCGTTAATTGCCTTTGAAGCGAAAATATATACAAACACATGCAAACATTTTTAATTCTTATTTCTATCTCTGTTTTTCCCTTCTATTTGTATGATAACTTAAAACAGGATTATCTCAATTGAAACTTTATGCCCATAATCATATAGTCTCTTGCTATGAGTGCAGATTACAGACTTGCTGGTTAATATAACAAAGCATGTGCTAAAGCCAAAGCATCAGGTACTGACTGATCAGGAGAAAAAGGAGGCTTTTAAAGAAGTACAGTTTGGAAGAGAAGCAGGTCAGTCATTAAACTCAATAAGAGGAAGTTGCTGTCTTTGGAAAAGAATCGTCCTTATTTTTTTTATGGTGAATGTCGATACAAAATCCGTTTTTATTCTATGGGATGCATTCTCTTTCTACAATGAAATGACCCATATACAGAGTATCAGGGAAAGCGCAAATCTCAATTTTGCATTGTTCAATCAATTTTTTGACTGGTCTATAATAACTAACTCGTGGCAATGGGCATGAGGTTTTTATTTTCATTTTTTTTTATTGTATAAAGTTTTCAGTGAATTAATAGTCTAAAGTGCTTGAGTTGACCCTTGACCCATTTGAAGGACATGAACTGAAGACAGAAATGAGAATGTTTTATATTCTATTATTTGATAACATGAACGGGAATGACAGCGAGCATTCAATTGCTATAGTGATTGCAGTTGTAAGGGAATCACCATTCTTATTTATTTCCATTCTTTTATCATTCCATTCCCAATCTCATTCAATTTAAACCATCCAAACGCGACTTGAGATTCCATTTTATTATGTTATAAACCGTTAAATGATGCCTGTTCCCGGGTCCTGTCATTTAAACAGGTCCTGAATTCTCATCCGTTTCTCTAACTATTTCATTTCTATTGGTTTTCAGCTTCCTAGGATGTTGTTGAAAGATGCCATTGCTCGGTACTACGGACTTGAGAAAGGGCAGGTTGTGAAAGTTACATACAGCGGTGATATTACAGGATCTCATGTCTCATATCGCTGCATCTGGTGATCGACCATCTGCAATCGGACCATCTTGGTTGGTTCTTGTTTCTGTCTTAACAACCATATACTGTTTTAACTTGTGTTGTTTCAATGGCGACTGAAAATAGTTGAATTATGCAGTTTCTAAGATATTCGTTAAGAGAAATGCCAAAATAAAAACGAAAATAAATGCCAACAACAGCAACATTGATTAATCCTTAAACATAACCTAGAGTGTCTTTAAGCACACAGATCCAGCAAATCCATTGTAGAAGATAAAACTTCATTAGTTGACAACTCCTAAACAAGTTAATTACTAAATAAGCACCCTCTCATAGCTGCAGTTGATGTACACTGCAGGAACCATCATCCTATAGACAAGGTGAAAAGATTCAACTATTTTCACATGTTGGTTGAAAACCCTAGAGTGCTCACTTCAATTTTTATGGGTCAACGTAGCAATCCCACCAGCTATGGCTCCGACGGCGGTGGCAGTGATGCCTACTCCGATAATACCATCTGCATTTTATTGAAAGCGCAAATAGTTCTTTCAGTCGGTGCTATCCATGATCACGACATCATCAATGGCGAAGAGTTGTTCAGCTATTACCTTTGGCGATTCGATCTTCAACCGTCTTCTTAAGGTTCAGAGCCTGTCTCCAGTCAGGTGCAGTCTGCAAACTACATGGATTAATTTAAACATAACGGTACTTCTATGATTAAACCAGTAGAGGAAAAATTATCCCAAAGCGCCTCGGAGGTCAGCATTTATACAAAAGAACCGCTGCCGCACCCCCCTCTTTTTTCTATCTTATGAAAAGTCGGGAATTTCAAGCAAATATAAAATCTAAAGAAAAGAGCATATGAGTCCGGCCTTACGTTATTTTTGTGAGTTCGTTCCTAGAACAATGTAGTTTTGCTATATATTCATTTAATCCTTTTAATAAAACTATGTTGTTTTTAGGGATGGACTCATGCAAATTGTGTAAGGTCGGACTCATATTCTTTTTTACTAAAATCTATACATAATTGCTGCTATCTCCAACACTATTAACCTCATTTCTTAATTATTACTGTAAGATCAACCACATCACAATGGTACAAGAGCCAATTTACTTGAGCAGATCAAAATTGAAACCGAACTAGAGGAAAAACAGAATAGTAAGGCCTGGTTCAGTGAAGATCTGTGAATACAAAATTGAAGAGTTTATTAGGTGAGGAGGACTGAGGGAGACCTTAAACCAACTGCTTGCAATTAAACCAAGATAAAAAAAAAAAAAAAAAGAGTCAAACCTCCAAACATTGTTCAACAAGCTGCCTGCTCCTGGAATATTCATCACTTCTGTAGTATCCGACAGCCATAAGATAAAGCCTCTCTTTTTTCTGCGATGGGCTGCAAGCGTTTGCTAGTTGGGCTGCCAATAATAACTTATTCAGTTTTATGAAGAATATTGTCTCACATCCGGAAACTAAAGTCTTGCAATTTAACTAATAAGATCTTGGGATCAATTCACCTGCTGCCAATTAGTTTTCGGATATTATCATGGTATCAACGCACGTTATTGACACGTATTGGCATGTTATTGACCTGTATTGGCATATATGCTCTAGGTCGCCCCAAGTTAAGTCGTCCAGGTGTTTGGCTCATGTTGCTGCACGTAGGGTGTATGTTGAGAATATTGTCTTACATCGGAAAACTAAAGCCCTGCAGTTTAATTAATATGATTTTGGGGCCGCTCTACCTACTGCCAGTTGATTTTAGGATGGAAATTCCCAGACTTGATCAAGTTTCTTATATGAAGTGTAGGTGGATATTTCACGTCAAAAATATAATCATAGGGGGAAAAGGAGACTCGTAATGAAAAGGAAGCAGCTCCATTCCTTTCACAAGTGCCAACATCAAGACCTTAATAGCAAAAGGTGCAACTTAGGACATCAAGAAATCCGGGACGAATGAGACATATATGATGAGTGTGGGAGCAAAGACATGCTCCACAAAAGGTTCAAGAGAAATTTTAATGGCAAAGCAGGACGCCTGAAACCATGAAGCAACATATTCATAACTCTAATGATGGTCAGCATGCATGGCTACAAATATTAATATCTAAATCATGCAGGAATGTTTACACATTTCACAGGCAAACCTCATATAATAGCAGCACGCAGATGAAAGAAATGTGGGGATGCAAGTTGAAGGGTACAAAAGCATGAAAAAGCCAAAAAAGAGAAGAGGAAGGGGTAGCTATACGATAATTGGATTTTTCAAGGAGACAGAGCCCTTAGGGAATCTTTTTAAAAGGGGCATTCTTACTCAGAGCCCTTAGGGCGCTCGTTAGAGCAAAGAACGCGTAATAACTTTTTGCTCTTTGCTCGTCCGATGAATATTAAACTATAGTCCCAGATAACAAGCGGAACAGGCTCGTTAGAATGATGCTGCTGATGAAAATGATTCAAAACTGGTACAGGGTTAAGAACTAAGAGGATTTGAAGAATCTGAGAACAAGTTTACGGTTCACCTTCGAGCATTGCTGTCCCGCGCTGGACATCGTCGGGTTGTCTAGAATGAACAAGGGCCCAAGACAACCTCATTAAGCTCTCACTCTTCTGCTCATCCGAGGTGGCTTCTGCAACTTCCCTTTCACAACCCTTCCAATAAACAGAAATCCTTCATCCAATGACATATTGCAGAAGATAAAGAATGATCATTTCGCAACACCATGAATGATGAAACTAAGAATATGAGTCTCGGCATTAGAGGGCAACCTAAATGCCATTAACTGCATTCACAGAAGCAGATAAAGAGCAGGATTGGTCATAGGGACATGTATATACATCAAATTAATGGTACGAAGCACAATGCACAGGTTTCCTAGAACACTTGCACTGGATCCCACATAAAGCACATTGATCACCTTCGTCGAAGAGCTGCGGAGAACAACCATTTACTTCATTTCTCGTACGGTTCTCATGCAAATGGACAAATTCATTTCTCGATGAACAAGTTGAGCCCAGTTATGCATCATTCACGTGGGAATACAAAACTAGAGAAAACATGAGATCCTGAAATCCTTTTGTCCTTCGTATCCCCAATAGTTAACCAACCGGAGACTACGTGATCCACGAAACATGAACTCAAGAAAGAAAATTAAGGAGAGATTCGAGGGATCGGGAGAACTTACGACGATGATGTCCGGATCACACCAGGGGATCTGATCACCCCCGCCGAAGAAGGCTCCGACAGAGTCGAAGAGGTTTCCGATCTTGGCTTCCATGAACGCTTTTACCGTGAATGGCGAAGAGATGGCTGTATTTATAGGTTTTGGGTTCCGTGGCACCCGGCGCAGTGTGACTGGGCAAACTGAAATTTTAAACGATTAAATTCTAGTGGTAATCGTTTCGGGCAGAGCGGGGATCCGGGTCTTGCTTGGGATCCGGGTCTTGATCCGCCAGGCATGTTTATGTAATAATTATTTTTTAAATAGCATTTCTTTTTATTGGATTAGTGCAGTGACACCAAGATATATTTTCTGAAGGATGATTTAGATAAAAGTTCATACCTCTGTCTAATTGAAGATGATACTCATATTTGTGCTATAGTTGCTCTCTCAAGGTTTGCAGCATGGGCAGTTTGACATATATTGAGATCGCAAAATATTTGAACAGAATGAGGTTGCTGTGGATGACTTGGTTGATATTGACATTGAAGATTTAAATAGTGATTATAAACCTGCAAAAGATTCAGACACTCATGATGGCTTGAGAGATGTTGATTTATTGACAGATGATGAGGTATTGTTGGAAGCTAGAAATAATCAGAAGCAATTCAAAATTCAAAAGGTTGATAGTTTGAAAGTCATTAGAACTAATTGACATCAATACAGAATCTCGTGTTCCTTGGGACAATGAATTACATGAATGTCTTTTGTAAGGTTGATAATTCTGAAAGTCTTTTATAAAGTTGATTTTCAAACAGTCTTTTGTAAAGTCAATTTTCTAGAAGTGCCTAAAACGAAGATATTGATTTTCTGTAAGTCCCTCTTTGAACTGTTTATGAATGGAAGTTCCTCTTTGGATTGTTCATGGAGTTCTCAGTTCAAGAACACTACTAACAGTAAAGTTAGAAATCATATTAAACTTGCAACTTTGATATTACATAAATTTCAATGCAAGTGCACCTTCAACAATGACGCTGGAAATTAGAGGATAAATAACAATAAAAATTATGAATCATTATGATCGAATTACTTTATTTTTAAATCGCATAAAACTCGATAGGTTCATAGAATACATACTGATTTCTCAGTCTATATGTACTATAGAAACATTGGGTGATAATGGCATCTAGAAATGCCATTAAAAGTATGACATTTAAAACGTAACGTCATATACCACTCGAATAACACATCAGCTTATCATTACAGTGGCACTTTAAGGTAACACACAGAGACTTGGTGATTGTAATGAATGCGCCATAGCAACTCCAATCAAAATGTTGCCGCCATAACAAAGGTTACATTTGGACGGTAAAAATGGAATGTGAATGGCAATGAAATGACAAATAAATGAGAACAAAAATGAAACGGCCATTCTCATCACTCGAACGAGTCCAAAGAGTTCACATTCCTTCGCTGCAAGGCCAACAAATATTCCACATAATGAAGGAATTTGGGGATGTAATGTAATCATCTGGGAGTTCTTTTGCAAGTTTCTTCCACCTCTTTGTATGCGTAACTTTGCTACTTTCAGTTTACTGACCAGCACATCAAAAACCATAATCTATACAACGTCCAACAATCATTCAGACTGAATATCTCAGCATGTATTACTAACAGTTTCATTTACATTCCTGAGTTAGCATCCATACAACTACTATTAATTGTCCATGTTCAGCTCTCAGGTCCTGTCCAGGCTTTAATATTTTACCCTTCACTATTTTAGGAATCGCGGATAAATGATATGTGACTTGGATGTAGATGGATTCCTCCAACAATTTTAGTTGGACGAGTTGGCCCAAGACAAATATGAGAATAAGGAGTATGAGTTTGGATCGAATGGTTTATCATGTTTGGGGGGTAACTCGAATGCCACTACTCCAAGGGACAGTCTGGTATTGCACATGAAAAAAAAAATGAAAGAAAAAAGGAAAAAAAAAAGGAGTTTGAGTCCGGACTTACTCAAGTTTCGTGAGTCTGCTCCCCAAATCGATATAATTTTGTTAAAAATAGTTTCGCTACATTTAAAAGGACATCATTATTAATAAAATCACGTCATTTTGAGGGTAGATTCATGCAATTTATGTGAGTTCGGACTCATATTCCCTTTTCCCTGTTAACTATGTCGCATCACGAGCTTATTCAGAAGATAACAGTGAGAGTTGCGTATGATTGGGTCCAGTCCGAATGCATTTACGTTACAATGTAGTCTGCTACTGCTTGTACTTGCTGCATCATTGTTTTTTCATCTTAATTCAATGAGTCCCAGAAGTCATTGATGCTTCTATTGGTTGCAAGCTCATGATGACAACTATTCACCAAAAGGAAGAAAAGAATTCAAGAGAAAAAGGGAGAAATATTTCCTCAAATTCCCTTCAAGGAATGATTATTTGAAAGATGTTGACATTGCAAGAGAGAGAGAGTGGCAGCGTGTCCATACACAGTGCACTCATATGGGAAAAATCTTAAAGAGTGCTTTTACTCTTAGATAGTTCTATCAACTTCTAATTTACACAGAGAAGACCAGAAGTTAAAACCAAGACAGGAGTAAAAAGAGAAGGGTGGGAATCAGTATGAGCTTAATAGAGGTGCATACAATTACTCTTGTTGCTTAGCTCGAGTTTATCCATAATCCAAATCCCAGTCTAGTCCCACTCTGGTTTGATTGTAGCCATACTAACATCATACAACAAAGGAATGAATACGTTGTGAAAGAGGTGCAAGCAAGTGTGAAGTTGGAGTGTTTTTGGGTGAATAACAGATCAGGTGAGAATAAAAAAAGTTACAAAATATTGTGAAAGAGTAAAAGAATAGGTGGGGCTTAGGGTACACCAGAAAAGGTAGAAAAAGATGTGTAAACAGAAGCTTCAAATCCCCCATCTCCTAGGCATTCCTAAAAGATGGGAGACAAAGGGAACTTCTGTGTCAATACTGCTTAATTCCCTGCTTGTGGAGAGGGAATAGAATATATTTAAATTCATCCTAATGGCCAAATAAAAGATAGAACATATATATATATATATAAAAGATTGTAGCAGAAGGGAGTGTTATTTACAGAGAGGGTGTGAGAAATGCATGTTGTGCACTGTATATGAAGTATGCATCCATGTAGAAGAAAGAAAGAATGGTCCAGCCATTAGTCTACGCTTGAGTTCTTCTTATCGAATAGATTTAAGGGATAAAACTTGTTAGGTTTAGAGAAACCAACGATGGAAAAGTGTTATAATGTTGAATTTTTTCTTAAATTACCCCCCCCCCCCCCCACCCTGCCCCCGCCCCAAAAAAAAGGTTTGATAAACTTACCTTACCTTTTCAAAATCGCACTTTAAGAGTGTGATTTCTTTCCTGATACACGCTGACACAGTATCAGGGCCCGATAACGGAAATCGCACATAAGAAGTGCGATCGCCAGGTGGATCTAAAACCCTATTAAAATCGGATTGTGTGGATCTTCATAGGATAGTTTGAGAAAGTTTTGAAAACGTAATGTATGTTTATCAAATCTTTTTTTTGGGGGGGGTGGGGGGTTGTTTAAGAAAAAATTGAAATTTGGAGGATTGAAAAAGGATAATACATAGGTGTTTATATAGGGTACTCATCTTACGATAAACGAACATAAAAATAAAGAATCATTATAATCATTTTTTTTTCCAATCATCCATATGAGTGCTTGAAATTGTATAAAATTTCATAGATTTATTGATTAGGTAGGCATTTATTATTTTTTTAATCCATACAGCTGAAATTTACGAATTCTAAAACTACATTTAGTTATTCAGCGATTAGTGGATGACAAATCCAAATACAATTTCGAGACTAGAGCGAGTGGCCTCACTACATGCGATTCACATGTTTTAGAGAACTAAGGAATAAAGTGTGCAGAGGGGAAATAAGCCGCGTCGCAGAAGCATAGGTTTGGCTCCAACAGAAAGGGATAAGCCCTGCAGAAGTCAGCAAGCAGACCAGAAGGAGATGCACTAGAGCGAGCATAAGTTTCCCTATAATACATAAACGGACAATGCAAAAATATGAGCACGTGAGCAAACTCACGAGAAAGAATTCTAATTGTTATATTAAAACTTTTATGCATATCGTTTGTAAAATTTGAATCTCATCAATGAGACTTCATCCATATTTTCAAAATTTATGACTTTTATTATCCGACTTCTTGGCTAATGAAATGGAAGTCCACCTTTGAGTGTGTGGAAGGATTATCATCCTAAGTCGAAATAATTTCAAATTTTATAATCAAGTAAGGCATGACTCAAGTTCTTAATCCAACGGTTAAGATCACTTTTTGCAGCCTTATATGAGCCCCATATAAATTTGCTCATCATAGCACTATCCTGTATTAGTATACATACATGAGCACCCAATTTAGTAGTTACAAGAATTCAAAACCTTTATTTCTCGATGAAAACTCAGGCTGTCAATCAAATATAAACTCCATATGTAATTGTGCCTCCAACACTGCTAAAGTTAGCTCTTATTTATTACCGTAAGAAGAACAGAATCACTAAATGGCCGATTTACAATGAGAAGACCAAAAACTAAAACCAAAACAGGAGCAAAAAGGAACACTAGGCCGAATTTCTCCATGATCCAAATCCCAGTCGAGTTCCACTCTAGTCTGATTATAACCAAACTAACATAATCACAGCCCGATGATGGGGTTTTCGACAAAGGAATGAATAGTATGCACTCCATCCTTCACCACACAACAAGAGGAATCTGCAAGTGTGAAGTCGGACTGTTTTTGGCTTAATACCAGAACAGGAAAAAGGAAAGTTCAAAAACAAGAGAGAGTAAACAAATAGGTGTGGTTTAGGGCAAACCAAGAAGAGATGTAAAAAGAAGCTTCAAACCAAGAACGACATTCCCTGTTTTGTAGGCATCCCTAAGAGATAGGGGACAGGGGAACTTCTTTTGTCCTCATCAACCCTAAAGTCCCTGCTTGTGGAAAAGCATAGAACATATTTCAATTCATTCTAATTGCCAGATAAGAGTGTACACAAACACATATACTACTCACAGAGGGTTCTCTTTATGCACAGGACATAAGAGACACATGTTGCGTTGATGGCTGTCTATAGAAGCAAAAATTTGGCCACAAGAATAAGCGTCATAATAGAAGACTGAAGATGAACTACCATGGCTGTTGTTGGCACAACTTTCTCTCGAATAACTCGTATAGAACCCATGTATATATCCATGCAGAAGAAAGACAAAAGGCTAAACCAGGAATGCAGTTTTTCCACGTTTGGCTTCTCTGGGTCAATATTTTGCATTCATTTAGTATCACAAACAAGCACTAAACAATGATGTCTTCTTTGGACTGCAAAAATCATAACAAACATCATCCCATTTTCAAGTAAGTAGTTAGAATAGGATGAAAGTACACGAAAATGAAAATGAGAGCGTACTATCCTTTAACAAATCAAGGAAACCAAATTATCTTTCTTTCAGTCCCTTGCATATTGGAAGGAAACAAAATACACCTTTGGCCTTTCATGCACGATAAACATATGTTCCAAAGCACACAGAACAAAGAGAGCGCAGGAAACAATAAAATATGTGCTGTTTGGTTCCAACAGAAAGGTGAAGCCCTGCAGAATCAGCAAGCAGAAGGCCCCGGGGAAGAGGCCCGGGGGGGGGGGGGGGGGGGGGGGGTGTCTGCTATAGCTGCCACAAGTTTCCCTAACTTCAACTATATTGTTAATTTGATAAATATGTATGCGCATACACATAAGGAGAAGACAAGCTGAAGGTATAGTTGCTTTATACATGTATCTTATATATATATATATAAAGATTTAGCCATTATGTCTACTAGGCAGAGTACGTCTACCTATTTACTTTTCGGGTCATAATGATAAGATAGAGTCTACACTTTTTTGAATTAAATTGAAATTGGCAGCACAGAAACATGAATTCTAACAGTATTATATCCAAATTTGATATGTAGACATAGAAACATGCTCTATTCCACAAGCAAGCAACTCTGGCCCACTCATGCGTATCAGTTGCCAGCAGGTAATACAAAATACACTGGGCATACCTGTGGCTTGCATAAGGGAAGTCTGCTTTGTTAGATAACTGGCTGGCTGGGGTCCCTTAGTTGAAAGGCTATTACCATAGATTTTCTTAAAGGCTGGATTGATGATGTAATTTTTAATTCCCTGCTTTTGGACAGGGAGTAGAACATATCTTTATTTCCCCAACTTCTTCCCTTTCCGCATTACGCATGTTGTAATTTTTAATTCCCTGCTTTAGGACAGGGAGTAGAACATATCTTTATTTCCCCAACTTCTTCGCTTTCCACATTGTGCATGTTGTAATTTTTAATTCCTTGCTTCTGGACAGGGAGTAGAATATATCTTTATTTCCCCCAACTTCCTCCCTTTAGAGATTGTGCATGTTGCAATCTATGATTAAAAAGAAATATAGGGTTCTACGAACAATGGAAATCCATTTGGAAATCACAAACTTATTCTACATTGTTGGTCGGTTTAGGCTTTACTGCCCTGCAATCTAACCAAACGGGAGCACCTGTCAGGGCTGGGTTTCAATCTTGATGCCAGTTAGGTGTGTGTGTGTGTGTGTTGGGGGTGGTGTGGGGGAGGGGGGGGGGGGGGTGTGGTATGTCCCTAGCTATCTACATGCCCCTCCACTGGGAAAAAAAAAACACCACGGGAAATGCTTGAAAGATGTGAGGAAACAAGCAGATCTATGATACTCAGAGCTTCATTTTATTTGGGAACAGTTCCATGAGTTCCAGCATTATTTTCTTTACTTTAAGGCCAAAAACTGCAGAGATTTATGAAGTAGAAATGCTCCAAATGAAAGCATAAGTAAAGCCAAGTGTAATCAGGAAGCTGAACACAAGAAATGCTCCATTCTTCCCATATATGTATATATATATATTCATTAGTCAGTTCTCTGTTGAGACAAGATATTAAATGTATTCGTGATGAAGAAAGGCAAAAGGTCCAGTTACTCCAATAGTTTATTCTTTTTTTTCCCAACACTGCCCAACTGGCAGAACATAAAGCTACTTGATTTTCAATTCTATTCATCATAAGAGATCTTTTTCTCTTTATGGTCTTTTCATATGTATTTAATAATGGCTGGACCTAGTGAGAAAAGAAGATAAGGATTCTTTAATTTATTCTTTTAGTTTTTCCCTAAAAAAGCATGCACTATATGATATACAATGGCAAGGTATGCATGGACAAACGAATAGGTTTCCAAAAGACAATATGCATATGTGATATACAATGACAAAGGTAGAGAATTGCACCTGGGCGCGTCATTTTGATTATAAAAAATTTTCTCTCTTTAACTTTTTATCAAAATTACATAGGTTCTGGGCCGGAGCTGAGGTAATTTCCTCAGCCCAGGGGCAGATTCTCCAACCCCCACCTAGAAAGGTGTACATGTCAAAAAGGCTTCCGAATTCAAACAACAAGATATATACCATGCTTGAAACATGGAAACATCTTATATTCTTCAATACAGGAATTTCAGTCCAATCGAGCAAATATATATATATATATATATTCCAGCAACTGTATAAATTTAAACAGTAGGTATCACGGAGAGTTGCCTTGTAATTTAGCAAGTACACATACCAATCAACATTGTCTGGGATTCCAAATGTTTGTCCCATGCTGCATGGGCGGATGAACGTTGACAGGAAAGGAATCCAGTGAAGCCCAAGCTTAATATCCCTGCAGATGATGACAAATGGGTTGAATCAATAGAGGATGCAGGCGAAACATCTGGATGTCGAAAGGCCAGAATACACAAGGTCCCTAGCCATGTTGCAAGATAAAAAAGAGTTTTCAAAATACTACAAGCCCAGGGTGGTTTCCATCGGCCCGTATCACCACAACAATCTCGTGCTCCGCAACGAGGAGATCAAGCGAAAGATGGCAAAGGATTTCGCCACAAATTCTCACATCGCCCCCACGATTAAGGCCACAATCAAAGGCTGGAACAGCAAAATTAAGGGCCAAATCCAAGAATGGAGGGAATGCTACGAAGAGAACTCCACCAACGAGCATGACAACCCAACATTGGCGCGAATGATGCTGCTGGATGGGTGCTTCATATTGCAGTACGTGGACAAAATCACGTCCAAGCAAGGTCATGAAGGGTACTTTCAAGGTTTGAAGATGAAGAGCCACGAGGTGGCATTAGTGCAACAGGACCTGTTCTTGCTGGACAACCAGCTACCCTATGGCGTGCTCAAAACCCTAATGGCTCCAAAAGAGCAAGAATGGAGGGATAAAATCCAGAGGTTCATCGCCGAAGAAATCATCAAGTTTCAGGAAGGCGATAAATTAAAGAACCCATTACCCCACCTTGAGCCCGACACGCCCGATCCCTCCCACCTTCTCGAGTTCCTAAGGGAGCTCCTCCTCGGATGCCCCACCACCGCCCCCATTCAGCCCAAAAACAGAAAAACCTGGCACTCATTCCGCAATATCAAAGAACTGATCGCAGTCGGGATCGAATTGATCCCTAGCGACTCATACTGTCTGCGAAACGTCACCTACACCCCATCCCTTCTGAAAGGGTATCTCAACCTCCCTCCAATCATCGTCGACGACTCCACGGCGGCGAAATTCCTGAACCTCATCGCGTACGAGATGTGCCCCGGTGCGCCCGACGATTTCGAGATCACGTCCTACATATGCTTCATGGATTCGCTGATCGATCTCGCGGACGACGTGAAGCAGCTGAGGGACGCGCGGATCCTCCACAACTTCCTGGGGAGCGATCAGGAGGTGGCGGAGCTGTTCAACAAGATCGGGACGGATCTGGTGCCCAACAGCGAGGTGTATGGCTCGGTGAAGGTCCAGATCCAGAGGCACTACGACAGTAAGGTGAGGTCGTGGGTGGCTCTGTTCATCCACGACCACTTCAGTACTCCATGGACCTTCCTCGCTTTCATGGCGGCGATCTTCGCCCTCGCCACAAGCGGTGTTCAGACCTACTACTCCGCGGTTCCTCCTCCCGGTCCGTGCGACAATTTCTGCACCCATCTCTGATTCTTCGTCGTGTGGTTGGTTTTGCACGTGCGCGCTCCGCAAATGTCACCCGGTGAAGCGTGTGCGAATATATCCTTCCCCCCCAAAAAAATACCCTCACTCCCCCAGTTCTTTTTGCTTTTTTTACTGCTTTGGTTTTATAATCGGTTAAAACATAAAATTACCCTTAAACTTTAGATTAATTATTAATTTAATCTTTAAAATTTAAAATTATATAATTTGTTTCATAAACTTTTCTTTACATATCAACTCTTAATACCACTAATCCTTAATCATAATCTTTGATCTATTATCCTAAAAATCGTATCTTTGTATAAGAAAATGATAAAAAGTTTTGATTGAGGATGAAATAACTGCATATAAGATTTAATAAAAAATATTTATCTCCTACGAAGGATACCACATAGAATATTACATCAATAATTACGATGGAAAAGTAAAATATTTAAGATCGATAAGCAAAGAAAAATTTATGAGATAAATTACTTAATTTAAAATTTTAAGAACTAAATTAATAATTAGGATAAAATTTAAGGAATAAAATAAAATTTTAACCTTTATAATTTTATTATGGAATTTGTTGTGCCCATGAATTGATGGCGTGTGCCTATGCTTTTAATCTTTGGGAACCGTGTTTTGACGTTTATTGGTGTTTGTAATAATTACTTTATCAATAAGTTCTTGGCAAAGTAGCATGTGCGTATTAATTTGGTGGGAGTTGAGGAATGTTGGCGGATCCAATACACCTGCTTTCCTTAACTTATCCAACAAGACCCCTTTAAATAGGATCTGATTGATTAATCCATTATTCATATCCGTATTTATGTACTATCAACTAAGTTCTATCCTGTTCCTAAGTAGCTCTGTCATTCCTATAATAAAAGTTGATCAGTCATTTGATTCTCGCAATAAAATAGAATAGGTATTTAATATAATATAACCTATAAAAGTAATAATATAACTGAAATGACCACCTCTTACGGCTCATTAAAAATAATAAATAAGTAAATATTATTACTAATGACTAAGGACATAATGAAATGTGATATGTAATAGAATCATATTTTATAAATAAAGCACTTATAACTTTATGTGATATGCCTAAATATTTATAAGTTTGATTTATTGATCGGCTGCAATTGAGTTAGACAATGAGACGGTACAAATTTTATGAGTGATTATTGAACTTTAGGGGGAAAAGAAAGAAGATAAAGTTGGGGAGCTTTAACTTGGGTCAACCGCAGGTAAAGAACTCAAAATACTTAAACATTCTACTTATTCATATACATATATATATAATTAGCACGTGTGTTATTATATTAAAATTTTGACATTGAACTTTTTTAAATCTTAATTTTTCTAATGAATTAACTTACTGACAATTAGTTATTATTGGTTAATTTCAAGGGTTAGATTACGGGTAATTTAATTTTTCACTCAGTATCTACCATGGCCTAGTAGAAGCTGAAACCTTTCCCTAAACCCTTTTGTTCGTCTTTATTTTGGGCCAAATGATGTACTCTTGAATCACTAATGACTAAGGACATGATAACTATTACTCATTTATTCCACACATAAATCTTAAAAAGAGTTGTTCCTTATATATCAATCTCATTCTTCAAGTTATATCTATATGGAATACATATTCTATCCCATTTCGCGAACCAAATGCGTAGCAAGTGTTTTAGTCTTCACTACTGTTTAGGATATTTTATATAGTAATATATGTGTTATAATATGTGCTACAAAGATATGCACCGGGTTGAATGAGTTTTACGGGTATATAGACTATATATATACTGGTGGGAGACAATGGTTGATGTATTTCAAACTCGATACCTAAGGTGTAATGCTTTAAGCAATTGCTTAAATCCTAACAACTACTTTGAATAGTTGAACAATTTCTTCTTCCCTATATTATTAGCCTCCATCCTAACAAAAAAAAAAAAGAACACAGAATGTGGGACGGGGCCTTCACTGCAGAACTCGAATTGAATTCATATGATGTAACGATTTTCGTCATGCCTCGAATACTCATGGGAGCATTTTCCAGAGTAACCTGCAAACATTTTAAGCTCCCTTTATAGGCTATGTTTGTTGCATCACAGAAGTTGTTTGTCATGATATGCCTAATTGTTAGGGGGTTCAAGGTTCAAGGTTTGAAGATGAAGAGCTACGAACAATCAGTGTTCAGACCTATTTCCCTGTGGTTCCTCCTCCTGGCCCGAGGCGATGATCTCTGCACGCATCTCAACTCCTCCTCCGTGTCTCCTTAATCCATCCCTCTTGCTCTCTCTCCCTCGTCTTCAGTAAATTTTCTTCCTTTTTTTTTTCTTCTTCCCGGCGACACGCCAACATACCTTGAGTTTCTAAATCGCGAGTTTAGCTACAGACTCCATGGCCATGGTTGAAACCTACACTTTCTAAATTGTTTTTTACAAAAACTATTTTACTTAGCTACACATGGTTCATGATTTCACTTTTGCTTTCCCCATTTTAACTTCATATGTTTAAATGACTTGACGCGAAAATCAAGAATTATGATTTATTTGAATCCTACATCTTCAATTAAATTTTCAAACCCATATGACATTAGATTCGAATGATTTATATTTCGTCGATATTTTTAAACATCGTTTAGACCATTAGCTTTTATTCCAAAATTATTTTATTGATCACATACCTCTTCTTTTTTAAAAAAAAAAATTCTTGTCACTTTGTTTATATCTCAAGTCAATTTAAATAAAACTGTAGAGCTTAATATTCTTTGGAAATACATTTATTTAAAATTTTAAATATAATATTAAGAACTGTACAATGATCATTAATAAAATAAGAAAAACACATAAATAGGTAAAATGAACACATGAAATAGACAAGTGGATAAGAATAAAAAATTCATTATGACTAAATGACAAGCTATATTGATTAGTCTGCTCTGTTTAGACATAATATTATATGTATTCATGGTGAAGAAAGCGAAAAGGCCCCGTTACTTCAATAGTTATTCTTTTTTTTTTCCTTTTTTTTTTTCTCTCCTAACATGCAGCCAGCAAGCCCAACTGGCAGAACACGTACCTACTTTATTTTCAGTCCTAGTCATTCATAAGGGCTTCGTACTTCAGAATGGCAGGCTCAGGGAGAAGCTAGGGCAAGGGTCCTTTAATTTATTCTCTTCTAGTTTTTTTCCCTAAAAAGCATGCCTGCATGTTATAACATAACGGGGCATACAATGGATAAAAAGGTTTCAGAAGAGATTCAAAGAATAAAATATATATACCAACCTTGCAGTGTTTATAAAGTATGCATATATTGTTTACAAGCAGCAGCTATAGATGTGCAAAAGGGCTTGCAAAAGAGATTCAATTCATATAATATATACCAAGCTTGACATGTTGATAAAGTGGAAGCGTCCTCTATTGTTCGATACAGCAATTTCAGAGCCCACTTATGCATTACTTTGTTCTCGCCAGCAAGTAGTATAAATTCATGCACCCTGTGATTTAGCAATAAGCACACATACCAATCAAAAATGCCTGGGACTGAAAGTGTTTGTCCGGAGCAACAGGGGAGGACGGACGTTGGCGGGCGAGACTTGGGTGAGGCAAGCACGGGTTTTAACGACGGCGAGTGGCTCAAATCAATAGCCAGTGCAAGCCGATCATCTGGGAGTCAAAAAGGGCAGATACACAAGGTCCCGACCATGCTGCGAGAAAATGAAAATTTTTCCAAATTCTACAAGCCAAGGGTGGTTTCCATTGGCCCCTATCACTGCAGCAACTGCGAGCAGCGCATAGATGAGATCAAGCGCAATATGGCAAAAGATTTCGCCGGGAATTTTCCGGGTGCCGTTGAGGCCACAATTGAAGGCTGGTATGATAAAATTTTAGGCCAAATCAAAGGATGGAGGGAATGTTACGAAGAGAACTCCACAGGCGAGCATGACGACCACGCATTAGCCCGGATGCTGCTGCTGGACAGGGTGCTTCATATTGCAGTACATCGACAAAACGTTGTCACAAGGAGGTAAAGAAAATTACTTTCAGGATTTGAAGGTGAAGAACCATGAATTGGCATTCATGCAACTGGACCTCTTCTTGCTGGAGAACCAACTGCCCTATGGAGTGCTCAAAACCCTAATGGGTTCCAAAGAACAAGATATGAAGGATAAAATCCGGAATTTCATCTACCGAAAACTCATCAATCCACTCGAAAGTGACAACCCGAAGAATACAATACTAACCCCTTTTTGTTGTAAGCCAAGAAGGAATGCAACACCACCCCAGAACTCCAATGACCCATCCCACCTCCTCGAGCTACTGCGGGAGCTCCTCCTCGGGAACTCCACACCCAACCCTAATCCCTCCAAAAACACAAACACCTGGAACTCATTCCGCAACGTCAAGGAACTCATCGCGGTAGGGATCGAACTAAAACGCAGCGACACATACTGCCTGCGGAACGTCACCTGCACCCCCTTCCTCATGAAATCCGAACTCCAGCTCCCCCAGATCAACGTCGACGACTCCACGGCGGCGAAATTCCTGAACCTCATCGCGTACGAGATGTGCCCTGGCGCGCCGGACGATTTCGGGGTCACCTCCTACGTATGCTTCCTGGATTCCCTGATCGATCACCCGGACGACGTGAAGCAGCTGAGGGACGCGCGGATCCTCCACAACTTCCTGGGGAGCGATCAGGAGGTGGCGGAGCTGTTCAACAACATAGGGACCGATCTGGTGCCGAACGACGAGGCGTATCGGGACGTGAAGCATCAGATCCAGTTGCAATACGGCAGTAGGGTGAGGTCGTGGGTGGCGCTGTTCCTCCACGAGCACTTCAGCACTCCATGGACGGTCCTCGCTTTCATGGGGGCCATGGCGGGGCTCGTCATCACCAGTATTACCTCCTACTACGCTCTCTTCCCAAGCCCCAGTGCCTGCGAGGATTTCTGCAGCCACCTTTGATCCCGCTCGTCCCCCTACGTTTGATTTCTGCAGCCCCCAGGTCCTCGCTTTCGAGCGTATTTTTCGTATTTTTTATTTTTTTTTGATTTCGTTTCCTCTCAATTTTTTGCAATTTTCAGATGAGCAATACTCCGCTCTCCATCTTTGCGACACCCTCCATGGCAAAGCGGTGACGTAACAAAATTTATGCGATTTTTTAAAGAATTATTTTTATAAAATAAAAATAAAAAATCGTACAAACTTTGGCAAGTCACTACTTTCCGTATAAAGGGTGTGTAAAGATGTACATATAGTGTGGTGTGTCATTTCTGTGTGAGATTGGAATAATATAATTTTATAGCGCAAAAGATTTTATAGCAAAGTCACAAAAGACCTACTTGACATGATACGTGCTTTCATGAATTCGTGACTAATAGATCTCTTGTAATTTTGTGGTGAAATTTGTATCTATAAAATTATTATTATATGCGAGTGAGCCTTTTTTTTTTTTTTTTTTGAGAACTATGTTAGCGCAAAGCTCGTGTGGGCAGTGCAGAGCATGATTGAATGTTATGAATTAATTATATTTCATATGAAATAGTATGAGATATTTAATGTGGGCTGTTATTAGCTTTGGGCTTCCTCCTCCTGACAGTCAGTTTCAGGGAGAGCAAGTTCTTCCAAGGTTGTAATAATTACCATAGCTGCTGAAACAACTCTCTCCATAATTCTAAATAACTCGTATAAGACCCATGTAGAATAATGACAAAAGGTCCAGTTATTATTCTTTGTTTAAATTCTTCATATTTAATGGATTTTAAGGGCCAAAACTGTCTCATTGGAATGCATCATGCATGCAGATAAAATAGAGGACTGAAACATGAAGATGTATATTCCAACCAACCCAAAAGGCATACAGTTTTTCCATGTTTACCTTCTTTTTTTTTTTTTTTTTTTTTGGTTCAATATTTTTTTCACATTCATGTAGTACCTCAAAATAGCACAAAACTTACACCAGAGGCTAAGCATAGAGGTTTGGAACTTTGCCTGGGGACCTCCCAGTCCCAGTGTCTGGACCCCCCTACTAACACCATGTTTGTCTTTTTCTTTTTTTTTTTTTGTTCGTTCAATATATTTTACCTTAATGTAGTACCTGAAAATAGCACAAAACTTGCACCAGAAGCCAAGTCTAGAGAGGTTTGGAACTGTGCCCGGCGACCTTAGGGTCCCAGGCCCAGCGTCTGGACTCCAATGCTAACACCATGTTTGCCTTTTTTTATATTCAATATTTTTTTACCTTCATGTAGTACGTTAAAATAGCACAAAAGTTGCACCAGAGGCTAAGCCTAGAGGTTTGGAACTTTGCCTGGCCATCTGAAGGTCCCAGGCCCCAGTGTCTGGACTCCCCTTCAATATATATATATTTTTTTACCTTCATGTAGTACGTTAAAATAGCACAAAAGTTGCACCAGAGGCTAAGCCTAGAGGTTTGGAACTTTGCTTGGGGACCTTAAGGTCCCAGGCCCCAGTGTCTGGACTCCCCTACATACATCATGTTTGCCTCTTTTTCCTGTTCAATCTTTTTTGTAATTATTATTTTTATTTTTTACCTTCATGTAGTTCCTCAAAATAGCACAAAACTTACACCAGAGGCTAAGCCTAGAGGTTTCAAATGAGTAATTAGTAACAGGATGAAAGTACACGAAAATGAAAATGAGAGTATTAAAGAAATCAAAATATCTTTATTTCAGTGCCTCGCACATTGGAAGGAGAGAAAATACACCATTGTTTTCTCTTATATGCAGTTCACATGTTCGAGGGGACAGAATATTAGTGTGCATAAGAAACTATAGCTGTGTTGTAGGAGCATAGGTTTGGTTCCAACAGAAAGGTGAAGGCCAGCAGAGTCACCAATCAAAAGACTAAAAATTGGATGCGCCAGAGCTGGCAGAAATCTCTCTTTCACTTAAATGCGATCATAACCGTTAGATTAAAACTTCTTTTCATACCTTATTAGCTATTAAAATTGAAGTCTAATTGAATGAGGCTTCTTTCAAATTGTTAAAGTTTACAACATTTATCACTAACTTCTTTGCGTCTCATATTTTTCCATTTACTTTCAATCCATATAGTTGGAGTTTCCAATTAATATCTCACGTAGACCCACAATGAAATCCTCATTTTACCTCTCCGACCCTCTTTATCGCTCCCCTATATAGATAAGTATGCATATATGATATACAATTACAAAGTATACATGGAAAGAAGGGCTTGCAAGAGAGATTCCAACAAAATAAAACATGTACCAACCTTGCTATATTGATAAAGTAGAAGCACCCACTATTCTTCGACAAAGCAATTTCAGCCTACCCCACGCACAACTTTTTCCCCAGAAAAAGTACTATAAATTCAAGCAGCAGGTGTATGATTAAGAGTCGCCTTGTAATTCAGCAATAAGCACTTAACATTCAACAATGCCTGAGATTGAAATTGTTGGTTCCATGCTGCGAGGGGAGAATCTCGACCTGGGTGAAGCAAGCATAGGCCATAACCAGCCTAATCTTCGTGACGACGACGACGACGACAGGGAGTGGATTCTATCCATAATGAGTGCTGGGAAACCAAAAACCCCAGAGGCGACAGTGCGGGGGTCAAAGGCGCGAATACACAAGGTCCCAGCTTCACTGCTGAAAGACGAAAATGACTATTCAAAATACTACAAGCCGAGGGTGGTTTCCATTGGCCCGTATCACTACCATAAACCCGAGCTCCGCAAAGCTGACATGAAGCTCAAGATGGCAAAAGATTTCGCCCAATACATCGCCCATGGTGTGCCCAGCGACGCCACGGTTGAGGCCACAATCAGAGGCTGGTATCGTGCACTCAGTTCCCGAATGGAAGAATGGAGGGAATGCTACCAAGAGAACACCACAAACGAGTACAGCAAACGGACAATGGCCAGAATGATGCTGCTGGACGGGTGCTTCATATTGCAGTACAGCCTTGAAATCTCATCGTATCAAGATTACTTCCGGTATTTGAAGATGAACAGCCAGGAAGTGGCATTCGTGCAACTGGACTTGTTCATGCTGGAGAACCAACTGCCCTATGGAGTGCTCAAGACCCTAATGGGTAACCGAGAACAAGAAATGAAGAAGAGGATTCGGGATCTCGTCGCCTCAGTTCTCATCGGATCACCACCATCTCAGGACCTCAAGAAATCCGATCACTCCCACCTCTCCGATCCCTCCCACCTCCTCGAGTTCCTGAGGGAGCTCCTCCTCGGGAGCTCCCCCAAACACTATGCTAACAAATACTGCGCGCCATGGCGCGGACGCAGAAACAAGAGCACCTGGCACTCATTCCGCAACATCAAGGAACTAACCGCAGGCGGGATTGAATTGATCCCTAGCGACACATGCGGCCTGCGAAACGTCACCTACACCTCCTCCTGTATGAAAGGTTACCTCAAACTCCCTCGGATCATAGTGGACGACTCCATGGCCGCGAAATCCCTGAACCTCATCGCGTACGAGATGTGCCCCGGTGCACCCGACGATCTCGGGGTCTCCTCCTACGTATGCTTCCTGGATTCGCTGATCGATCATGAGGATGACGTGAAGGAGCTGCGGGACGCGCGGATCCTTTACAACTTCTTTGGGAGTGATCGGGAGGTGGCGGAGCTGTTCAAAAAGATGGGGGCCGATTTGGTGCCCAACAGCGAGGCGTATGGGGAGGTGAGGAGTCGGATCCAGGGGTACTACAGCAGTAAGGCCATTACGAGAGCCAGGTCATGGGTGGTGCAGTTCAAACGCGACTATTTCAGCACGCCATGGGCGTTTATGGCTTTCATGGGCGCCATTCTCGCTCTCCTTCTCACCGCCATTCAGACGTTCTACACCGTATTCCCACCCTGACGGTGCATGCCAAGCTCCCTACAACAATATCTCAAATTTACGGCCCGCTTAATTCATAGAATCTTATATTTTTGCCTAGACTTTATATCTGTTTGAGATATAATTTCAAAGAATGTAATGTCCAAAATATTTCATTCTTGTATTTAGTTTCGCATATCACAAGTTCTAGAAATGTGACATTCTTATACAAGTTTTTCATTTACTGTCTCTTTTATGTTATTGTTAATTCTTTATATTAAGATCAGAAAATGATTAAAGAAATTAATTTAAAAACTAACATAACACTACTTTTAGCTCTACTTAGAACATAAATAACATGATAGTAAGGATCATAACAATAATTTTCCTTTTATTTTGGCCACAATCGTTTAACCTAAATTTTTCTTGTATTTTGGTTCGTTGTAATTTAGTGGTATTTGGGGGAACTTTAGTCCAATTTTAATATTCTATAAGGATATTTATGACTTATATCATTTGATTCACATCCTAGACAGTATGAAATCTCACATTTCCATCCTTTTCATTAGGAATATTAAGCCCCTCATTTTGAGGAATCTGACATTTTAGGAATATCACATTTTAGAGCCGAACCTAAATACTAAAATGTAACATTTTCGAACAGATTCTACCAACTAAACTAGCCCTTTGAGTATCTGTTCCCTTTTCAAGGGGATGATCTAACTTTCTCATGTGTATTTGTTTGTTTGTCTTGGTTTTTCTTTCTTCTTTTTTTTTTTCCCGAATAGTGCTTGGTTAAAATTAGTTGAAATATTCAAAACAAGTGTTTATATAACCTGAATCATTTGGCAGAGAATAAGTGAAAAATCAGTTATTCACTATGGGTTCAATAACTTCAGAGAGTAGGGTTGGCCTACTGATAAAGTGGTGGTTCCCATGGTGCATGTTTGACTCTGGAGAATGACGGATTCAACCGGTTGTTCAATCACAAAAGAAATTTTTTTTTTAATTAAAAAGAGCAGGATTGACCTGAGTAGCTTTTCACCAATGCGTCTCTTATATTGCGCTCAATGCATAAGAGAGTATTTATTCAAGCCACAACACAGGCCCCGTAACACGTAAAACCCAGCCAAACCCCGAAAGGCACCCCCCTCATCTTCTCAGCCCACTAATGGCCAGTGAGTCCACCATTGTAACACCTAATAATTCGCTTCATATATTCCAACAATTCATTTACGAATACACTGCCATCATCGTTTGGTAGATGGCTAAAGATGTTCCTGGTATTCATTTGATTACTCTCTTAGTGTCTATGAGATCTGTGTGGCGGTGAAGTGGTGTCATGACCAAGGGGAGTGGCCTTAATGTGGAATCATGCTATGGGCTTCAAAGTTAGAAGCAATTTAGGGAATAGATCGAATAAAAAAGGAGTAAAGGATAAGTACAGCACGGTTTTAAAAATCGGTTTGTAGCTGCCGTAGCGGCCACTACATAACGGTATCGCCGCCCCGCAACAGCGTTATACCCCGCTTTAACGGAGTCACAGGTTGTCACAGCCGCTACAGCCGTACAGACGCGACGGGCAAGTTTTTTTTTCTTTTTTTCCTATGCCTTCTATGGCTGCGTTCATGGAGGAGTGGCCGGCATCCATAGGAGGAGTGGCGGAATTACCCATTTGCCCTTAAGGGTAACTTCTACTTACATAACCATAAATAATAAAGAAAAAAGGGCCAATCAAAACCTGCCACCTCACTCTATTTATTTGAAAATGTATAGTAATTGATCAAATATTAGTAGAGTGCATGGCCCACACCCATTAAGAGGGAATAAATATATTTAAATGGTTTAAATGCATTTTAAATTATGTTTATTTGGAGAAAAAGTTTATAATTCCTTTTAAGGAAATTAATCATTTAAAACCAAATTAAATTCCTTTTAAGGGAATTAAAAGATAATGGAATTAAAATGGAAATTAAAATTCTTTCCAATAAATGGTGAAATCTATTTTAAGGGAATTAAATATGTAATGAAATTCTTTTTAAGGAAATTAAATATGTAATGGAAGGGAATTAAAGAAATGGTGAAATTCCTTTTAAGGTGAATTAATTTTTTAATTTAATTCCTTTTAAGAGAATTAAAGAAATGAAAAAAATTCCTTTTTAAGGAAATCAAAGTAAATAATAATTCATTGCAAGAATATCTCTTTTAACGAAAACCCGTTATTTTGAAATGTTGGGGATACATATAAAAAACCGTATGAGGGCAATTGATCAACTGACGTGTCATTCAATGTAGTGGGAATGAAATACCACTAGAACATTTATTGTGAGGGCAAAAACTTAGTCGAATTTATGTAATTTTTATTTATGATAATATTTATTGTTGTGGCGGTATATATAAAGATATATATAGCTTTTACTTTTAACAGCACACTTAAATTTATATAAGATCTAAATGTTACAAGTAATAATTTTTGCTTGATAAATAAGGTGGGAGTGGTTCAAAATAGCATAAAAATCATATACAACAATTTTATCAAATTAAAAGGTCAAAAAAGAATAGTCGTGCGCCGCGCCTCAAGATTCACGTCCGTTACCGTCACATCCTGTTACGATACTCCCGTTCACACCTGCTTTCGACCATTACACGACTGCGGCCACCACCGCGATTTAAAACCATGATCCCACCCTCAAAGCGCGAATCTAAATGATTTTGGCTATGTGCAGAGGTTGGGTTTGAAAGATCCTATAATTGATGTTGATGATTGTATGCATGGCATTCTCGTACTTCCGTGAAAGATTCGGAGGATAAGGGTGTTACAACTATACCTAGGGTGGGATGCACAGTATACTTACCCTTTGAAGTTAGAACCATATGCAATGTAGAATAAATATTAAAAATAATAATAATAATAGGAACCATGAGTTAATGGGGCATCCACTTTGAATTATGAATAGAGATAACTATTTCAAAGCGCAAAATGAAACGAAGAATGTAATTAACTATTTCACAATCAGAATGAAATCGATATTTTATCCGATTCAAATGAACCTAGGGAGATAGTAACTATTCTGTAACCCAAGTCATTTGATTCGAATTACGAAGGATGCAAGCCCAAAACTCCTTGTGATAACCAAACTAACATTATAAACAAAGCAGGGATTGGGTTTTCCAACAAAGAAATGAATATCTAGGCTTCACCCTTCATTATACAAAAAAGAGGTATCCTCAAACTAGATTTCGTCGGATAGGGTGAGGTTTAGGGCAAACCAAAAAAGTAGAGGAAGAGAGGTAAAAAGAAGCTTCAAGCTGAGAACAACATTCCCTGTTTGTAGGCATCCCCCAAAGACGGGAGACAATGGGAACTTCTTCTTTTGACCTTGTCGATACTAAAAAAATTCCCTGCTTGTGGAGAAGGAAGAGAATATATTTAAGGATATGGATCACATTAAGTCAAAAAAATCATGAATTTGTGAATTTTTTTTGATCAATTTTAACCATTCATTTCCTCCACCTCTAGTCTCTCTCTCTCTCTCTTCTTCTTTTTTTTTTTTGTAATGAATGACTAGAATTGTCTAATTCCACAAATTCATGCATTTTCAAATTCAGAGGATTCACATCCTATACTGAAATTCATCCTAATAATGGCCAAATAAAAGCGTACACAAACATATACCTATATTACTCCCATAGGTTTCTTTTTATATATAGGACCTGAGAAACATATGTTGTGGGCTGTACATAGAAGCATAAATTTGGCTACAAGAATAAGTATCGTAATTAAAAAGTAGAATGCAAAATAGGGTGCTACCATGGCTGTTAGCACAACTTTCACCGTACTTCCGAATAACTTGTATAGAATCCATACACAACTTTATCAATCTACGTTTGAAATCTTCAAACTTAACGGATTTTAAAAGGTAAGACTATCTCATTAGAATGCGTCATACGATTGGCATCCCCATCACAGATAAAAAAGGGCTAAACCAGGTTTGGCTATTTTGGGTCAATATTTTACTATTCATCAAGTGTCTTTGCAAAGTAGCACTAAACAATGCTGTCTACTTTGTACTGCAAAATCATAATAAGCATCATTTCATTTTCATGCAGCCAGAATAGAATACGATGAAAGTACATGAAACTGAAAATGACAGTGCACTATCCTTTTAACAAATTTAAGGAAATAAAATTACCTTCTCTCAGTCCCTTGCATGTTGGAAGGAAACGAAATACACCATTGGCTTTTCACGCATGATATACGCATGTTCCAAAGCACACAGAATAACAAGTGTGGAGGAAACGATAAATCATGTGCTGTTTAGAAGCATAGGTTTGATTCCAACAGAAAGGTGAAGCCCTGCAGAATTAGCAAGCAGGAAGACCAAAAGGGGATCCACCATAGCTGGCACAATCATTCCCTAACATAAACTATATTGTTAATTTGATAAATACACACACAAGGTGAAGGTATAGTTGTTTTATACATGCATCTTATATATCTATATATATATATATATAAAGATTTAGCCATTTTGTCTACTTGGCAGAATACATATACCTACCTACTTTTTGGGTCATAGTGATGAGATAACCTTTACACTTTTCTGAGTTAAATTGATGTTGGCAGTAACAGAAACATGAATTCTAAGATTACTACATACCAATTTGATATGGAAACACAGAAACATGCTCTTTTACTCGAGCAAGCAATTCTGGCCCACTCATGCATATTAGTTGCTAGGAGCTAATACAAAAAACACTAGGCATACCTTTGGCTTGCATAAGCGAACTTTGATTTGTTATATAACTGACTGGTTGGAGTCCTTTAGTTGAAAGGCTATCACTATATTTGTCCCAAAACAATTCTTGTATTGCACTGCACGAGTAGAAGTGTGGGTGGATGTCTGATTTAGGAATATAAAAATAGAAGGAAACAAAATGAAATCTCAAAACTCCACTAAATTACGAAATTGGATCCACCATTCACCGTGGACGGTGAAACAAGGTGGACCAATTAATATATTGGCACATCCACAACATCCCAGTGAAATTCCTGATTTTTTTTTTCTCCATTTTCATTTTCTAATTTGCAACCACTCTTTCAACAATCCACTCTGTAACTGACGTTTAGGTAAGCTTATTTCGAGATCATATGGAGAAGTCCCTTGAGTTCTGGGTATATTTCAATTTAGCCACCATTGTTTTGAATTTCAGACATCTAAGTCCTGCAGTCTTCAAGGCTAGTCAAATCAGTTCCTGATCGATACGCTAAAAAGTGGTGGAAGAACTGGAACTGGTTTGACCAACAAAAATCATATACAAGCACCGTAGGAAAGTTCTCCCCAGGTACCTTATGATGTTAGTCATTATCTTTCCAGCTAAAATATAAGCTGTTTGGTTTATTTATTTTGCATTAGGGCTTAATTGTTTGTTCATTTGATGGAGAACTTGGAATTTATAAAAGGGCATGCAACTAACTCGAATTATGTTAGTCAGATGCAAAAGTTTCTCAGTTCTTCACCTTAAGCCTTACCCTATATCAATTAGTTGGTTGAAACAAAATGTTATATGCATTCATGGTGAAGAAAGGGGAAAGGTCCTGTTACTCAAATAGTTAATTCTTTTTTTTTTTTTCCTTCCTTCCCAAACACTTAGCCAGCAACCCCAACTGGCAGAATACCTACTTTGATTTCCGGTCCTAGTCATTCGATAAGGGCTTCTCGTGCATACTTAATAATGGCAGGATCTGAGAGAGAGAGACAGAATCCAAGACAAGTGTTCTTTACTTTATTCTCTTGTTTTTTTCCTTACTGTTATTCAATAGCAGGGTATAAAATGGACAAAAAGAGACTCAAACAATAAAATATAAAACAACCCTGCAATGCTGATAAAGTATATTATATGCCATAATAACAAGGCATACAACGGATAAATGGGTTTGCAATGAAGATTCATATAATATATCATATACCAAGCTTGAAATGTTGATAAAGTGGAAGCATCATCTATTCTCCAATAAAGCAATTTCAGCCCACTCAAGCATAACTTTTTTTCCCTCCAGAGAGTAGTATAAACTTCAAACAGCAGGTATGATTGAAAGTTGCCTTGTAATTTAGCATAAGCACGCATACCAGTCAACAATGTCTGGGAGGAGGAATGTTGAACCGAAAGAATCCGGCGAAGCAAGCACAGGCCCTAACCAATCCAATATTCCTGACCACAACAGGTGGGTCAAGTCAATAGAGGGTGCAGGCAATCCATCCGGAAGTCAGAAGGCACGAATACACAGGGTGCCGGCCATGCTGCAAGAAAACGAAGAGTTTTTGAAATACTATCAGCCAAAGGTGGTTTCCATTGGTCCGTATCACCACAGCAACCCCGAGCTCCGCAAAGAGGAGATCAAGCTCAAGATGGCAAAGGATTTCGCCCAAAGTTCTGGTGTCACCCCCAGCATTGAGGCCACAATCGAAGGCTGGTATACTAAAATTGAAGGCCAATGGAGGGACTGCTACAAAGAGAACACCACAGACGAGTACGACAACCCGACACTGGCCCGAATGATGCTGCTCGATGGGTGCTTCATATTGCAGTACATCGACAAGATGATGTCAAGTGATCGCGAAAAGTACTTTCAGGATTTGAAGATGAAGAGCCACGAAGTGGCATTCGTGCAACAGGACCTCTTCTTGCTTGACAACCAACTGCCCTATGGACTGCTCAAAACCCTAATGGATACAAAAGAACGAGATCTGAAGGGCAAAATCCACGAATTCATCTCCAGGAACATCATCAAATCAGAGGGAATCGATAGATCAAAGAATCCAACAACAGGCCTCAATTCCGATCCGTCCCACCTCCTCGAGCTCCTGCGGGAGCTCCTCCTCGGAAGCTCCCTGCCAATCCCAGCGAACAAATGCTGCCCACCATGGCCCGGTCGCAAAAACACAGACGATTGGCATTCATTCCGCAACGTCAAGGAACTCATCGCGGTAGGTATCAAACTAAAACCCAGCGACACATATTGCCTTGCGGAACGTCTCCTACACGCCCTTCCTCATGAAAGCCTACCTCAAGCTCCCCCAGATCAACGTCGACGATGCCACGGCGTCGAAATTCCTGAACCTCATCGCGTACGAGATGTGCCCCGGCGGGCCCGACGATTTCGCGGTCACCTCCTATGTTTGCTTGCCTGGATTCGCTGATCGATCACCCGGACGACGTGAAGCAGCTGAGGGATGCCCGGATCCTCCACAACTTCCTGGGGAGCGACCAGGAGGTGGCGGAGCTGTTCAACAAGATCGGGACCGATTTGGTGCCCAACAACGAGGCGTATGGGGACGTGAAGCGACAGATCCAGGGGCACTACGACAGTAAGGTGAGGTCGTGGGTGGCGCTGTTCATCCACGACCACTTCAGCACTCCATGGACGGTGCTCGCTTTCATGGCGGCCATGGTGGGGCTCGCCATCAGCAGTATTCAGTCCTACTACGCTCTCTTCCCCCGCACCGGTGCCTGCGAGAGTTTCTGCCGCCGCTTTTGATCCCTCGTCCACTGGTTTTTCTAAGCGTGTGAGTCTTTTTTGTTTTATTTTTTTCACTTTTAATTTTTCATAATTTTTAAATAATTAATATTACAGCGTCACACCTTTCATATCGAAGCGGTGACATGATAAACTTTATTGACGAAAAAATCAAAATATCTCTTGAACTTTCACTTCATTTTCAATTTGATCCTTCAACTTCAATTGAGAATAATTTGATTCTCGAACTTACATTTTGTATTCAATCGACTTTACATTTGAGTAAAAATAAAATTAGGGCAAAGAAAAAGGAAGTTTAAACGGGAAGAAAATATGTGAAATAGAATTAGGAAGGAAAAGAGGACTATATGGACTTAATGTCTCGCACGTGATCCTCCATGTGAAATAATGGCATGTTAGTAACCGGTGAAAGTTTCTTAACATTCGTTTTCAATTTAATGAAAAAATTAAAGTCGAAGGATCAAATTACTCATAATTAAAGTCAAAGGACCAAATTAAAAATAAAGTGAAAGTTTGAAAAATATTTTAAGTATTTATACCAAATTTAAATGATTCTCTTTACGAGTTATTCTGATCGAATAACAATAAAAGATGACATAAATTTTAACACGTCACTGCCTTCGATACACGGTGTGCGCAAAAGTAATATGCATACGCAATATTACTTTTAAAAAAAAAAAACCGGTATTATGCGTTGTTTTGGGGTGTGACTGAAATAATAGAATTCTATGACACAAATAAAATCATTAATGCGTGGGAGTGAGCTTTTTTGTTTTTGAGAACTGTATGTTTTATTTGAGTTTGCACTAACTACTTTCTCAATAAATTCTCGGTTGAGTAGCACGTGTCTACTGCTTTGGGGTAGCTGTGAGCGAGCATGTAAGCAGATGGTATCTGCATCGGACGCATCCGACAAGACTTTTACAAATACAGTTGGATCGAATAATCCGTCAACTACCACTTGTACCCTCAGTTTGTAGTTACGTCCAAGTGCTGTAAACCCACATACGTACAGAGTTTAGGAAATTTTAAATTTTTTGAAAAATTTTCAACCATAAGAAAATTCGAAAACTTTGGTGAAAAATCAAAAATAATTTTAAAAAAATTCAGAAATCAGAAAATCTGTAGAAAATTGTTTTTGGAAATTGAAATACCCAAATTTTCTGAATTTTCTGAAATTTCATAAGAATTTTAAATTTTTTCTTGTGTTTTATATTTTCAGGTTTCACTTTTTTCCTAAATATTATAAAAATATAACTTAAAAGGAAAATTCAGTCGAAAAATTAAATTTTCGATCTTCGATCGTAAAACTTAGGGTAAATGTTTTGTTCGGTCAAAAATCAGAATAAAAAAATATAAATCCAAAAAAAGGTATAAAAAATAATAATTTGATTGAAAATTTTTCATATTTCTCAAATGAACACCCCTAGTTATGATAAATAACTTCCACTCCCCCGTATTATTAGCCTCCGAAAAGGATCAAAAAGAAAAAAACTCAATATTAACTGATACATCTTTTACCTGCCCATAACGGCTAAGGACAAGATTACCTCGTAACCAGAAAAAGAACATGGGCTAGGCGTTCTCAAGCCTGTGCGGCATAAATTTTGTACTATATTTCAAAAAGAGAAAATATCTAAAAACACCCTAAGGTGATTATTGAAGAGGCTCTCAATAATTTCAATCTTTTTATCACACCTGTTATACTCAAGAGAATAGTCTATTTATCACACCTGTTATACTCAAGAGAATAGTCTAGTAAGCCTCTATCATCCAATTCCGCCCATATGAAAACAAGAAATTATTAAATTATTACATATAAAAATTAAAAATAAATCATCCGTTTCAATTCTTATCTTGACATTCGCATATCTCAATTAAGAAATAATATCTTTTTAATTACAATAACTTATTTGATCTTTTTTCACTTAATTTTCATATTTTATTTTATTTTTTAATGATTTTTTGTTATTAATTTGAATAAAATTAGATGGTAGGGATCTACTAAGCTATTTTCACAAGTACAAAGGGATGAACCTACTAAAGGTCTTTTCGATAATCACCACAATTGCATGGGGTATTTTAGATATTTATCCTTGTAAGAATTAGGCACCTACTGCATGTAAAGGGGTCGAAATGGGTAGGCCCAATAATTTGCATACATTTCAAGTTCCCTGTGGGGCATGTTTGATGCATGTGAAACTTGCTTCTCATAATGCCTGATTGTTAGGGGCTGAAGGTGCATCCCCATATGGGCCTTTTTTTCAAGTCATTGAGCTAAACAGTGACCAACATAGCAGCTATAATGTGAAGGCAAAAAACTCCATCCATCACTCAAGTACTACTCCTATATTGTCAACTATTATGATTATCTGCCAAGCATGGACAATCATCTGAAAACAATGTTCACAAAATCTTCAGCTTGAGCAACTTAGGCTAGTTCTCAAGTTAAGCAAGCAACATGCATGTGCTTTTCTCAACACATCGTTATTTTCTAAATCAGAAAAGAGTTCCTAACTCCGGATTCACGAACTTGTCCTGAGTTCAGCCCCAAAACTATGTTATTTTGCTAAAAATGTTAAGTAAAAAGGTGTTATTTTTAGTAAAACAACGTAGATCGAGGGCCCTGACTCAGGTAAGTCCGTGAATCCAAACCTCAGTACACGCCAATTCACCATTTAAATGTAGCAGTAGGCACATAATTAGTGAGAATTTCACAGCGGTTGAGTTGGAGTTTGTGCACAGATTTCTAAGGCACAGAGAGAAATACAGAGAGAAATGCGGGGAAATCATCACACTCGTAAATTAATGCACACCATAGTCCCTATCTTGTTTTAAGAAGTTGATCATGTTTGCCAAAGGAAAAGAACCCTTTGACATAATCTCCATATCCTAGAAGTGTTAGATGCATGAGCAAACAAAGAAAGCCCAAAAACAAAAACTCGGGAAGAAAAGGCCAAGATGACGAGAATCCATGCCAATAATGAGGTTTCTAGACCAAAAAATGCATCAAAAAACTTTCTGGATGCCATGCAAATCAAGCTTCAGAAGAACATCCTGACCAAAACAGAAGAATTCTCTGAATTCTATTGGCCGTCTCCTCTACGAGCCACAGATCTCTCCAAACCTCCGAAGACGATTTGCTCCCTGAACAAGACATCTAGGAACGCCTGTCGCATCCAAGACTACAAAAGATTGAAGTAACTGCAAATCAACAAAGATTGGGATTCCTCACGTGTATAACTTTCACCACTTCAGCTTGATGAGACTTACCTGCATTCATAATGCATTTTTGCATCACATTAGCTGCTTCCTATTGACTCTCCCATAAAGTCGGTTAAATTTTTGGTTGAATCATAGTCCACCCACAAACCGTAATTGTTCGGCCAAATTGATCCTAGGGGACGGTTGATGAAGCAAACTGGGAGGCAAGCCACCAAAACTTGCTGGGTTATGGCAAGGCTGGCGGGAATGCCTCCCACAAATGCCAGGTCAACTAAAAGACCCTTTGATGGATCATACATTGGAAGCTCAAAATTAAGACTTTCCTTTTTGGTTTCTGGAACAAGTTATATAATCCTGGTTTTGTGAACTGTAGCATTGTGACTTTTAAGTAAAGAATCCCTGGACTTTAGCTATGGTTCTTGGATATCACTAAAAATCCCACATTGGATATCCTCAAAAGCTTGAATACTCAATATAGGAAATATGAATTCCTCAAGTATTGATTTCAAAACCCCAGCAAACAGCTGCAATAGTGTGAATTCTAGGAATCGAAGCTAATTAAGCATTAAAATGAGAATTTGGAGAAGCGGACTTACCATTGATGGGAAATGGCAAGACTGGCTTGCAGAAAATAGCAAGAATACCTTACAAATCTGGTTTTCCTGTAGAGCCTGCATGTTTCACAAAGACAAGCAGAATGTGTGTGGGTGTCCGATTTAGGAAGATAAGAATAAAAGAGCCTCAAAACTCCAATAAATAACTAAATTGGATCTACAAATCACCACTAATGGTGAAACAAGGTGGAGCAATTAAGGATTTGGCTCCTCCCATTACTCCTCCATGCACCTCTTTTTAAAACTTTTTAGATATTTCTCAACTATTCTAATTGTACGCATTTAAGCAACATACAAAAATATAGAGGCATGACAATTTTCATGAAATTTGAGAATCTATAACACATAAACCAAAGCATTGAAACTTTGGTTACAATTTTTAAATGCCATGATTTCTCAAGTTTCATAAAGTACTAAAAAAAATACAGAACTAACACAACATCAAATTTCATGAAAATACACATCTATGCATTTTGGCATGTTCTTTCTATTTGTGCAGTTATAACTTTAATAGTGTTCCAAAATTCGGAAAAATAGGGGCATTGAGGAGTAATGGAGGTAAACTATGTTGGATAGGAGCCACCAAATCTAGAAATTAATATTTGGCCCAGCCCACCCACAACATCCTATTGAAATTCCTTTTCTTCTTTTTTTCTCTCCCTCTTTAAATTTATGGAGAAGTCCCTGAGTTCTGGGTACACTTCAATTTAGTGCCCATTGTTTCACATTTCAGACATTCAAGTCCTGCAGTTTTCAACAATATTCAAATCAATCCCTGACCAATATGTTAAAAGGGGACGGAAGAACCAGGACTGGCTTCACCAACAAAAATCAGGACACCAGAGGAAAGTCCTCCCCAGGTACCATATGATATTACCTGTACAGTATGTCTTAAGATTGTTCGTGAAGTTACTGGCTCTTTCCAACAAAAGTAGAAGCCGTTTGGGTTATTTTGGCATCAGGGTTTCCTTGCTTGTTTGTTTGATGTTCCAGGTTGATGGAGAATTTGGAAGTTATAGGAGGGCATGGCATTAGAATTGCAAAAGTTTCTATATTCTTCACCCTATGCCTTACCCTATACTGATTAGTCCTGTTCTGTTTCGACAAAATATTATATGTATTCATAGTGAAGAAGGGGTAAAGATCCCTTTACTCCAATAGTTATTCTCTGTTTTCTCTCCCAACATGTAGCCAGCAAGCCCAACCGGCAGAATATATACCTACTTGATTTTTCAGTCCTAGTCATTCATACTTCATAATGGCAAGATCAGACAGAAGCCAAGGCAAGGGTACTTTAATTTATCCTCTTATAGTTTTTTTTCCTATAAAGCATGCCTGCATGTATACAATAACAAGGTACACAACGGACAACAAGGTTTCAGAAGAGATTCAAACAATAAAATATATACCAACCTTGCAATGTTTATAAAGAATGCATATATTGTTTACAACAAGCAGCTAAAAGGGCTAGCAAAAGCGATTCAACGAATATAATATATACCAAACTTGAAATGTTGACAAAGTGGAAGCGTCCTGTATTCTTCAATAAAGCAATTTAAGAGCCCGCTTGAGCATAACCAGTTTTTTTTTACAGCAAGTACTATAAATTCAAGCGGTAGGTATGATTTAGAGTTGTCTCGCAATTAAGTGATAAGCGCAGATACCCATCAACAATGTCTGGGATTCAAATTCCTCCTCTCATGCTACAAGGGAGGGAGTATATCGAAAAAGAATCCAGCGGCGAAGCAAGCACAGGCCATAACCAATCTAATATTCTTGACCACCACAAGTGGGTTAAGTCAATAGCGAGTGCAGGCGATACATCTGAACGTCATGAAAATCAAAAGGCACGAATACACAAGGTCCCAGCCATGCTGCATGAAAAAGACGACTCTTCCAAATACTACAGGCCAAAGGTGGTTTCCATTGGCCCGTATCACAACAGTAAAAGCGAGATCCGCAAAGAGGAGGTCAAGCAAAAGATGGCAAAGCATTTCGCTGAAAAGTTCAATTGCGGGGTTGAGGCCACAATCGAAGACTGGTATCATAGAATTGAAGGCGGAATCAAAGAATGGAGAGAATGCTACGAACAGAACTCCACAGACGAGCACGACGACCAGGCATTGGCCCGAATGATGCTGCTGGATGGGTGCTTCATATTGCAGTACATCGACAAAATGATGTCCACGCGAAAAGATTGCAAAAAGTACTTTCGGGATTTGAAGATGAAAAACCACGAAGTGGCATTAGTGCAACACGACCTCTTCCTGCTGGAGAACCAACTGCCCTATGGAGTGCTTGAAACCCTAATGGGTAACAAAGAACAAGAAATAAAGAAGAGGAAGAAGAGGATTATGGATTTCATCGCCCAATACATCATCAGATCACAGGGAAGGGACAAGGCATCGTCTCAGGAGCTCAAAGACTCCAAGCCGTCCCACCTCCTCGAGTTCCTGCGGCAGCTCCTCCTCGGATGCCCGCTCAAAAACCCTGTGAGCAAATGCTGCCCAGCACGGCTCGGATGCAAAAACAAAAGCGATTGGCACTCATTCCGCAACATCGAGGAACTCATCGCGGTAGGGATCAGACTGAAACGAAGCGACACAGCTTGCCTGAGAAACGTCTCCTACACCCCATGCCTCATGAAAGCCCACCTCAACCTCCCCCAGATCCACGTCGACGACTCCACCGCATCGGAGTTCCTAAACCTAATCGCGTACGAGATGTGTCCCGGGTCCCCCGACGATTTTGGGGTCACCTCCTACGTTTGCTTCCTGGATTCTCTGATCGATCACCCGGACGACGTGAAGCAGCTGAGGGACGCACAGGTCCTTCACAACTGCTTGGGGAGCGATCAGGAGGTGGCGGACCTGTTCAACAACATCGGGACCGATTTGGTGCCAGACGAAGAGGCGTATTCCGAGGTGAAGGATCAGATCCAGTGGCACTACGACTGTAAGCTGAAGACCTGGGCGGCGCTGTGCCTCCACGAACACTTCAGCACTCCATGGACGGTCCACACTTTCATAGGGGCGACGGCGGCGCTCGCCATCGCCGTTATTCAGTCCTACTACGCTCTCTTCCCTCGCCCCAGCGCTTGTGAGGATTTCTGCAGCCGCTTTTGATCCCCCTCGTCCCCCACACCTGGCCATTTTACCCGCACACGGGAATCTCCGTCGTTTTTTTAATTTTTACCTTTCAGTTTTTCGTAATTTTAAAATAAATAATACTAAAAAGAGAGTTCATCGTTGACACAATCTTCACATCGAATTAAAAGCAATGACATGATAAAATTTTACGATGTTACTACTTTTGGTACGAAGAATGTGTAAAATAATACATATAGTACTACTCTTTTAAAAAAACTAGTATGGTGTGCTATTTTAGTGTGAAGTTGAAATAATATAATTATTTTATAATAAAATCATAAAATAGCTATGTGATGTAATATGTACTTCCATGAATTTATATTCAAAAGGCCTCGTTCTGTGCCTACAGCTTTGAGGGAGTCAGGAGTTGGCATGTAAACGGATCGTATATCAAGCGATACACCTATATCTATTATTTTATACGGTGAAACATTTTTAAATACGATCCACTTATATCTACTCTTTTATACGATAGAACTTTTCTAAATACGGTCAGGTCTGACAATCTGTCGAATACTAGTATAATCGATTCATACCCATATGTGTACTAAATTTGAGTCTTCGCAAAGTTAAATAATTGAGCAATTCCTCCTTCTCTATAATTAGCTTCCTTTGTAACAAAAAACTCATTTTTAGCGAATATATCTTTTACTCGCTCGTAGCGGGTATCCATGGGTGCCGCGCAAGATTATCTCACGGCTAGAAAAGGAATATAAGTTATGCCTTCTCAACCTTGTAGGGCACAGATGCAATATTTTGTATTATATTTCAAAAAATTAGGTACCCAATGCATATTCGGGTCGAAATGGGTAGACCCAATAGAAAACCGATAAAATATTATGCATTTCAACACAAGAAAGGCGCCTGTTCACATTATTTTTTCTTCACAAACCATTAACCATGCATACAATTTGAAGACCTGTCCAGTGCTCTAATCCCTGCCCTCAGTAATGGAATATCACAAAAACTTCCTCAGCAGTTGGGGAAATGGATAAAAGGTTTAAAGAGATCACTACCCACAATGGATAACACAAACTAGGACCGTCTCCTACTAATACCTTTACTGCAGAATTCGACTTGAGTCCACACGATGTAATGATTTTCGGCATGCCTCCGATATTCATGGGAGCATTTCTCAAAATAACTCGTACACATTTCAAATTCGGCACAGGCCATGTTTGGCACATCTCAAAAGCTTATATCTTAGAATGCCTAACTGTTAGGGGTTGAAGGTGCATCCCCATTTATGAGCCCTTTTTCAACTGAGTTAAGCATTGCCCAACAGCTATAGTAATCTAAAAGCAAGAGTCAACTCACTAACCAACTATCATCTGCAAACAATGTTTCACAAAATCTACATCATAAATTCAAGCAACTTAAGAGAGTTTCTCAATTCAAGCAAGCCACATACAAATACGCTTTTCGATACACACAATGTTTTCTGAATCAAGTATACACCAATTCAATATCTAGCATTGCTACTCAAAAGCCCATAACAGCAATAGCTGGGTTACCGAGACTGTACGATCTTCCACTAAGAACTGACATCTCCATTTTACCATATAAAATGTGGCAAACGAGTATAATAAGAATTTCACAACAGTTGAGTTACAGAGTTTGTGAACAGATTTATAAGCCGTGAGGAGAAATACAAAGGCACAAATGTCTGTGCATTGTCACACTTGCCATACACAGGATGAAATAAGCACTCCTAATCCCTATCCTGTATCAAGTTGTTGATCATGTTTGCTAAAGGAAGAGTACCCTTTGCCATGATCTCTAACCTAGAAGTGTTCGACGCATGAGCAAACAAAGAAAGCCCAAAAAACAAAAGCTCGGGAAGAAAAAGTCGAGATGATAAGAATCCATGCCAATAATGAGGTTCTAGATCAAAAAATGCATCAAAAAACCTTCTTGTGCCTCGCAAATCAAGCTTAAGAAGAATATCCATACCAAAGCAGAAGAATTCTCTTTGTCGCCTCCTCTCTATAGGCCATAGATCTTTCCAAACCTCTGCAGACAAGTCGTTCCCTGAAAAGCTTCCATCAGAACCAAGGAGCCGAACTATGGCATTCGCAACGGTGGGAGCCGCAGCTAGAGTCCTAGCTACCATATACCCAGTTGAAGGGTGCACCATCCCAGCAGTCCCGCCGATTCCAACCACCCTCTGAGGGAGGACTGGGAGGGGTCCACCCATTGGAATCACACAGATCTCGTCCTCTTCCACGCTTTTCACCTTTATACCTAGATGCTTTAATCGAGCCACCATTCTCTCTTGGATGTCTTTGATGGGTATTCCAGGTCGAGCTACAAGGGAGGTTTCCTCAAGAAAAATCAGGTCAGACGAAAAGGGCATCGCATACAAAAAAGTGGGGATCCGGCGATTTCTCTCTTTCAATTCCTCGTTGTGGTTTAAATGTGAATCCCTCCAATCCATGAAGACCATCTTATCCAAATCGAATGGGTGTTCTTCAACCTCGGCCAAAATGCCATAAGCCACCTGGTACCCAGGATTAAAAGGCTTATCATACTTAACAAGACATCTAGAAAAGCCCGTTGCATCCAACACCACAGAAGATTGAACTGTAACCCCATCATCGCATATCAAAAGAGATTTGGATTCCTCATGTATAACTTTTACCACTTTAGCTTGATGAAACTTAACACCATTCAAAATGCATTTTTGCATCATTTTTGATTTTAGCTGCTTCCTATTGACTCTCCCATAGGGTCTATTAAGATCTTTGGTCGAATCATCATTGATGAAAACAGACGCGCCTGACCAGGTAGCATCGAGGCAATCGAGCAAATCCATGGCCTCGAACTCATCCACCCACACACCATAATTGTTCGGCCAAATCAATCTCGGAGATGGGTCGATCGAGCAAACTGAGAGGCCCGCTGCGGAAACTTGCTGGGCTACGGCAAGCCCGGCAGGCCCTCCACCCACAACGGCTAGGTCAACTACAAGGCCCTTTGATGGATCATAGATGGGAAGCTCAAAATCGAGGCTCTCCTTTTTGGTTTCTGGGACAAGCTCTAATAGGGTGTTACTGCTGGCCTTAACACGGCCATTCCTACCTAATCTGGAATGGAGAGGTTTCTTTCGGACAAACCTATACTTGTGAATTTGAGCCTTTGAGGAGCTCATATTTCCCAATTTCTCAGAAAACCCATGAAGGGGGCGCAGAAATTCAAGCTTATTATGAGTCTTGAGTAAAGTATCCATGGAAATCAGGTGTGGTTCTTGAATATCACTAAAAAATCCCACAGTAGATATCCATAAAAGATTGAATACTTAATCTAGGAAACACGAATTTCTCAAGTAATGATTTCAAAATTTCAGCAAGCAGCTGCAATAGTTGCTGAAGAAACTGAAATGGGTCTTGTAAATTCGAAGAACTGAAGCCAATTAAGCAAAAAAAAATTGAGAATTTAGAGTTGATAACTCACCATTGAAGGATAAGAGCGGGAGCCAAGCTTGCAGAAAGTAGGAAAAGACTGGAAAAACCTGATTTCTATAGAGCTCGTGCGTGTAGCCCGTTCACAAAGACAGGCATAGGGCGTGGATGTCCGATTTAGAAAGATAAGAATAAAAAAAAAAAATTCTGTGATTAACAGGATATGGATCCACACGCCATTCATTCACCACCATTGACGGTGACGCAACGTGGGGCAATTAATATCTTGAAAGTTTTTATTTTCTTTTTCTCTTTTTTTTCTTTTGGTTAGAAGGCAGTGAATCCCATCGTACTGGTGGGAAAATAACTCAACATCCAATATGATATTTTAAAAAATGTCATATCTTACACTTTATGTATCTGAAAAAAAAAAAGATTTAACGCTTAAAGTAAAGAAATGAGAATATAATGTTTCCAATATGCCACATGAAATATAAATAAATAAATTGATAAATTCATAGCAAAAGTATGATAGTACTGTTTATTATTATATTATACAAATTTATTTTAGTTAGTATATGTTTAAATTAAATTATTCGTTCTTTAAAAAGAAAAAAATTACCTTTATCATGAATAAAGATTAACCTTTTGAATGGAACCAAACTGTTATAATCCTATAAATATAATGTCTAAGTGGAAATAATAAATTCTGCATGCCAAATGGTCCTTGCACTAACATTTTGAATAGAACCTAGATTGCTCATGTGATGTGAAATTGAAATGTGAAATCTCGTATATTGAATTGGTCCAGTGTTAACCTTTTGGATGGAACCCAAACTACAATAAGGCTGTACCATTTCCTATGGCCCAACAATTCTCCTAAAGGCCCAACAGCACAATAGCACAATAATATATGGAAAATTTTATTTATACATTCCTCCACACACTGTTCATACCGAAAGTATAGCAAGATAAAATTTATCTTTCTTTTAGGACATTTTAATTAAATAATAATATAGGACCATACAAATTTTAATACTGTGACCACTTTTTATATAAAGATGAATTTAAAGAATATACGTGTAGTATTATCCCTATCATTATACTTTGATTGTGGTACAAAATATACAAGGACTTAAATTCCAACATCTTTCTCCCCTCTTCCTTCTAATTTCTATTCTAAAATTATTAAAATTTAAGAGAAGTCCATGATATTTGGATCAACTTCAATTTAACCCTCCTATGTTTTGATTTTCAAACATTTTATGTCCTGATGTTTTCAAGTTTACTCGAATCTGTCACTAATGATGAACATATTAAAAGAACGTTGCTATGGACACAATAAATTTATGAAATTATAAGCTATTATTACATATATATATATATATAGTGAAATTCCTCATGTACAGTTGTTAAAAAGAGCGGAAGAACCAGGTCTCGTTTGACCGATAAGAATCAGAGTCTGCGGATCGTAGTAAAGCTCTTCCCAGGTATCATCTACTCCACCTCTAAACCCATACACCTTATGATATCAATCGTTTTCTTTATCTGGCGTTGGATATGAATCGTAAATTGTGTTTTTCGACTGCTGTTGAGGTTCATGGAGGTTGTATTTTGACTCTTTCCAACTCCAATATAAGCTAGTATGGTTATTTTGGAATTAGGGTTTGGTTGTTAGTTTGTTTTATGTTTTGGGGTGATGGGGAATTTGGAAATTAGAAGATGGCATGGCGTTAGAATTATGTTTGCCGATTGCAGTACCTTGGCGAGGATGCTACAAGGAAGGGAGAGGTTGAAATTGGTAAATAGTCATGATGATGTTCTTCAGCATTTACCGACTAGACCTAACTGAGGTACCTTGAGGACCCGTTTGAATGGAGGAAATGGAAATGGGAATGAGAATGTAGATTCCCACTCCATTGTCAGATAACATAAAGGGAACTGTAATGATCACCCCTTAAGATGATCTTTCAGTCATATGAGGGAACAGCCATTCCTTTCCTATTCTTATTCCTTCTGCCATTTCATTCTCATTTCTATTATATTCACACCATTCAAATGCAACCTTAGACAGGTGTTTAAGAGAGATGGATTTCTAGGGAAATGCATGTCTTATTATGAGGTGATGTGTATGGCTTCTTTTAAAGACGTTGGCCATTGTACAGATTGAGTGTGCTCTTCTAATTTGTGGTCTTGTGAGGCTGCTGCTTCATGAATTGTAAGCCATCCCTCAGCATGTGGTAGGGAAACTGGCAACTAAGGGGGCTACTTCCGTCTTCATTTTCATCCCCTTTGTGTTACTTCTAGTGGTTCTGTTATTCAGTTCCAATATATAGCTTCTTGTTTCACTTTCTTCCCCTATTACTTGTGAATTCATAGTTGCTTTACGTTGTTTTCTATGTGATGCTATTCCTTTTCTGTAGCATGCGTGGAACATTTTTATGATACCAATGGTCTTTTTAAGATGCTAGTGTGAAAAAGAGAGAGTGAAGAGTAGAGCTGTAAAAACTAGGGTTGCTCATGGGCTGGATTGGGGGTGGGGGAATATGACTGAACCAAGTAGATACGGGTTTGGAAGTATGAGCAAGTATAATAAATGCTCGGGCTCGGCAATGTCAATGGTTTGATTCTTGTATTTGCTAGGTTGGGTGCATGTGTGTTCAACAATCAGGGGATAAAAAGATTTAGGTTTGGAATGATGTGAACTAGACCTGCACCTGGTTGGGTCAAGTGGGGTTAATTTGGGTGGTATTTATTTTTTTTTGGGGGTTCTGTTCTGGTGAATAAACTTAGGAACCTCTTGCACTTTCTTGTATGGATTGTGAGGAGAGCATGAGAACGAGAAATTATTGAGCCCCATCAAACATGGTGTGAACTGAAAAGATTGGGGTATCCTGATTTATTGAGGCAAGCAGAGTTCTGGAATCCAGTTCAGGTGATTATTATCAATTTGTATAGGATGCTTAAGGTCTCTAGATTGTCGTTAATTTTCTACAGTGCCACAACCTTTAACATCTCGATTGGAATGGGAAGGAGAAGCAAGTGATTAGCCTCTGAAATTATTCCAAGCAGCATGTACAAAGAAAACACTAATAAATTACCTTTATAAAAAGCATTTTATGGAACTGTTAAAAGAAAATGCTTGCTAATGATTCTTAGCCAGTGGCAGTTGGCGCACAATGCCCTGAAGCCTCAGAGCCATGTGGTTGCTGATCTTTCAAGGCCCAAATATTAACGCAAATTGATTCTGGTTTTTGTGAACTTCTGAGCAGGGTTTCCTTTTGTTTTTCTAATTTACTGTTGAAGTCATAGACACTGCTTTCTGTAGTCATTCACTGCTGAGGACTTGAAAGAAATGCTACTTTTTACGCATTGGGAGAGACATGGAATTGGTGAAACGCTTTACAGAAAAGAGGATAGAAGTGAATTCTGAAAGAACACTATTTTGCTACAAGCAGCTAATACATTCCTGGAATATAAGATATGTGCATTGATCATAGCAGCGTTCAAATGATTAACCGCGATTGAGTGGCTACGGACACAGATTGATTCAACTTCTAGAAATCATCGTTCAGTAACATTCTTCACAAAGCCAACAGCAACACAGAGCGAAGAGGCTGCATCTCAATCCAAAAGCATGAATTAATATATAGCCTTAGCTTAGCAATTTGGTGCTTGGGGACATGAAGTTAATCTTTCAGCCTATAAATTCCAGGTTTAATTAGAAGCCAGTATATTCTTTTCATGTTTACTTACATAGGCATCCTTGACATGCATTTAGACAGTGAAGTTTGCATGTGATCGACTTACCAACCCTCGATGAATCCTCGATCTCCTTTCTTCTTTGTGCGATTGCAACACTCCTTATGAGGTGGGTTTTTAGTCGGGTAACCTTCATACAAGAATTTCATTTAAAAAACGGGTCAGATGCATGCTAGGGGAGATCTTTTGCTATAGAAAATGCATGTTTCTTCTGCTTCAGGGGGAGAGTGAGAGAGGGGAAGAGAACCTGGTGGAGGTGTTTTCTTTTGTTGAGTCTCCCTCCTATGCATTTTGGAACCAGAACTTCAAAAGCTCAGTGATTCAATCTCTGTATTGATATGTGAGGGTGAATGCAGGGTGTTGAAGATCTCTCTATGAGTTAATATAGTACTGATTTTATCGAACTGTCAGTTGATTCGAGCATAAAGCTAGTTTTCCACACACTTCTCGCATTGTTTAGATGTCGATTCTTTTCTTGTGGACAAGGAATGGTAGCGGGAAAACCATGTAATGCGCAACCGATGATGCTTTGTATTCCTATCCATTATCTGTCATGTTCTTTCTTTCTCTACTTTTTTCCCTGTTTGCACACAGAACATATGCTTTGTATTTCATCAGTGCGAAAAGTATGCTCATACCGACGATACCGTGGGCTGCCGTTGAGATAATCTTGTTAGACTTGGTTGAACTTTTGAAACCTTTCCTGAATGGGGAATTTGTTCTTGTTCCTCAACAGAAATAACTTTTAGATATGTTGGATACAGATAAAGTTGTGAGATTCATCAATTTTCTCCCTTTTTCTTTCTTTTTTTTTTTGCTAGGTAAATTCCACATTAGGGGGAATTAATCTCTCTTAAATATAAGTATTGGGCTTAGCCAAACAGTCCATTATTATGGGGCTTAGCCTAATCATAAATGGGCTAGACCAAGAGGAATGAGTCTCTCTTAGATCTTTGTGGACCAAATCAGGAAGGTGAACTTGGTCTGAAAAGAGTGCAAGCTGACTCAACTCTCACAATAAAATCAGTATTAATGATGATAATATAATAATAAGATGAGTTTTAAGCTTTGAAAAGGAAATTATAGAGTCCAAAATTAGAGGCTGGTAGAGAACCAGGTGGACTCATAGAAACTAAAGCTAAAGTGAAAGTTTGAGACCCATGAGATCCGGTCTGGGACATGTTCCTTTATTTGCTCTAGACTGCACCCAACAAGTCAACTTTGCCTTCCCATTATAAAGCATATGAAAGCCCCAACGAAAGAGAGGTTATAAATCTGAAACAAATAAAAGAAAAGCATTAATGGGCAGATACACCCAAAAGGGATGTATCTCACCATAGACATAGGGAGACACGTGTCGATTCGCTTGTTCGAATGGTGCTCGTTAAAATAACATCAATCTTTAATGATGTCCCAGTCTCTCATCAGGCTAGTGAAATCACAAAAAATCTCGACGATTATCACTTTCTTAGATTATGTTCACGTTGTAGATAAATGTCATAGAAATCCTGAAGTTGCTTTAAAAATTGATTATTCCACGTTATTTCAATCTATGGGATTGAAATTTTCGTATGTTGAATGTGTCAAGTTAACTACGGAATAAGCAAAAAAAAAAAAGTATCATTTGAACAAGCAGAGAATCCTAAATCTATTCAAGGGATATGAAGGTTTATATTTTTCGGTGCAACTAGGCGTTTATTGATTTGTTTTTATGGAGTTCGAAAGGGCACCTGTGTTTGGGACTTGATGAAATTATTGTTGCAGAAAATGAAAGCCCCATGGTTTTGGGCTTTTTCTAGAATGCTACTCAATTCACCATGGCTGCTGGTTGTGTGGTGGGGAAGGTGAGTGTGGGAAAGCAATGGGGTTTTTGTATTTTTTGATCCAATGTGCCCCAATCACAACTTTGGGGTTCCAAAACAATCAATTTGTGACTGCAACTACTCCACATGAATTCAAGTGTTGAAAGTATATATATATATATATATATATATATATTAAAATTATACTATATCAAAATTCCTTCCTTGCACTATTCCCTTTTGTTATGAAAAAACAAAACAAAAAAAAAAAAAAGAAAACACATACACGGCAGAGTTCCCTTTGGACCATATCAAAATCAAATTGAAAAAATGCTAATACGAGCGACTCAACAAACTTTTCTTAGGATTTAATTCACATTGGACTTGCAGAATATCTTAAACAAAAATTCTTAAAATTAGAATATCATCTCATTAGCAAATGAGACTTGTACATGCTAAGTTTACGACTTTTAATATTGACTTTGTTGTTGATAAAATATAAGTCTAACTTTATAATTTTGATGGAATAAAGTTTTCATTCAAAGGTTAGAATATTCATTTGAGGTCTTATGAAGGTCCTTCTCTCTCCTTCTTTCTTTCTCTCTCTCTCTCTCTATATATATACACACGTATGTATATACGAAAAAAGCAATATAGCATGCACTCTATCTAATTGTCTGTAGTCATTTTGATAAATGATGTGAAAAAAAACAATCTATTTTTTATGAAATGACAGTTGTTTTGGTACAATGTCATACCATATTGTATAACTCATATATGAAGAAATGGTATTGTAGGCATTGAGTACACACCACCTCGGTCTCATGGTGAAAAAACCCAACCATACGGATTGAAAATAGCATGAAGGGAAAAAGGACATGTTAATTTTATGGTGAAAAAACCCAACCATACGGATTGAAAATAGCATGAAGGGAAAAAGGACATGTTAATTTTATGCAATTATTGCTGGCGCACACTTATTATATAAAGGATGAAATTTTTAGCAGACAACATTTAAATCAAAGGTACCTTTAATCACCAAACATTATGAAAATTGATAAGTTCTCCTATTTTTTTATGCCTTTTCAATTCGTATGGTTGGATTTTTTAACATGGAACCTAGTTAGCATCTGCTCGCATAGGGTTGTGCCCTTAATATCATTTTCCACATTTATATACACACACACCACATATATATATATATATATATATAGTCCTCTCACTTTCATTCATTCTTGCCCAGTTACTCTGCTCACTCTCATTTAAAGGTTGTGGACCTGTGTCAGCGTTAGAACCGGAAGGGGTGATGGACTCACTCCCTACGTGTTAAAATTGACCCATTGTTCATCTTCTTTCTACCACAAATACACGCACACACCCACCCACACATTTCATTATATATGGTTTCAAGGACAAACCAACTTATCTCCATTCTCCACCACTGAATCCTTCCTCTATTAATTTGAAAATGAGAGACATTGGAAACTTTATGGACTCTTCATTCTAACCAACACACAGGAAGGACACTTCTATTTACTTTTGTATTAATGACTAATCAAACTGCACACTAATCACAGATAAGGCTATAACCCATAGCCCACAAGTTTTATACCCAAAGCAATGAAACCTGTGCTTACAATATATATATATATATATATATATATAACTCCATATCCATGCAGCTTAAGAAGTTTAAGATTCATGACAACCCTATAGTTTAGCATCATCCCTCTACTCAAGACCATTAATTATTGGGAGCAAAATAATAATTTCATTAAAGAAGATGTGTTGTCTTGATAGAACTTGCATGCATAACCTACTAATTAGACGTTGGAATCAGCATGAGGACTAAGAAATATAATTTGATTCTAGCAGCTTCTTATATTTTATATTTAAGATATTCTGTTCCACACTAGGGTTGTTCTTACACCTTTAATAGGACATTCTAGGCTTCATTATTGGAGATCAGATGATAGGAGCATCAGCACATGAAGTGTGAAGTTAATCATTCGAATAAAAGAATGAATATCAAAATCATGAAACATATTTCTTTTTGCTTAAGGACGCTCTATAGAGATTAAGTGATGGACTGATACTTACAATATTGTAATTCATCATGTTGTGTTGTTCATATTCTCAGTATACATATTTCCTTTTGACTCTTATTTAGTGTAAACAAAGAAGTTACGATACGAGGAAAGAAAACAAAAAGTTGAAAAAAGGCAAACAAAATCTCGAGGGTTAGTGACGGTTCATTTGATTTATTGGGGTTCGATTCTTAAGACTATAAGAAAAGGACAAACAGAACCTTTCTAGTTCGAGTAAGTTCAAGAATTCGAGCTTTTATAATTACAAAATTGGATTTTATTTTATTTTTTTTTCCTTTTTCTGAATCAATTGGACATAAAAAGAGAACCCAAGGATCAAACACAAGCTTAATGGGTGGTGCACCGCAGCAGAGTACACTGGAGGGACTGACTGAATATCATCATTAAGATCAGAAGAACTGCAGTTGGAGCTGTAAAAAAAGTCTCACTTGGAAGGGATGTGAACCTAATAAACAAAGCAAAGGGGGACAAAAAGAGGATTACATGGAGAAGGGAATCCAGATTTAGATAATATTATTACCTCTCATATTTAAATTAAATAAGCTCTGTCGTGTAGTCACACTCAGTGTTGCACTCATGCACGACAAACAACCCACCCCCATGAATGAATCATCCATTATTTGTCCATTTTCTCACCCAAAATGTTCCTATTTCCTACTTAATTAATAAATAAAATTAAAAAAATCTACACAAAACACACACCCACAAAGCCTAGCCAATCAAGTTTCTCCGAGAGCCCATGGGTTAAGGAAAGAGAGAAAATTTTCAAGGGAAAAAAAAAAAAGGTTAAAAGGGACAGCTCATTGCTTCTCTTATTATAATTTGGGGATAAACCTATATTAAAACAAAACCCTAAAAATAAAAAATAAAAAACCCATGAAAGGAAACAGCACCGCCAAACAAAACCAAACTAGACCCATCATTTTTACATGTGTAATATAATATAAAATATAAGTATAGATAGAGGAGGTGGGCGGTGGGACAAGATAATTAATAAACTTTCTCAACAATAAAGAGGTCATGACATTAATAATATTTTCTAGAAATATATATATATATATATATATTATATCATTAAAATAAAATACCCCAAAAAAAAAAAAAAAGGAGTTGACAGCTCGGGTTGAAAAGATTGACCTGCGTCTCCTCTGATTCATCACCACCACGCCATCATACACGGAGAGCTTCCAAAACTCAGATTCTTCTTGTTTCCTCTTTCTTGCCCACCACAGAAAAAGTCACTTCTTCAGTATTGACGCTTAAAAATTTTTCTGCTTCTTCTTCTTCTTCTTCTTCTTCTTCTTCTTCTTCTTCTTCTTCTTCTCTTCATCATCTGTATGATCATCATCGCTGAAGCCCTACAAAAATCATCCAAACTGCAAAAAAAGGAAAAAATAATAATAATAAAGTCCACTAAATAACATAGTAACATATATCTCCATGGATATATATATATATGGGAAACTTACACATTATAAATATATCCAATGTGGTTCATCAAGTGGAATACGCTAGTAGTGATCATGAGAATGGTGGTGGCGATGATGGTGATACATTGATGATCCCCTTTGATTATTATGGCTGCTACTTTCATCTTCCCCTCCCATTTGATTCTGCAGCTGATGTTGATGAGGACCCGAACCCGACGTCGCCCCCAAATTAAGATAAACCATTCTTGAATCGAGATTGAGGTTCACAATGTTGTTACAACCGTCAGCACCGCCGCTGCCGCTGCCGCCGCTATTATTGTGTTGTTCGTCCCCCATCGTCGGGTAGATGGGGGCGGTGGAGGTATCGCTATTGGCAGCTGCAGCGGCCGCGGCCCCTTCTTCGCGGGAGAGGACCATGGCGGCGGATTGAACGAGCTCGAGGCAAAGCCGGAGTTTATTCGGCTCAATGTGGGTCAACCCCGGGACCACCCCCTTGAACAAGAAGTCCGAGGTTAGGGTTCGGAGGATGTCGAGGGGGGTCACGCCGTCGACAGTCTTCACGTTCGGGTCGGCATGGTGGTCGAGCAGGACCGCCACCATGTCCGGCGACACCATCTCCGCCGCAATGTGAAGCGGGCTCTTCCCGGCTGGCCCCGCTGGGCAATTCACTTCAGCGGCGCCGAGCTCTAGCAGCGCCTTCACCACTTCTCGACTACAGTTCTCCACCGCGTAGTGCAGTGCCAACGCCTCGTCGAGGTTCAAGCCCTCACCCATCACCATGAGCTTCACGAGCTCGACGTCGGACGAGTCGAGCGCGCGCCGCATTCGCCTGATCTTCTGGTCCTCGAAATCGGCTGCGGCCGCATTGAAATCGGGGTGGTGGTGGTGGTGGTGTGGATGGTGGGAGGGGATGATGCTGCGGTGGCGGGGGAGGGAAGATTTGAGGCGGAGCTCCTCGATTTTACCGACGACGTCGATCGGGAGGTGTCGAGCAAGGATTTCTGGTGGGAGGCCCGATTTCGCAACGAGGTGGGAGCATGTCGTCCATAGCTGGTGCATCTCTTGCTTCCTCGAAGCTATGAGGACCTTCATTACGTCTTCAATGGAGGCTTTCTCTACCATGCTCGACAATTGCTTCTGCACACAATCCAATCACAAAAAAAAGAAAAAGAGGACTCAAGTTAAAGAGAAAGAGAGGGAAAAGAAAATGTGGGAATGTTGAATGCCTTTGGGGGGTTTGAAATAGTTTGAGGAAGGCTTTTGGGAAGTGAAAGCCAAAAGAGGAAAGTTGAATGTCTTAGGTAAGGATTTGATGTGGTCACTGTGGAAGACAAGACTGGAGTATGGGGAGATTAAAGATCTATAATTAGAAAGTCTCCTTTACCTCCGGGGCCTGCGGCTTACTGATAGAGGAACCCAAATTGAAGAAACAAAGAAAACATTCAAATTGCTACATAAAATCAACTCTCACTCGTGCACTCATGTTCCTTGTATTTATTCACGACACGAGAGGGGAAAGAACAGGAATGAAAATTCTCTGAATTTGCTTTTTGTCTCCGGAAGCGAAGAAAATGGAGAATTAAGAAGTGGGATTATATCATCCTCATCATATGACTAAACTCAAAATTAATTAAATGGAAAAAATATATATATATATATTCTTCTTTACCAAAATCCCAGTTCATCAACGATTGAAATGGAGAAAAAAGAATGATCAGAATTAAAACCCGCATCAAAGTTTGCATCCCAAATCTCTCCAGAACAAAACCCAACAACCCTTTAAATAATTCAAAAACGTAGAATTGCAAACACTAGGATTTTTGAGGGAGGAGGAAAAAAATAAAATGGAAGGAATGGCAAACACTAAAAATTCGTCATTTCATCCAGCAGAATTCAGAAAGGACGGACCCAAAACTCATTAAAAGAAGGAAGAAAAACATACACAGACACACACACTTATGCGTGTGTGTGTGTGTATATATATATATATATATATATACACACGAACGAACAAACAGACCTGAGTGAGTAATGCGAGCTGCTCGACGCCGAAGGACCTCGCGGCGGCGAGGGTGTCGAGCGCGAGATCGACGGCGGAGGTGCAATGCGTGTGCCAGCAGCCCCGCTCGCCGCAATCGGGCCGCGGCTCGTGCTTCTGCGGCACGATCGAAACCTGCCCGCTGTACAGGAACTGGAGCATCAGCAAGAACACCTCGTACCCGACGGAGTTCACGGGGATCACCTGTGGCAGCTGCGTCGGGCTCCCGGGCCCGGGCCCGCGGGGCGATGAGCCCGGGGCGGAGCTCGGCCCGGACGAGGGGGGCGAATCGGGCCCGCAGAAGAACTTGCGGAAGAAGAGGCTCCGGGCGGCGAGGATGCAGCGGTGGGCGTGGACGAGGCGACCCTCGACTTTGAAGGTCACGTCACTGAAGGCCTGACCGTTGATGAGGAGGTTGAGGTAGTCCAGTGAGAGGGATCTTAGGGATTCGTCTGTGCTCATGTTTTTGGTGGTTCCGAAAGAAAGAGAGAGATAAATCTTCTTGTTCTATAGGGGAGGAGAGAGAGAGAGAGAGAGAGAGAGAGAGAGAGAGAGAGACGATGATGACGATGGTGGCGGTGGTGGTTATTAAGGGAGGAGGGGTGTGGAGGATAAGATGAAGATTGAGGAAGGAGGAGGATTTTGACTCATCTCTTTCTTTCTTCCTTCTTCTGAGGGTGGTGTGGTGAGGGGGGGATTTTAAAGGAGTGTAGTTCTGTAACAGGAGGAAGAATTGAATCTGGGGAAGGGGAAGAGAAATGGAACTGAGAGAGAGAGAGGAGAGGAGAGGAATTAGGAAATGGGAAGGGAAGCAGCAGAGTTGATGATTTCATGATTAGCCCCATATTCCACTGGAAATATAGACAATTACCAAAGTGGGTCTCCAACCCCTCAAAAATATATATAATAATTATTATTTATGATTGTTTTTTTTTCTTTTTCCTTTTTATGAAAAAGGTTAACGTACCAATGGAAAAGAAAAGGGATAATACAGACAAGACTCTGGAGAAACATCCGAGTACGAATTTCTCGTGCCTAAATTTTTTATGTCAGGGGAAATACGATGCCTCAGTAAAAGAAATTTGTATTTTTTAAGTATCACAAATTTTTTTTATTTTTTTTAACTTTCTTCTGCGATTTCTACAAAAGAGAAAAAATGACAACAGTAATGAAATTGAATCCCTCTCACCAATTTCGGATAAAAAGATAGTTTAGTAGTTACTTTAGCAAATAAAGAAAAGGAATAAAAAAGAAAAAAGAGTTATTTATGTGTTTAATGCACCATACAAATGGACGATATGAATGATTGAGATTGCATTTAAAATGCGGGGCATATATGAATGGAAGGCTATGTTTTGGGTCGAGTTGGGGTGAGTTATATGACAAGCAGGTCTGGCTGAGTTGGTGGTTCAACGATTCGCATTATCGATACAAGTTATATATTTTTTTGATATTTTCATAAACTAGTTAATATTTGATAATAACTCTAATTTTAAACCTAAAAAATGTAAAATAAATATAATTAAAAATTATAATTGGATAGATTAAGTAATTTATGAGAATGACACGAGTCAAAAGGGACCGATCAAGAACTGGTCACAGGATATGATTACAGTATTTAGCGACATATATCCAAAGGTAATCTTGACGATATATTTGTTCGTCATAAATTAAGTGGGAAAAAATTCTTATATGAATGGCCGTTGTTGATGAGCGCAAATCCTATGGTAGGAATTAAAATTGTGTCCTGGAAAATGAATATTTATGTTAGTATGGAACCCTCATCGATTGGCTCCAGAAAATACTGAAGCGCCCAAAAATATTGATATATTAATAAATAAAAAAACGTACGAGGGGGTCATGAATGGTAGTTCAGAAGTTTTTGGCAGGAGAAATGGGGAGCCTTGTCTCAATAATTACACATCGGTCAAAACTATATTATTGGTATAATTGAATGCTAATTACAGCAAAAAGAAAGAGGGGAAATAAATGAAATAGGGAATATATGTAGAGCACAGAGGGTGGGGGGAGGAAGGGGTGGAGGAGAAGTGTGTCGGCCGGGGCTAAGGTGGGGTCGAGAGTGGGGCCGGGCTCGCGCGTGAGACAAGACCTAACACGTGCAAAAGAAAGAGAGAGAGAGGGAGTGATCTGATTTTGGAGAAAGGGACTACAGAAGAAGTGGCAGTAGCAGGTTTCAGCATGTAATTAGTCCCTCTTTTTTTGTTTTTTTTTTTAATTAGTACCTCTAATAAAGGAAAAAAAGGGAGAAATAATAGAGAGAGAGAGAGAGAAAGGAAGGGAGGGAGGGAGAGGGGGTGCTGTTGTTTTCCCCCTATGTATAAGAGTATGCTATAGAATTTACTTAACATTACTATACACTGACTGACAGACAAAAACTTCGTTCCAAAACCCCAAAATCCCTTAGAATGACAACTCCTCTCTCTCTCTTCTCTCTCTCTCTCTGTCTGTCTGTCTTATGATTTCAACACTCCCTGATTGAACATTTGTCTTGTCATTTCATCCCACGCACCCCATCCCCACCTCTCTCCCCCTCGCCACCCCCCTTCTCCCTTTCCAATTTCTCTCTCTCTCCCTCTCACTCTCTCTCTCTCTCTTTCTCCAAATAATATCCTTTGTGTTATGTATGTATGGTACTAACGTTGGTTGCATGGGGATGAGAGGCTGAGTGGAGCAGTCATCTTGGAGTAAAGTTCCATCCCAGGGTCTTGTTTTGAATTTCATCTCTTGTTTTTCTTATGTTTATCACAATTAATCAAATGTTAGAAATGAAATAGGATTATTATTGGATGAGTTGGCACGTAACCCCGATTCTATCAAAAATTAAAAAACTTATTATCATCTCCATCATGATAGACTTCACTATAAACTTTCAAAGTTTGTTTTGAAATCACTAACATGGTTCAAGTAGCTCGTAAAGCCTTACTGGTACTCCTTTCGTACCCGAATTTTGCTTTAAGTATTTTGTATTTCAATAATATTTTACTTGCTTTCCTTTTAATTTTTTTACTTACTTCCATTTATAAAACTGTCTAAATGCATATTCCCAATTGTAGTGGAGGATATTTCGAAGATCAAGTTTCGTAATCAAGAATGCGATTGAAGCTCTATGATTTTCAATCGCTCCTATCCTACACGGAAAAATGTATCAACTCGCGAGTTAATGGGTCTCTTACGAAGATCTTATTGAGTAATTTACGGGGACTTTAAGAAATAGTCCTGATTTTAGTGCTTAAGTTTCTCAATCACACCTAATAATTCATTGTCTCCATAACCTTGATGGTCTATTTCGATGGACTAACTTCCACACTTTGATCAAGGACACAAAAAAACATCTCAATAGAAATTGATGGATTAACTAATACCCGAATACCTTATTCGATGAATGAGGGATTAAATTATTCCCAATAATAAGCACGTTGCCCTATATACAGGATGGTAGGAATAGGGGGTCCGAAAATCGATAAGCATAATAACGAAAAGCAGATTGTCTATCTGCCCCTTTTTGTCCGTCGACTAGTCCTTTCCAAACCCTTTTTCCTTTTAATCCATCTTTCTCTTACTCAGAAATTAATTTAATTCTTTCTTACTTTTACTACCTTTGACTGCGGCGGTGCGTAGAATTGAATAAAACTCAAATTTTTTTACAAAAAAAAAAAAAAAAGTTTCTGCGGTTAGAAAATTCAGAGAATTAAATTGAAAACCAAAAATAATTTTAGACAAACTCGAAAATCGAGAATTTGGTTGGAAATTTTTTTCTGAAAATTCAGAATACCTGAAATTTTTGAAATTTGATAAGTTAATAAATAATTTTTTGATATTTTAGTATTGGTTAGGAGAAACTAGAGGACTTTTTCTATTATAGTGTTTATTGTAGAATTTTAGGAGGAAATTTCATTTGGGAAATTTTGGGTACAAATTTTGTTCGATTGAAAATTAGAATAAAAAAATAGACTCAAGAAAAAGTTGGAGAACAATAATTTCATCAGAAAATTTTCAAATTTTCACAACCCCAAACAGAGCACTCAATTTCTACTAAAAAGGATTCAATTTCTTAACTATTCATACTAATTCCTTTTTGTTGTTTGGTAACATAAAAGATAACGGAACTATCATTCCCCTTCAACTGCCATTCCTATACATGAGAAATGATAATTCATGCGTCATTTCTATTACTTTGTTATTCCATTATTCTCATGATTCAAATGCAACCCTAGTTTTGTATGGATTGAAAAATACATCACCATGCCCCACTGTTCTATCCTCTGGGGAAAAGAACATTAGGAGCAAAAGAAAAAAGCCTAACTGGATTGAGAGTCCTATAGCTATAAATTATTCTCTCCTCCTCTCCTTCCTCTTGGTGATATAAATAAATAATTTAGCCTGTAAGTTGTCAACCCTAATAATTAAATAAGTGGAGGAACATTGGTTCATATTGTCAAAACCTCTTGTCCATGATCAGCTCCACATGCCTAAGGAGCAAGTATGGGAAACCTAGGGAATCCCAAGGCCTCAAAAGGCCATTTTCACACACTCTTATTTTAAGTACCCTAAGGCTATCTTTTCTTCCATTTCCCTTTTTCCCCTCTTTGATTCACTCAATCATTAAAAAAGAGAAAGGGGGTGAGCTTTATTTCTGGTATTAAGTTGTGCAAGTGTCCATTCATACATGTCTTTTTCCCCCCCTAATTTTTCTTTTACTTTATAAGAATAAGATATCTGAGGAAAAATAATTTCACCCGTTTCATACGTAATCGTGGCCATTCTTAGCGTCAAAGCTGTGCATGTTTTAGTCAAAATCATTTTGAAAAGCATATTTTATAAGTTGAAAATCTTTTTTTTTTCTGAATAAAAAGGGGTTTTCGACGAGTTTAAATTTAAAAAAAAGTTATTTTATGTACAATAAAGCGATAAATGGATTTTTTTTTTTTTATAAGCTCTGAAAAACAAACCTCTACTCTTCTTTTTTTTCCCTCTATATGACAACAAGTTCTATGTACTTTTATAAGTCCACCAACTGAACCAGAGGCTGAATGAGTAAAATTGAGGATGTGTGAGGTTATAATAACGTTGACTTTGGGGACCCTCATAGGGGCTCTTCGAGTTATGTGTGACCCCATTTGGTCATGATGAAGAGGAAATGATGATTGATATTTGTTTGGTGGGTTGGGGGGTGATTGGTCAGTGGATGCAATGTTATTGGAAAGGAGTGGAAGTTACATAAATGGGAAGTGGGGGCGCGTGACAATTTTATACGAATTCAATCAATCATAATAGGTTTTCTTGTGGAGGCCTTAGGGTCAAAATTCCACAATTCATTTCCCTTCTTTTCTTTGAAAAGAAAGTAAATGATGGGAAGGGTCGGGAAAAAAAGAGTCAGCTGGTCCAAGCATTCTTTATCATTTCTTAATGAATATATATATATATATATATATATGTGTGTGGGTGGACGGGTGAATTTTCACATCATACAATATCTAGATTAAATACTATTATAAGTTAAAATTATATTATTTTATAACTTTTTCATAATATGAGGAGAATTATATATATATATTTAAAAAAAGTTTAATGTAATTTCATTTTAGATTATAATAGCATCTAACTTGTCATTGATATATATATATATGCACATCCCGCCAATAAAAGTCCACACCCTCTTTGGGGTTTGGAGCAGCCATTGTAAATCTCCAATGAGAAATTGGCCAGCTTTGACTTGGTGAGATGATAGATCAAAAGGTGACAAACACTAGGGTTTGACAAACGTGGTATTCATCCATGTTTCTTTTACTTTTTTTAAGTTTAATAGTTATATTCTGATTTTTCCCTTCTATTATATATATATATATAAAAGGTGCCATGATTCACATAGGATTTGGGCACAAATCATTAGGCCATTGACTTGCAGGCCTGCCCATTTGATCTCAATTCATGGTCCTGAAATTCAAGAGACATAATTCATATAATATATGGTGCATACATTATACTATCATGTTTCCTTCAAATATTATAGTATTAAATATCATAAGATACACAAAAACTTTGAAGATCGAATCAGTGAATGTTGGATCATGCACCCATGATAAAAATAAAAATAAAACACACACAACAAACTCAAAATTCAAAGCCTGCAATTTAACTTATTGATGCAAACAATTATGCATGATGTACAAAGCTAGTTGGAATAGGGTATTCATGCAGATAGGACGAAATTAATCGTGGAAAAATGGGGACACAATTTCCCTTATTTGCATGAAAAGGATACACCTAAAGAAGGTCCATGTGAGTAGGGTTGCTTAACACAGTTTGTGTGGGAGTTTTATATATGATGCCTCAATCCCATGGTGCAAGTGGACCTTATTTTTATATTATTTTCTCCACCCAAATTTAATTTCATTTGACTTTCCTTCTTCTTTTATTTTTTGCTTCAAGTGAATGTATGGTGCAACTATAATTTTTGGAAAAAAATAATTTCAGTTTTAAACTAACAGCAGTCAGTTTTTAAACAATCCTTTCGAATTAACCATAAAGTCAGCTTTTCTTTACGCTTTCTAAAAACATGATAGGTTTTCGAAAATTTGTTAAATGACTTGTTTTTATCGAAAAGGGGCTACTTCAATTTATAGAGTACATAAATGGACCATAAATACCGATTTTTGGTGAAAATAACCAAAGGGCTCACAATTCGTTCCCCCATAATTTCTTAATTTTTTAAAAACTGACAATGTGTTATATATTCGTGAAGGACTAGTGCTATTTAATCAACTACTTTTCTTTTGTTGAGCTAATAGCTAGATTGGCCAACTATCTGTGTTGACATCCTCGTAAGTGATTTTAATGATGTGCTAATTCATGAGAAAATTAATTAGTCGGATTAAATAAGTTAATTTCGTGATATTTAACTATGTGAAATTAATATTAGTTCCCAAAAATGCATCCTCGTTGTGTGGACAGACTGGAGAGTATTTTGGACTCAAAATATTATCCTTCATCCCTCAATAATATTCCTAATATCAAATATTTATTTCATAAATTATTGAAGGATAGTTTTGTGAAGCAAAAATTATGGATACCCAAGCCTGCACCATACCACCGTCTGCGGCTTTTGGAAAAAAAAAATCAAATCTCTACTTGTTACAATATATTTCAAATTTTATTGAATTTATATTATGTATTAACTTGATTTAATTTTTGCAAAGAAATTTTAGAAGCAATCAAACAAATCATAAATGACAAAAATCTTAGGGATTGTGCACTCCTCAAGGAGCTGGACTGCGAGCTGCTGTGTGGATTTCATAAACCTTCATTTTGCTCTCTAAAATCTCTTAGAATAATTATATCTTGATTCTGATATAATCTTAAAATTATTTGAATCAATTCTATATCATTCTTATAGTAATAATAAAATATTTTGGAACTAATTGTGTGTAGATTTTTTTTTTTTGGCAAAATTTGAAAGGATTCTATAAAATTCTAATAGTAGATTTGAAGTTTGAATTTAGGGTTTCAGAACTTTGTGTAAAGGAGATCAAGTCTAGGCAATGAGATCATCCAAGGATACAAAGAAAAAATCATAATATTCACATTGTAAAAGCTCTTCTTCTTTCCTCCCCAAAATTCAAACATTTGAGGGCTTTTGTTGCTAGAATCCTCAGGAAATGAGTCAACGAACTTCATTCGTCAAGAGATAGTAATCAATGCTCCATTTTAATTTTTTTCTTTGTCTTTGATTGTGTTGTGTTTGGATTGTATCCTTGACAATTGATTATAAAATTCATTTTCAAACTCGAAATTGAATTCATATACCCTGAAAGGACAAAAGTTCCTATTGGCTTTGGACAATATTTGATAGGTTACTATTTGCCCTAGAAACAAAATACTTTCGTTATGACCTTTGAATCAATACCAGGTTGCTCTTAACTAGCAAGGTTAGTGGAACCCAAAGTGCACCATTGGAGAAATAGAGTAGGACAAGTTACGTCAAACCACTATAAAAATCTTGTGTTCTTTATTTACTTTCCTTATTTTGTTTATTTGGTGTTAAGTTCATCTTTGCAATACTCTCCTTATTTTGTTTTGCAATTTCTCCTTTTGTTCAACATTTTTATATTTGAGACTTCTTATCTTGTTTTAACTTATACATATATTTGAGACTTCTCATCTTTTTTTAACTTATACATATATTTAAGGCTTCTCTTTTATTTCCGCGGTCATTTATTTATCATCCTTTTCTAAATTTATTAATAAATTTTAAAAAGAATAAATCCAGTTTAACCAACCCCTTTCTCTCGAATCACTTATATACTCACAATGCAATGAAACCTAAAGTATATATCCTACTTACAAAGATCATTATTATCCGAGCAAAAGGCCCAAAAACTGCTTTTTATAATTCTTTTCGAACCCCACCCTTGCTTCTGCATCAATCAATCCTTTTGGTTTGGGCATCACACTTTTTATAAGTACAGTGATTTCCAGTTAAGTTGTACTGTGCCTCTATTACCATGCTCCTCTCTTGGATCCATAAAAATATTTAAAACTATTCTTATTCTTATTATGAGATCGTAAAGGTATGGTTAGTCATTATTTGGTGTTTCTTATTGAATAAAATGGAGTTACATCTATTGCTTTTGGACTAAACATATTGTAATAAAGCACTAACTTTTCAACCTTCCCATTAATGATCATCTGAAACAATTGAATGGAGACTTTCTGTTTTGTCTGCCACCCACGTTCCCTCCCCGTCCGCAATAGCTTTTACCTCATGCCTCTTTTAATATATGTATTTATTTTCTATTTTAATTATTCTTTACTTAGAATGCTAAAGCATTAACCTTTTTTTTTAATTATTATTGGTGGTAAGGAAATTTTACTTTTGAGAATAAGGAGTACGAGCCATGATTTACGCAGCATATGCGAATTCATATTAAAATAGGATAGTTTAATAGTTCCTATTCACTTAAGAAGAGAACACTATTTATAAAAAAAATTTAATTATTTTTGAGGACGAACTGATATAAAAATTTCCTTTTCTTTTTTACTTTTTGCGTGATTGCATAATACGTAATTCTTACGTATTGATATATAATGCATAATATAATGTCTCTGCTTACCAAAAAAAAAAGTAATTTATGGTCTCCTTGGAAAAATGAATTATATTGGAGAGAGAGAGAGAAGGAGAGGGAGAGGGTTTTTGATGGGACAAGACGAGTAGAGTGGGAAGGGGGAAATGAAGGAAGTTGACGTGGACGTCTTTGATTTGACGTTTCGTCGTCGTCAGCATCATACACCTGAGTTGAAGTCCTCTCTCACTGACACTCACTCTCTCGCTCTCTCTCTCATCAGTGCTCTCTATCTCTCGCTCTCTTTCCCTCTCTCACATCTTCACTCCTCTTTTTTTTCCCCTGAAAAACGGCTCCCTGACCGTACGATCTCGCAGGAACCGTCCCCATGATCTTAACTCTAAACGTGTCGATGACCCATCGCGTTGTTTTTATTTTTTTGTCGAGTAGGTTTTAGAATTTTCATCACTCGGGACAATATAATTTCAAAAGCTTCTTGTTTCTCATCTATGAGTATATTTATGGATAATATTATTTTTAAAAAAAATAATTTAAAATAAGTCTCATCATTCACATAAAAATAAATCCTAAATATATACATATAAACGTATGAATCTCATCTTTTATAGGAGTAAGTATCATACTTATGTAGTGAGATTTCATAAATGGTGTAATAATATTGCCGAAGGAGGAGGAGGAGAGAGAGAGGGTGAGGGAGAGGGGGGGTTTTGTTGTTGATTATTATTGGAGAAAAGAGAGGCACTGATTCCCACGTGCGGCTGACACGCTCTACCCACTACCCAAACAGTGGAACAGATTTCACTCTCTCCCTTCCCTTCTCCAAGTCTCATCTTTCAGTCACTCCTCATTCCTTTTGTTTCTCATTTTTCTCCATTTTTTTTTGGGGCTCCATCAATCCTTTGTGTTATTATTTTCTCATTATTGATCCATTTTTCTTTGCAAAATTGAATGCTTGTAACATGTCCCCGATTGATCTGACGGGGGTATACCATCTCTGTGGCTGCCTAGCGGAGATCATGGAGCCTAAGAATTGGGTGGGTTTGTGACTCAACTTCGCAAAACACTCTTCAAATTGGAGAAATCGGTATGTAATACCGAGAAGATTCATATTTGAATTATCGGTTTCAAACATGATAGTGTTCCAGATTCAATGCCCAACTCAAGTTGAAAATAAGTAAAGAAGGTTTATGAAATAGTATCTCATAATTTGAACCTCACCTTGGGAAGCAAAAGAGATGAGCCCCCATCATTAAGGAACGAAAGAACTCACTTACGTATGGGTGTAAAAAAAACAAATATGTGAAATGGTGAACAAGAGTGCGAAATTTATGTCACATTCAAATTCTATTGGGTTAGTGCGTATGTCTGCTAAAAATGGTCTTACATATATGTTGAGAGGGGGGAGGGAAGAATTGTGTTGCACTCATTTTGCAGGCCGCCACACTAAGTGGGGTTACAATGCTAAAAGGAGTTAGCTTGTTGCATTAAGTAGGCTTATTTTAACAAAGCCCCAAGGGCTTTTGATGTCCCAAAATGGAAACTTAAATGGGGCCTTGGGCGTTTAAAGAAGAAAATATATAATTATAAAAGTGGAATTTTAAGTGGAGCATTTATTAATTATATATTTGTAAAACCTCATATTGGTTTACTTCGGGAAAAAAAAAAAAAAGGGGGGCCTCAAGTGGTGAAAAGTCTTCTAGAACCAAACCACCAAGTCCTATGAGGGAGACACATGATTTCATTTTATTGTTTAGAGAATCTATTAATGATGCTTTTAGGGTGTTAAGTATATAGTGATAAGGATGGGAGTGGTAAATCCCCCCGGCATTAAGCTTCTCTCTCCCTGCATGAGACATATAAATCTCTTCAACTTTATATGATTATGTCGACCAAATCCCCAAGATAATCTAATAATATTTAATTAAGGGTCCCCAGATTACTGATTATAAAGGTGGAATTTACAAAAAGTTGTTCCACATCATTGTTAAAAAAAAAAAAATCACTAGCACTCCCAACAAGAACAATCACTAGCTTCAACTTCATCAATAATTTTAAAGGTCAGACCGACATGGGTTTGACTGATTTTTTTTTTTTTCTTCTTCTCAGAATTTTCTCTATTTAATCCAATGAGAAAAAAGATGCATGCCAGTCAAAGAAAATTATACTTTCCACCACTTCTCCCCATCTCGAGAGACTTTTTTTTCTTCCTGCCCCCTTCTCATACGTGTAAAGATTGATTTTGAGAGAAGAAAAAAAAAACACTATATTATTAATCAAGGAGCTTCTAAACTTGATTTTGTAACAAAGTATTATTAATTGGAAAAGGAGTTGATCAACATATAAAATACGAGAGAAAATGTGCCGTCCTAGCTACTAAGTGAGTCTCCAATAAATTAGACATTTTATTGATGCTGAGGACATTTTTGCATGTGCACTTACCGACCATGACCAACTTATATAAAGCCTATGAGTATTACTAATATATTTTTTATGAAAAATATTATTAATGTTATGTCCTACACATTACGGCTAGGGTGAGTCCGCATATTTCTTTAGGGTTTTGCTTTTATGAGACGCCATTGCATTTTAGGATTATTCATTTCTTTACTTTTAGATTTTAAGTTGGATGAATCACATAATAATATTTCTAATTTGTTTCAAAGGCCCAAAAATAAAAATAAAAACCTAATGTTTGTATAATATTATTAGACAATTGTCCTTAAAATGACAGAATAATTCGAATACGCTTAGTCTTTAATATGATACTGCCATTTTAAATGATGAGAAAAATAAGATGGGCTTTGCATTTGTACCATGTGATCTTATGATGTAGTTAGTTACTCATCCCAAGCAGTTAGCAAAAAATTAATTAGGCTCAAAGATTACAAAGATAATTTATACTTGTAATTACTAATTAGATAATGGAATCATGGAATGGGAAAAATAATTAGATCAGGTGGGATGAGCCCGAAGCCCGACAAGCGTGGGGATGTCTTGTCTTATCACCGCAACACAAAACTCTTACTCTCTCCCTCTCTCTCTTTTCTTCCTCCTTTTATTTGATCAGTGGCCTCTCCCTTGGACACACTCCCAAGCCCCCTCCCCCTCCCACCCCCCCCCCCCCCCCCCCCCCCCCCCCCCTCGGTTGCAAGTTTACAATATTGTCCTTCTGGCACAGTGAATCGAGGGTTCGAACCGCGTTCATCAAGACCCAGTCACATACCCGGTTGAGCCGGGTGCCATGACCCGGTTCATGGTCAGGGTAGGTTTTTGGACCCGGGATCTCGGTTCGGAATCGGGCCTAGCCATTTCGTACATTGGGCTTGTCGTTTTGAGTCCATACAGCATAGGCCACATCAAGGCCCAATATGCCATCAAGAGGACATTGAACTGAAAACAGTGAGTATAAAAACTCATCCCCTTTTCTTTTTTTTTTTTCTTTTTTTTGGGTTGTTGCTGGCCAAGTATGCCTGTTTCTTAATGCTCGCTGTAGAAAGAAAGATTGTGCATGGCATGAAAAAGCTAGGAACACTACATATATAACCATGGCGGAAATTGGGCATAAATGAGTTCAGATAGAGAAACAAGGATGTCCCTTAAAGCAGAGAAAAACTTAGGTGGGATGGTGGCACGACATCATTTATCCCACAAACCAATCAAAATGCATCAAGTGACCAAAATATGGGGTAGTCTGTCATAATCTGTCTCCCACTTTACCTACATGTCTTTTGAATTCAAATTTGATTATTCACCATGTACGAGGATTCCTCTCATAGTGAAGAAAGGGAAGATTTTGATGAGATTAGGAACATGACTTGCTCTAGCAGATGTTTTGAGCTAGAAAACATGAGAGCAGATGAAGCTGGCTTTGGCTTGCCCCTTTACTAGTTTGGAGCTATGACTCTATCGACCCTTATTATTATTAAAATGAGGAAAGCGAGCAGCAAGCTGAAAGGGAGCAGTTTCGCTTTAAGGTCTCCCTCTAGAGAAAGAGAGGAAGTCTTGAATTGTTCACCACAGCATATGTCAGTGAGCGTGCAATTCCTCCCATTAGCAGGGCAGGAACGAGGAATGACTTCCTTCCTCGACCCCTCAAAACAGAAAACAACCACACCACTCAAAACACGAAAAAAGGTAGAAACTAAATAGATTCGTACAAAATAAAAAAAGTTGTATATAATCAATAAAATGGATACACATACATAAATATATATTGTCCACCTAAGTTTTCTCCCTCTAAGGGTATACTCAGAAGAACCTGCAAACTAGAAATGAGTCCCACCATTGAATCACCATACCATAGTACATGTGATACCCTGCTTTTTTGACGGTTGACGAAAAGAACGGTTGTTAAGGATTACAAAATTACCACTCGAAACTAATAATAAATTGAACCCAACATCTTATCATATAGCTTTTATTGTTATTACAAGACCCACTCCCACCCTTACATGGGATCATAGGGTTGGTGATAATAACAGACACAATCACCCTATACTACAATACATGCCTACCCCAAATCTTAAATGAGTAGCTAGATGATCGGCCCCATAAGCATAAGCCACACTCTTGAAATTTGCACTTTAAAATGATTGCTTTTGAGGAAAGAAAACTCAGCACAACCCCTTTCTCTTAAATTTGGTTGTTTTAAACTAAGGTTAACCCATCAAAACATTATTTCTAGAATTGACAAAAATTAAGTGCCACCTTCTCGTCTAACAGAGACAGGATGGTTCCGTTTTGCCTACACAGCAATTGGACAGATTTATCATTCCAAGCTTAGACCTTAAAGTGACAACTATAAAAACTTCGAGCAGTGTTTAAGTTCCTAGACCTAGATTTAAAACTTTAAACAATAATTAAAATATGAAAACATCATTTTTAGATTTAATAAAACTTTTCTATCAACACTTCTTTTAGAGATAATCCAACAAACACTTTCTTTCCATTCAAAAGTGTGTGAATCATCACACACAGGCAACAATACAAATAAATGGTAAAATAGAAAACAAAAGGAAAAATAGCACTACCTCAACAGTAAAAATAAATGGTAAAACAGAAAACAAAAGGGAAAGTAGCACTACCTCAAGTTTGAGGGTACAATATTTCTTCCTTCTTCTTGTTGGACTAACTCTTAGGGTTTTTTTCCCTTTTTTTTTTCCCCTTCCAGGTTGATTCCATCCCAAAGGCCTACTGTATCCCTTTTATAAGGAAACATAAGAAAGAGGGGAAAAGAAATGCACACATATGCGTCACATTAAAATTGATGAGCACATATGAGTTCCATCAGCATTGATGAACACATGTCAAATTAGGAAGACAACCCCCACCTTACATGTAAACACCCCTAACCACAAACTCCCACTTGTCCTAAAGGTGACACATGTACACATACTCGCATACAACCCATATCCTCACCAATTAAAAAAAATAAAATAATAAGTGAAAAGAATAATTAATTAACCATTGAACGACTAATATTAGCAAAACAAATTCTCGAAGTTTCTGGGTATTACAGTACATGATACAAATCTTTCCATTTTTCCTTTAAAACTTTTTCCAAAGAATGCACTACAAATGGGAACATGGGTATAAAAAAGCATCATTCAGTCCACATTCACAAACGAAGTACAGTCAATATCCTGAAATGTAATTTTTCCCAGGTAGAAATCACTTATGTGATCAGCACAGAGAGGTAGGCATTTAAGATTTAAACTTTCATGTAAAGCTCCCAACCCCAAACGGCAAGTCTTTTCATCCCTAGGATTCGCATTCAAATGGTTTTGGAGTAGTCGTACCCGATACACAACAGTATTTGTTTTATCACAGAAATGCGCTACACAAGAATGAGCAGGCTCATCAGAAGCCAATCTAATCAAGGCCAATGATAAAGCACCATCCACAGGTTTTGGGTCTACCAAATTTCTATCTCCCATCATTCTAATTTCCCTTTCGGTAGGGTAATGCACTTGTTCCATCCCATTCAAATCACAGACCTTCAAATCCTTAGTGTAATGTCTAATGGCCTCATTTTTTGTGGATTCATGCTTTTTTGCTAGAGTCAAAAGACACGAGAACCTTAAATGATAAGTTACAATCGTTTTCACCATTTTGAAGTTTCGGCAACAGCAGAAGAAATCAAGCCATCTTCTCCCAATGCCTGCATACCACTTGATAATGTTAGTATCTTCAAGAACCATGAGAAAGTCGATCGGCCTAGGGCGTCCCAAATTATTTGTAAACCCAACCATTTTTACTGCCTTCTGAAGCAGTTCCCTTGGTGCAGCCACTTTCATACAAAGCCTAGTCAAATCCTCAACTGTTCTCTCAGCATATCTTTGTTGTTGTTCTTCTTCTGCCATCTTCTCTTTCTCCTCCAGAGCCTTTCTTGCTTTAACTGGCTTCAAATGCTTGTCTACTTGTTCTTGAAAATTATCATAAGAATCCACAAGCTCCTGAGGTAACTGATCCCTGATATTCCTTAAAGATAGGAAATCTCCTGAAGAAAGCATCCGGTGCCAAGTCCATCGATCCTCTAAAGACCCAAAGAATTCATGCACCACTTCATCAGCCCATGTTCTAAAGATCTCTCTTACTTCGCTTTCGATCTGAAACTCAAATTTAAACCCATTGCTTTTCTTCAACTTCTTAAAAACATGACTTAGAATTTTCAACCCTAGTTTCTTCCTATTAGTTTCCCTAGCATTTCTCAACTCTATCGCCTTAACTTCCTTCTGTCTTAAGTACTTTTTACGAGCCCTTAATGCCTTTTCTGATATAGGTGGGTGTAAAACCGAAGGCAGAACTGCCTGGAGTTCCATACCTAGAAATTCAATCTTCTCTGATACAGCACTGTGTATAGCTGTTTTCGCTCTGTCCACCTTCAACTCCAAATTCCCTTCTAAGAATTTCACAACCCAGTTCTTCAAATCCAAAGTCAACATCTTTGATCCAGATGTGATTACCAGAATCTCATCTAAGTATCTAACCACATGTATCTTCACCGGCTTATAGAAAACATTAGAAGGCGATGATGGAATCTCATTAGAATCGAACTTGGGATTACACTTATCATTTTGAAGTCTGATTGCTTGCATTTCATTATCGAACCCATTAAAGTATATATTAATCAAAATCGAACTCAAACTACATTCTTGAGGAAATCCTCTGCCCAAATAACAACCACCCAATTCAATTCTCAAAATTTCACATTCAAACAGCGTCTTTATAAAATCGACCAACCGCCTATCTTTTATCTTCCCCTCAATAATGGAACACAATTTACAAACATGTCTGGAAACCAAAAACTCGCGATTAAACGAAACATTAAACCACCATTTAGGGTTCTCTACCGAGTTTTTGAGGTACCTAATTCCCGTGTGCCGCCCCATATTCACTCGTCCTCCATACGAGAAGGTCACGAACCGATCATCATAGATTACTTCCAATACCATCCGCACAGCTTCAATCACAGCCTTCAATTTCAAATTGGGCAAAACCAACGACTCGCCATTCCCAGTTGAGGGCGAGACTCTGGCGCAACAAGACTCGATATCAAACTGGTTATGGGCGATTTGGTGACCCAGTTCTTCGACTGAAAACCGAGTCGACACTGAGTCAACAAGGGAGAAATCGGGCGAGTTGGATGCATTGGTGCTGGGTTTTGCGAGGCTCCGGCAAGCAGTGAGGAGGACCGAGGGCGAAGCGACGACGGTTTCAATGAGGCTGAAGAATCTGCCGTGGGAGCACTGGGCGAGGACTAGGGCTTTGAGCTCTGATGGGGTTAGCGTTTTTACAGGGTTTTGAACTGGGTTTGGCTCGGGGATCAAGTGTGACAAATTTCTGATGAGAGCTGAGATGGGTCCGAGGGATGAGAGGATTGAAGCACTGAAATGCGCTGCGATGATCTTTCTAGGCTTTAGAAGCATTGAAGAGGGAAGATGAGTGAAGGTGCCCTGAAAGTTCTCTTCTTGATCGAGAGGGAGCTTCCATTGGAGTCGAAGCTCTCTCCCAATTGGGCCCCGCTCTGCAAAAAGAGAGAAACCTGAATGGGCCTCAACCAACCTAATTTGGGCCCATTTTAAAATGGGCATGTTTTGGAAATGGGACTTTGGCAGCGGAGATATTAGTAATTTGGGCTCTTTCTAAAACCCATTGGGCCTTCATATTAATTAGTTGGAATTAATTGTACCAATATTTAGCTACCATGAAGCTCTAGCAAGAAAATTTCCAAGAAATAAACAAATCCCTAACAAAAACTTCTTTAAATTGCAAAGTTAAGACTCCAAACAAAAATTCTTTTTATTGAAAGAATAAACAAAGATAAATGCATTTATTCACCACTTGTTTTCAAATTCTCCACTTTTATAGAATATTTTGAAGGGAATTCTTAATATTTTCCTGAATTGGGATTTTTTTTTTTTCCATTTGGTCAGACTTTTTATTAAAAAGCTAAACTAAAATATTCTGTTTGGTTCTTGGGAATGAAACAGTTTTATTCTCAAGAATGGATAGAGTGAAAATAAAATAACTATTCGATGGAAATATAGCGTATAAAAAATAATTGTCTCATAGGCTGTGAGAGAAATTATAGCACATAAAAATGGATGAATACATAATAAATAATTATTACCGTTGATCAATAATAAAATCACAAGGAACTTCTTCCTCACATACCATTGCAAACCAAACATATAGGTGTTATTTTATAAAAATTATTTTTGTAATAATATTTGTTTCTCGGGAAACAAACTTAGGGGTCGTTTGTTTGGTTCTGAATGAGGCCATTTTTTTATTCGATCAAAAATAAGCTTAGCCAGAGTATTTGGAATGCCTCTGATCGAATTAGAAGGGAAAGAATTTCTAAGTTGGTCGTGTGGATCCATTTAACGGTCAAATGACAAAATTATCCTCAATTTTTAAAAGAAAATTATAATATTGCCCCTCGTTTGTTTCTCTCTCGCGGTGCCCTCTCTCTCTCTCCTCTCTCTCAATCTCACGGTCCTCTCTCTGTCTCTCTGTCTCTCTCTCTCACACTCAGGTGATTGTTCTTCTTCTTCTTTTCTTTTTTGTTCTTTTCTTCCTTTTTTTCTTTTCTTTTTTCTTTTTTGCATTTTACGTGGAACCATACATTAAAATAGAAAGATAAAAAAATATAAAAAAGAGAAATAAATTTGTTCATTTATTCAGTCAACAAATATATGTTTAATAAAAAAGGAGGAAATGAATTTGTATTATATTTGAAAACATTATTATAAAAAACAAAATAGAATAGCATTGATTAATTCAATTGTGTGAGTTTTTCTTCAAATAGTTTTATTTTAAATAATATAAAGGGTAAAATTCAAAATACAGTTCATTCAAATCTTTTAACAAAGTTGTAATCAAATATATTATAAATTCAGATTCAACACCTCTAATTACATTTCTTAACAAATCAAAAAAATTCTCAACATTTAGAACTTAATGGTTAATTTTATGAAACGGGACCATATTCTTGTTTCCATTGCCACCTACTTCATATGGAACAGCCTTTCAAAAGTATTTATTTATTTATTTGGTCCATTAACGTACAGCAGAAGGGAAAGAAGTTTCCACGAAACAAACTTAGAGGAAATGATGAATCCAACCAACAAAAGAAAAACTTCATAGAAAATTGAGGGAAAATTTAAAATGTTGTACAGTTGAGGCCACTCGTTTAAAAATAAAGGATCATAAAAATTATGAATTATTATAATTCTTTATATTATTTATGGGTTTCTTAAATATCTTGAAATTATATAAAATTTCATACGTTCACCGATATATGTAGCATTTTTAAAATTTATGATATTGATATTTATAAATTTTAAAAGAAAATTAAGATATCAAACCAAAGAGGATGAAAAGCACCATTCGACTAGGAGCCGACACAGCATTGACGCCACGCGTTGGAGAAAGAAAAACTTACTCTTTCCCTCTTTTTCTCTTCCTTTCTCGATCAGATTAGAAAGTAATAAGCTTTCCTTTCTCCCAAACACAAATCAGAAAGTATCATTTTCAACAACTAGATTGTTTCACACGGCGGATGATTTATTTATTAATTATTAGATGTATTATGTCTTTTATCGCCAGAAGCGCGCTTGTCTCTCCATCAGGTTTGAAACTAATGAGCTTTCCTTTTCTCCAACCATAGAAAGAATCCTTTTAACAGTCTTTTATGGTGTTATATATATATATAATAATTGGAGTTATGGCGATGACATATTCTTAATATGATTTTAACATGCGTCATTCACTTAAGATTCCTTCCCTTCAATTCCTCTTTTGCCTAAATTATGCACATGGAGTTTTATAATTATAATTATATAAATTAAACTTATAATAATTGATAACGAAAGAATTTATATTTCACACTAGCTTCAGATCTAATGGGCATTTTATTTTGAATAAATTCCGATATATGTTACATTTTTACGTGTTTATATTAACATTCTGAGTAAGTACTGTTATTTTGATATTATTCAAATTAATGGAAAACTCTCACAAAACTCATGCTTACCGGGGATAGCTAGAACTCTTCTATTTTCATTATTTTGTATTCGGTGAATTAATGTGACTCAATATATCTTATGCACCATTAAAATGAAAATAATATGATTATCTAGCATTAGCCTTGCTAGTAGTGACCTGCTCCTTGCGGTGGAAGTTAGGGGTTATAGTTTTCGCCACGTTAAATTATGAAGAAATTTATCATTCCCCACCTAGGCTATTTGCTTCATTTGTAACAAAATAAAAAAAGAAAGAAAGGAAAAATTACACTTAACTCCCCTTCTATTTGATTGAGTTGCAAGGAGTTTCCCCATGTTTGAAAATCAACACTTTACCCCTTGTACTTTCATTGGAGTTGCAGTAGTTAATTTTTTCGCTAGAATTAATGATTTTTGCATCTCAAGTGTTGTAAAATTGTGAAAAACAACTTAAGTGTTATTACTAAAGTATAATGAAAAAACTAATTATTAACATGTGGGAAGCACCAATTATTAACTTTAATGGAAAAACTAACTATTGCAACTCCAAGGAAAGTATATAGGGATAAAGTACTGATTTTCAAACCATATGCAACTCAATCAAACCATGTGAGGATTGTTAGAACACTCTCACATCCAACGGGCAAAATTTAAAGAATAACGAAGTAGCCACCCTACTTTTTGTAGGGGAAAAAATAAAGGAAAAATATAAATTTTATAAATATAATGGTCTTTTAGCCATGAAATGGGTTCGGGGGTACAATTACGTGTAGGGAAAGTGATTGGCACTCCACAACGCCAATTTTCTCAAAATGATACCAATTGACCTTGTATTATGACATTGTCTTAATAAAGATGGTCCCACAATGCTTTTTATAAAATTTATTATTTACCAATATTTAATTATTGGGTTACGTTTGCTACCATCCCAACCCTTTTGGTCAAGTAGCGAACGATCTAATACCTCGGGAAGAATCACAGGAGCCACACTTGTAGTACCCAAGAAATCCGTCATCGAATTAATTGATATATCTTTTAATTTACAGTTTTTACACTAGCTAATAGACTACAAAGAAATAAATGAATTATAAACTATTGCGTATTTGATCAAAATCAAAGGATTATTTTAACTGAAATTTTCCTTTAAACTATGATAAAAAGAGAGTATGAAATAATATGTATAAAAAAGTGAGTATTTTGTTTTCTTGCTCTAAATATTAATGGGGTTTCCTTTACCTAAAAGTGGAGGAATTTGAACGGTTAGCATGGTAAATTGTTAATTTCTAACACCCCCCTTTTTTTTGGGTAAAAATGAAGAAATTTGAACATGGTAATATTGAACTTAGGATTTGGTATGCGAATACTCATTACATCATTAGTAAAATTATTTACATGTATATTGTATTCTTTTATAGTTTTTTTCCTCGAATTAAACTTAACGATATGAACATACCTTAATTTCGACGATAATGCAAGATGGCCGACGACAAGATGGCCAGAGATTTGGTGACGACTTCTCTTGGCTTCTTTAATTAGGAGACTCTCACGAACTATGGTGACCGACGGAATTTATGGATGAAGGTAGTGAAGGAAGGATTTAGGATGAAAAATACAAAATACTTATGGTTAGAGTGGGCTTTTGAGACATAGACTTGTGCTCTTTTTGATATCGAATTCAGGGGACATAATTTCATTCTCTAGACAAAATGAAAAAAAGCTCTCCCTTTTCTCCCTTTTCCCTCCCTTTTTCTCTTTTCATGCTCCCTTTTATAGATATTTAGAGTGGTGGGAGATGGTTGGTAGTTAGAATCCTAATGAGTGTATGAAAAGTGGAATAGTTAGAATCCTAATGAGTGTAGGAAAAGTGGAATGGTGGAAGATGAGTGGTAGCTAGAGGTTTAGTAGGTGTAGGAAAGGTGGAATGGTGGGAGATGAGTGGTAGATAGAATTTTAATGAGTGTAGGAAAAGTGGAATTGTGGGAGATAAATGGTAATTACAATTTTAATGGGTGTAACAAAATTGGAATGATGGGAAATAGGTGTAGATAGAGTTTTAATGGGTGTAGGAAAAGTGGAGTGGTGAGAGATGAATGGTAGATAGAATTTTAATGAGTGTACGAAATGGAATGGTATTTTAATGAGTGTACGAAATGGAATGGTGAGAGATGAGTGATAGATAGAATTTTAATGGGTGTAAAAAAAAGTGGAATTGTGGAAAATGAATACTAGTTAAAATTGGGTATATGTAAGCTATATTTTTCTATTTTAGCTTCATTTATTTTTATTTTATTTTTCCTTTCTTTATAAGATCTACTGCAATAAATGAAGAAATGATTTCTAGCTCCAAAATTGTCTGTATAAAAATGAGTGTCTATAAGGATTAAGTGCAATTTGTCCAAAAAAAAGGCCATAATAGTTACTAATTTTCCAGTTCAGGAATGCCACTTATTATTTTTCCTTTTTTCTTTAATTCTTATTTTCTCTTTTTGTTCATTTTAGACCACAAAATAGCTATTCTTATTCAAACATTACCGGTACCCGTATATGTTTGTTTACTATTTAGATTCGTAAGGTTATAATTATTAACATTTGTCTACATTTTTTAAAAAATAGGCGCATTGGAAAGTAACAAAAGAGAACCAAATGATAGACAGATGCCCTGTGTGAATCGACACCATTCATTTTCTATCTAAGAATATCTGTCTGTATATTTTTTTTTCTTCCAAATAGATGTATTGAAAAGTAACGAACAAGAACCAAATGGTACGCAGATGATGTTTTGTGTGAATCCAAACCAGTGATTTTTTATGTAATAGTATCTGTTTATAGCGTTTTTCTATTTTTTTTTTAAATAGGTGTATTGAAAAGTGACAAAAGGGACCCAAATAATAGACAGATACTGCATTGTGTGAATCCAAACCATTCATTTTCTATGTAATAATATCCGTCTACATTTTCTATGAATGAGAACCAAATGATATGGATATCTATACTATTATAAAGGTAAAGAATTTTTAGTTCTATCAATTAAAATTAATTTAAAATTTAAAATTTAAATTTTTTAGAAAGTTATTCTCTTAACCACTCATTCCCTAGCTTTTCTTCATACTCCTTTCACTTTTATCTTTTTTTAAATACACACTCATTCTTTTTTATATAATTTTGTATTTAATATTTTATATTTTAATAAAAAAGTCGTTGAGCATGTGCATTGCACGTACGATGCGACTAGTATAGATAATGCCTTGTGTGAATCCAAAGGAACCGGATCCTCGCCGGTCCAAAAGCGAGCAATTTTTGTGGAGTTTTACAATTTTTTTAATTTTGATATATTTTTAAATAATTTGAGCTGTATGGATGGAAATAGAATACATAAATATATAAGCATATCAATTTTCATGAGATTTGAAGATACAAAGCCTATTCATCCTAAGTATTGGAAATTCATTATAATGTTGACATTTAAAAATCATACTGGATTTTCAATGCTTAGGATGAATAGGTTTTGTATTTTCAAATCTCATGAAAATTGACTTGCCTATGTATTGTTGTATGCTATTTCCATCCATAAGGTTTAAATTGTTTAAAAATGTATCAAAATTTAAAAAGAAAATTGTAAAACTATACAAGGACTACACACTTTCGACCGGAAAGGATCCAAATCCAAATCGAAACCTCACGCCCAAACCATTCGTTTTCCATGTAATGAGAAAGCTGAGACTACATGTAGTTAGAAGGGTAAAAAGCAATATGAATGGTTGAGCGTCTATTGGGGGTGCTCCACCCCAAACCACCCATGTTGCCTTGTGTACCCAGACATGACTTTTATCTCCACCTCCCAACCAACCATGCCCACAAACACCCACCCGACTCCCCTACTTAGGACGAAGATACTCTCTGATCCACTGATAGATGGTCACCATATGTATTTAAAAAAATTTCGATTATTTGTTCATGTTTTAAACTTATCAAATCTATTTAAAAGAGAACTTCCTAAAGCATTGTAGTTTGTAAAAAAAAAAAAAATTTAAAATATGAATAAATGGTCAATATTCCTCCAATTAGATATGGGGACTTAAATCTAATTGAACAGATACTTGTTGACATTACGTTTGCGCATTTAAAGAGAGGAAACAGAGGGATTTTGACTTTTAAACAATGAAATAAAGGGAGAAAGTAATCTTCCTTCTTCTTCTTTTCTGTGAATTAACAATCGAAAGTATCTTTTATTTTCCTTACTCTTTTTTGTAAGATGAAAAGAAAAGAAATTAAATCTTGAGAAATTAGATTACTATTTTTTTTACCATGATACTAATCTTTAACATGTGTTTGGTTTCATTTTTTTGTTACTTTTATATTTTTAAGGGTTGATATTAATAATTTTTTCACTTAAATTATTTTCCTTTCTCTTCAAATCATACCAACCTTAAAAAAAAAGTTTTGAAGAAAAAGTAAAGGCTATTTAAATCTTTTTTTCTTCCTTGATAAAAACTTACAAATTGAGAATTCAAAAAGAAAGATATTTACTTTCTTAACAAATCTTTTTTTTTCCTACAAATTTAAAACTTATAGACATCGTGTAAATGTGTCATTTATTGTATCCCTATAATCTTCAATCCCATAACAAAATGAATTTTTCTCTCCTCCAAAACCTTTTACCCGCGCTTATTTTTAGGATTTGAAATGCTATTTGAAAGTTCTAAAATAAGAGATAGAAAATATTTATCAAAAAATAGAAAATAAGTACAAAAATACATAGATATATGTTTTTATGAGATTTAATGATGCTCTAAATGTATATTTTAGTACTTAAAATATTTTTAAAATTTAAGGCCTTTAGAAATTATACAAAAGATATGATATTTAGGTTAATGTTTTTATATTTTAATATGTTGCTTTAATAATTAAAAAAATATCTAAATTTTTTAAAAGTGATTTGCGCATGGAGGCAAAGTGGATTGATTGAGAGTCAAATCCTAACAAATGGACACGGAACACATTTTAATGTGAAAGTAAGTAGCACTCTTAACAAAATAAGTATTTGTTTCTCTTCATCATCCAATATATAATATAGAAGGGAGTTCTCTTTACCACCTCACTTTCGAGAACATATATAAACTTGTTTGATTCACTAAAACTGCTTATAATTTGCTTAGAAATGTCACATCGGATATAACTTTAAAATTTGAGATTCTTGAAATATCATATTCTTAAAATAAAATATCGAAACTATCTTTATAATTTTGATACATCATTCATATAACGTAAAATAATATTAATAACAATAATAATAGTAAATAAATATATTATTTATAATAAATAATTAATAACACTATTTTTAAAAATTTATTACTAAGTTATATAAATTTTATCCTCCTTACCGATTGTTTGAATTAAATTTTACATCCTTTAAAATTAAATAAAAATTGACAAGACACCACTTACCTTAGTATTAACTTTAAAATAAATAATTTTTATTATATAAATAATTTACTATATTTTATTTTATAAATATTATTTTATTTTATAAAAAAATATTAATATAAATCTTTAATATTTTAAATATATAAAATCTCACAAATCAAACAAATATAATGATAATAATAATGAAATATCTTAGTCAAACAACAGTGCATTGGCATCCTTGGACAGAGGTGCACTTATCATATATATTTATTAACATCCTTTTCTCCATAGATTGGTTTTTTTTTTTAAGACAGCTCCTCCTCGTATACACACGGCATAGGCTTACACAACTTATGATCATATCAAACCAATACACGCCGTCGGATCAAATCATGGATCAACATTGATCTTTCATCTGTGATCCTCAAAATCCCTGGAGGGGTAAAAGAAAAACACAGAACACTGAAATCACCGGGGTGGTGGGGAAGAAGAAGAAGAAAAGGATCATGTGTGCTGCGGCTCCATCATACGCGTGAAGTCCTCGAAGCACACGAACCCGTCCCCAGTCTTGTTCACCACGTCTATCATGCGCCGGCAGTCGTCTAACGTGCACCCATCGTCCCCGATGGCCTCGAACATTCTCAGGAGCTCCTCGGCCGTGATCCTCCCGTCACCGTCCCTGTCGAACAGATCGAACGCCTCGCGGAGCTCCGAGCCGCGCGCGGGGCCGAACGCGGTCCCGATGGCGCCGAACTCCTCCAGGCTGATGCAGCCGTCGCCGTCACGGTCGACCTCGGCGAGCATGGACACGATCTGAGCCTCGCTGGGGAGGTCGGGCCCGACGCGGCGGAGCACGTTGGCGAGCTCGTGGCGCGAGATCTTCCCGTCGCCGTCCTTGTCCATGAGCTTGAAGGCCTCGACCAGCTCGAACCGGGCGTCGTGGGTCAGATCGCTGGACGAATCGACCCAGTCACCGGAGATCTCCGACCGGAGGACGCTCGTGGGGGTGGCGGCGCCCTTGGATCTAGGGTTCGCGGGGGCGTCGGAGGAGGAGGAGGAGGATGATGATGAGCCGGAGCTGAACGAGGCCGGTTCGGACCGGGACACGGACCGGCGGCTCTTCTTGTTGGTGGACCGGAAGTGCTTGGGGCTGATTTTGTCGAAGAATTTCATGGTTGAAATGGGAAGAAGAAGTTGACGATGGAGGTGAAAAGGGGAAGAGAGAGACGGAGAAGGAAGGGTATGAGAGGAAGAGAGGAGGAAGGGAGGAGGTTAAAAGGGAGAGCCATTGCCATGGGAGAGGCAGCTTCCACGAAGGTTCCTAAAGGGTAGCTTTTGTCAAGGGATTTATATTCAAAAGCATAAGGTGCTTACAACGGGTACATATGCCAGTGCCTAGTGGGGTCATAATGTCATTTCGCTAATAGTGGGGACCCTCAAGAAAATGTTAAGATTTAAAAAACATTATAATTTTTGAATTTAAACTATCTTAATTATTCATTTTCTTTTCATTTTTCTCTTTACTTATTTTTTTTAATAATGAAATGACTAAGATTATCTAATTACATAAATTTATCACTTCATAAATTTAGATAATCTATACCAGGGCACTCGAATATGAAAAAGTAATGAATTTATAGAATTGAATAATTTTAACAATTCATTTTCCCTTGCTTTTAGTTTCACCTTTCACCTTTTTTTTGCAATAAATTGTTAGGATTGCCCAATTTTACAAATTCATAACTTCTTAGATTTAGATGATTTTTGAATCTTTTAAAAACCTTTTAGATATTCTTTAACTGTCCTAATTATACAGATTTAGATAATATATAAAACTATCAGACTCAATAATTTTCATAAAATTTGAGAATCTAAAATATATTAATCGAAGCATTGAAACTCTAATACAACTTTTAAAAAGCGTTGACTGTCCAAGTTATTTAAGTACTAAAATATACTAGTGGCACAATATCATATCTCATAAAAATTAAAAAAAACTGACATGTCTATATGTGGCTAGAACTTTTAAAAATTGTGCCAAAAAAATCTAACTGAGTGTGTTGGAGGGGCGCAAAATCGAAAAAAAAAAAAATGTATGCAATTTGTGTTAGCAGGCATCTAACATCTAAATGATAAAAGATTCATCTTTTTAATATTTCACCCTTTTAATGAGTACTTCTATGCATGATCCAAATTGTATAAAAATTATCAAGTCATATGTTTTTTATATTCTTTCAATCAGCACAACTAAAATCATTATAATGAGGCCAAAATGATGAGTACCTGCTTAAATCATTGATAATGAGTTTCTCTAATATCACAAACGTCTTATTTCAATATGTGTCTGTGTCATGTGAATATGATTAAAAAAAAAAAAAAAGAGGTGGAGAGAGGAGTAAAAAATTGGATTAAATGGAATTTGAGTACCATTAAAATTCGAATTTAATATTTTTTTAAGAGATATTTATTGCGATCAATATATTATAATCCAAGTAAAAATTTACTTTAGTACATATCTCAAAACTATATTGATTATTCTAAATCTATAAAGGTACAAGTTTGTGCAATGATACAACCTTTGTAATTTATTATAAAAATATTAAAAAAACTAAAACTAAAAATAATAAATTATTTTAATTATTAAAATTTATAAATTTATAACTTTTTCAAATTAAGGTGACCCACCCACCCTCCAAACGAGATAAATTCAGAATGAACGTAGGAATGGGGCTCGGAGGGGGGGAAAAGCAGGTTACCTTTTACCGAAGAGAGAATAAAAAAGAAAAAAAAAAGGCACCTGAATTTGTTCTAAAGGGACATTGTTGGGTGTGAAGAGTCTTCTAATTTTGGGTGTGAGCGAGTACGTGGCGCTTATGGATAGGTTATCTGACTGGAGTTCCTTGTGGGTCACCCCGATTGGTGGGTGGAAGATACGCTCGCAATCTATGGAGAGAATTTTGGAGGCCTTTGCGCCGTTGATTTAAATCCACTTCCATCAAATATGCTCCATAAATAATTAGGTACACCAGCAACCTAAAGTTATTTTTTTATGGTCTTGGCCTTTTTTCCTTAAATATCCAAGTAATTTCCTTTTCCATAATTATTTAAAGTTCTACATTTTGAAACTCCAGATGGATTTCTCGGTCAAGACTTCAAAACTGAATTGTAATCGACTTAATAAATCGAACGTCATCGGATCAAACCGTACACGTAATATTCGATAACTCTCTCTTAAGATAACAGTAATCTAGTTTTGTATTTCTCACTTTAAAAAAGTTTGATGTTATTCATCTTTGATACATGCAATTCGATAAAAGTCTCGGAATAGCATAAAAATAATTATTTGAAGTGGGAATTAATTTCAGATAATACAAATTGAGAAAATAAGAGCATGAATCTTGACATTCTTATCAACCTCAAATTTTGATCCGTCCCCGACAGCTTAGATTACCACAAGTATATTTTGTAATCTTTATTAAAATAATTTTGATAATTTGAATTCATTTAAATATTTTATTTCCTCAAAAGTTTCTTTCCTTTTTCATCCAGGTCAAATAGGCACATGATGGGCTGGCAGGCCAAATACTTGAAAAGTCTAGTAACATTTTGTAAACATAATTAGAATAATCAAATTTGGAAAATGAAGGCATGGTCTAAATTTAATCATTTAATCATTGCTACGAACATTATAATCAAGTTAATAAAAAAAAAACATTTATTCTCCACTTGATTCTCTATAACCACCCAATCCAATCAATGGCCATTACTCTGACCCTGAATTAAATTTTAATAATTTGCTTCTTGTGAAGACTGCCAGTTATGTTCCTAGATTGCTTATAAATTATTTTGATCTCCCACTTTAATTATGATGATAAGACTGGTAGATGAGGAATTAATTACTCATGAAATACCGACCGATAAATGACGTTGATCTTTAAAGATCTAGATTCTCTCTATTTCTTCTTTCTATTCATCTAAGCATCGAATATGTTCAACATTTATAAGTTTAATAGAAGTTAATATACATGTAATTTAGTATATCTGTTACAATTATCGAGGCGTTTCTTAAAATTGAATGGGAAGGAGATTCGGAAGAGAAATAGAGACGGGGAATGGAGAGAATCTGATTCCGAATCGAAGCCTGGTTAATAGTACACCTTAGAACAAACATTAAGACACGAGGACTGCAATTTAATTATGAATTTTGATCTAAATCAACTAAGTTATACACACGTCTTGATATGCATGGACGGAGAGAGCCCTTAAAAACTTTTGTAATTTTTCTAGTCACGAGGCCCACAAAGCCGTATAAACCTTCAAAACAAGTCCTTCTCATTGAGCCCACCACATGAGAAAATTATAGGATCAACCTAGGAAAACTGCTTAGCTAGTTATTCACTTCAATTTTTTATTTGTTCTTTTTTAAATAATTGTGTCCTTGTTAGGTGATCAGTTCACTTCACTTAGCTGCTCTTTAGATTTGTACCCCAAACACAAAACTGATTTAAGTTTACCTCGTTGATGAGAGAGAGAGAGAGTGGGCTTTATTGCAAATAACTTCAAATTTAGGAGGAGGTTTTGGACTCATTTAATTTCCGAATCTTATTTATATAAGTTTATGTTGTACGGTTAGAATCATTAGAGTGCTTATCTCTAATAAATTCATACATCTGTGTGATAAGGTGGAATCTCACATACACATCGACGGATTCTATCGAACATTAAACAATATGAGTGTATGAATTTAAGATGTTGGGAAGAATAGGCTTGTTTTTTATTCGAGCCCTTTGGATGATGTGCCGCAAGGATGCGCCAGCAGTAATAGAATACTCTTTTCATCTAAGACTGGCAGCGGCACGCGGTAACCTCGGCTGGAAGCACACGGAAAATCCCTCAAAAGATGGGAACACAGCAAAACAACGACACCCACATCCTCTCTCTCTCCCACACTTAAAGTCTATCTGTCCCCTTCTGCGGACACCCCGTGCCCACCCAACTAGACTCATTATTTCACACAACTCCCTCTCTCTCTCTCCCTCTCTCTCTCACATTCATTCATTCATTACAGAAGAGAGGAAGAAAAAAAGAGCAAATATGATGTATGACCCTTTTGTCTTTCTTCAGCATTGATGAGACTAATCCCTATGCAATTTCGTCATGGCTGGTTATACTCAACATACTATGGACACAACATGTATAGCAGACAAAAATATCTACAGAACTCATATGATGACAGTAAAGGCCCGTAAAATCGAGGCGCATCTTAAAATTTTCAACTTATTAAGCTCCCATGCACTTCCACCAACTCAACCATTTTGTATGTGTACCTGTGTGCCCAGTACTCAATGGGACAGGCTCTTGAGGCACCGTCCCTGTAATTTGAAGTGATGGTGATCATTTACAATCTGCATTCTACCACAAGTGGGTAGTTGCCAACCAAAAATGAAAATGACTAAGGAAACTCTAGGTGGGTAGTCCTACTAGTCCTGTTTGATGTTCTAGTAGGGTACATGGTGGCGCTTGAAATGGGTTCCAGAATGTGCAACTTGGGTCTGTGTTGGCTTATACAGCTGCAAGTACAATGGTACTCAACTTCAAGTCTCAGAATATTTACAAGAGGTATCATCGTTTTACAATATATACAATACTGGCCTAGCACCCAAATCGAATGCATGCACAATTCAATGCCTAGTGAACGGCAGGCCTAAATATAAGTATACAGTGAAACTTGAACTCGACTAAATTTCTATCCGGTGTATACAAATCCCTAATCCATCCCACAAATCATAAACTGTTTGAATCAACTAATAACAGTATCCTAAACAACTCTTCCTTCTTTCAGCTAAGGACTGCCGCGATCATCAATAGGAAGCACCCGAAGGACCCATAGGGTCGTCCCCGCATTCAGATACTGAGATTGTATCCATTTCCTCAGCTGGGAATTCAACTTGTGTGCATTCCTCAGTGTGATTTCCCTGGGAAAAATTCTCCCTCTTTACAACATTCAACACAATCCCGTTACAGATCCTTTCGGGCTGCAAGAGATCACCTTCTGTGACGAACATCTGATTAGGATTAGAATGCACCATCAAGCCCTTATTTGTTTCAGCATCACCGTCCAATGCATGGAAAAAATTTATGAACAAATCCGCAGAAGTAGTCCTCATTAAAGGGCCCCCAGTCCGAGTCCAAGAAGGGTGATCTACGCTCTCTGGTTCACTGTCACTGTGTGTCGGCAAATTAGAGCCCGAGGCTACTGACGTGGGCCCGCCAACTGCGAGGTCTTCTAGGGAGCCCGTAGAGTTCTCTCGTGCAATGCAGTTCCAAGAAGGGATTCTTCTAGAAGCGCTGAATCTGACTGTGCCGGGTGGACCATGAGTAGAAGAAGTAGCTGCAGCTCTCTCAGCACTGCGTTTAAGTCTACGCATGTGGTTAAGAATTGCAACACACTCATCAAGAGCAAGTTCAATGCCACAGTTGGCTTTGACAGCCGAGAGCTTTTCCCAAATGCATCGGCGCCCTTGGTTGGCTGCCTTTTGAAGCTCCGCATGGGACATGTTCTGTATAAGTTTGAAGTACTGGAAATAGGAAGCAAAAATCAGAGAAATGAGCATGAATGAGTCCATGAAGTAGCTTTAAATGATTACTATTATTATGATTTTGTTGATTATCCAGACTCCTGCACTGCTCTAACTACACGAGTCCAAAACAGTTAGGCTCCAACTAGGGGGAGAATTAGCTTGGGCCCTCAAATCAGCCCCAAGTTAATCGGCGAATATTATAAAGTTGCAAGTAGAATGATTACTATTATTATTGATTTTAATTAAGCACAGGTGAAATCATTTTCAAACATTCAACATGTCAAGTTCAACAAATTTTTTCACAAAAAAAATCAGAAATTGGAATTTGATTTCAATGAGGAACAAAAACAGGAAACAATGCCTAGTGGAATTCAACTTTTAATTGTGTAATACCTGAGAAGGTGTAGCAGGAACAACAACAGTAATATCACCCTCCCAATCCTGCACGAGCACTTTCGCGATTCCCCGAAATGGAAGACCAAGTTCCAGTATTTGGTTGCATCGATGTTTGACCTCCATTTCAGTGATGTGAGCAAGCTTCAGAGTCAAAAACACTAGAATCAATTATTTCCATCTCACCAAGGCTCAAAAAAGTTAAGGATGCTTCCAAGATGTATGCCACTAAGAGAGATTCACAATCGCAAAGTAAAATTCGAATTTAATGTGTGCATAAACATCTTCTTGCATTGAAAATAGTTTCAATCTAGCCTGCTTTGACCATATAAAATACATTCATTTCCCCCAAAGAGCAAGATCCTCCTTTACTCTTACTTTACCTAGAAACAGTTCAGGGCTTGAGAAACAAGCATCAAGGTTGGATGTGATGAAATAACAAAAAATTGTTGAAGCATAGGATTGAGCAAGGTCGGAAATCAAACATGGGATTAAAGCACAGGATTGAGCAAGGTCCTAAAACAGCTGCCAGCCATTACTGTTTTGTTTGTTTTCCATTATACAGGAGAAAAATAAAGAAAAATTGAAGATAGGATAAGCAAAATGCTCATACCAAACCCAAGTATGAACGATAGAAGATCTCAAATGAATAAAAAAAAATGTAAAATAAAGATCTAGATCAATAACAATCACAAATCAAATATTTAGGAGATGAAGAGTAACAGATATGTAAAAGTGATACAAACAATAATCAGAAATCAAATATTCAGGAGCTGAACAGTAATAGATATCTAAAAGTCATATAGATTGGAAGAATTTGCAGAACCCTTTCGATCTAGAGAGAATCTAAAGTGTGGTCAGAACTAAACTAGCAGCTGGCTAGATACAAAACAATCAGTGCTATATTATATATACTCCAAGTCAAGCATTTTTCTATTTCTTTTTTCTTTTTTTTTTTAATTTCAGTTTCTTGATTTTCTCTTGCATAGTTGAAATTAGAAGGAAAAAAACAAATCAAAATATGAAAACAAAGGAAAAAAAAAACAAAAAAAAACATGCAAGAGCATGTTCGTATGGCCCCTTGTATTGACATAAACAGAGTATCTTAAACCAAGATCATCAAAGATTAAAATAAACAACCCATCAAGAAAGAAATGAATAAAAAGTAATACGTTCCAGGATCACTAAATACATACCTTGGCCGCAAAGTTCCCACCATAAGCTCTCAAAAACTCCTTCATCCTCAATATTGCAGAAGCATGAGGGTTTGCCTGACTCACAATAAAATGATTGACATTGAACAACTCCTTCAGCTGCATCTTAGGTAAATCATTCTCCAATCCTCCATCCCTCCATCTTCGTGCCGGCATGGGCGAACCCTCTTCAGGATCTAAATGAAATGGTGGGTGATAAGGAACAATCTCACCGCTCCTATTCTTCGCCATCAGTTCTTGAGCCTCGAAAAGGCCTGGAAAGGCACAAGAAGCGGTGACTGCACTCCATATAACAACATGAGGTGAGGTCAAGTAATTAAGCAACCTGGGAGGCTCATGCTTCCTTGGGGAACAAACTGTAATGCCAAGAATTCGGCCCGTCATGTCATAGGCTTCTTGGAACGTAAGATTACTCGTGAGATGCCTCAACAGCATTTGCAGCTGCCTGATCTCGTGAACTGCGCCATGCCTCATAACCCTCCTAACAACAGTAAATATCCCACCCATTTGGTCGAAGAACCGGAACGAGTGCCAAGAATCTTCGAAGAAGCTTTGGAGTTCAGGCCATGACCTAGTGGCAACAATAGCACAAGTGACAGATCCTGCGCTAGAACCAGCAATGATTCGTGGCAACAATTTGTGTTCTATTAGCGTTTTAACAACACCCACATGAAAGGCTCCAAGGGAAGCGCCTCCACTTAAAAGCAGCGCTGTCCTCCCAAAGGCATGCCTTGTTTCATGCATAAAAGCAAGCTTCTCTTCCAATTGAAGCTCCTCTGAGCCCGAGTCGCAAACCATACGCAACTGCATTGAAACCTCATCAATATAATCTTTTATGAGCTTGGGCACTTGAAGCCTTCCTTTGTGAAGATCAGGGTTACACATATTACCGAGATTTCTAAAAAGATCAGCTCGCATGAAAAACATTATATCTCTAAGCGATCCCTCTTGCCTACGGTGTCGAAGCTCTTGAAGCTTGTTCCTCACCAGTTCCTCATCATAAAGGTCAGATTCACTCATTTTTGGAGTTTCTTTATCAAGCATTTTCGCCGCATGAGCCCATTCCTCATAAGTCAGCGCCTATTCTCATCATGTTCCTCCAAAATTTCCTACGATAAGCTAATTCCGCTCTCAGCTTTACATTTCCGTATCGTTTCATTAGAAAAGCTGAGGCCATTACCATTGCTAATATGCCTTGAGGGTTCCGCGGATGCAACCATGATATCGCGGGTGCGACTAGTTTTTTGACCTTACAGTATGGACTCCAGCAACATATGAAAGATTTGCTGCCTCAATTGCGAAATTGACTTGCAGAATAGGATTTTGAAAGCAATCGCCCGACCAATGATTGTGGAAGGTCCAATCGAGAATGGATAAAGATGGGCCTCATTGCTTATATCCATATTTCAAGTAAAAGAGGGGAAAGAAAACAATAGAATGGTTGATTGATGGTAATCTGTTGAAGCCCAATTTCCTAGCAGAGGTAATCTAGTATTCGAGTAAATACCAGGCAATTCAATCTTCCAAAACAGGTTTGCTATGGTCTTAGATCGAATTAAGCAACACAAAAAGAAAAAAAAAAAAAAAAAAAGGTAATACTTGCAAATGGGTTTGCTCCGACGAGATGGAATTACAGATTTCTCAACAAATTGGGACCGAATTTCCCATTTCTAACCCAATAAATTGTAGGCAAGCTAATGCCTTAGCTTATTCGATCCTCAACCTACACAATCAGCATGGGGTTCACGAATTACAGGAAATTCAAGAAAGAGATTAAACTAGCTGAACACAAATGCCGGAAAGGAAATCAACAAAAAAAAAAAATAAATCCCAACCTGTAAATCGCTGACCCGGTTCTGAAATTTGTCGAGAAAATCCCTCGCATCAGATATCCCAAAATTTTGCCCACCCCAATCAGATCACCACCCCGAAAAATGGGTTTTTCAATCAGAACCCAGAACCCCACAAAGTATGTGAAATAAAACCCGAAAATCTCAGAGACTGGAGAAAAGGGAATGAGAGAAAACGAGAGGCCGAGGTTGGAATTTATGCGGGGGAGCATTGGGACTTGAAAAAGAAAAAAACTAGATGCCGAGATAACGATCCTGAAATGGTGGCGTTAGGCGTGAGTCGGCATGAAGGAAGAGTTGGAAAGACCAATGAATGGAAGAAAAAAAAAAGGGATAAGGAGGAAAACAGACACTCGGTGTGCTAGAAGACAAAGTTTCTGATCAAGGAGGGTGTTGAATCAGTTGGGATTGGAACAAGGAAGAAGAAGAAGAATACGATGATGATGAATTACAGCGAGGAATGGAACTGAAACCGTTATGCATCCTTTCTGTTTTTTTTTTCCCTTCCTTTCACGTCACGGAATTGAATTCTAATTGCTTGCAAGAAAAGAGAGAGAGAGAGAGAGAGAGAGAGAGAGAGGTAGGATGACGAAGGTGGGAGGGGGAGTTCTGATTTTGAATCCCTCAAGAGGGTGAAAAAGAGGAAATTTCTTTAAACAAATTCTCCCATTCCAAGTTTGATGCGTGGGCCAAAACAAAGTTTATCCCCTTTGAATATATTTTTTCGTAAATTTTAAATAATATTTTGAAATTTGGATGAGTAAATAAAAACAAAAAAATTGCTTAGCAAATAAGAAAAAAAGAATGAATAGACCAAAAGTGTACTTACATGAGCCCTCGTGGTACGAGGACTCGATCACCATCATCAATCGTGCCTTAGAACCCAAGGATTCCCCGAATTGATTATCCAACCCATGAACATTCAAATTATGTCTCGATAAATGTATGGGTAAGTTTAAATCGATCATTGAACCTCGCGTGAGAAGTGGGTTAAGGTAAACTGATATTATTTTAGCGGATTATATTCTAATCTTTTTAAAGTAGTGTAATTCTACCCTATTCTTCAATATTCTTCAAATTTATCTTATATTTATAACAATTTTTTTGACAAATATTTTTTGATAGTAAAATTCTAGATTTCACAATAAAATTCTTCAAATTATTTTCTTTTTACAAATTTCTATGGTGAAAGGATATTTATAATAGGCCAAAAAAAGAAACATTTCCCCCATCATTCTTCTTCTTTAAATCTTTCATGTTTTATAAACTTGGACTACGAATTTTGTATGCTCTAGTTATCGCAAGGAAGAATCATAAATCAATTAAAATAAATTTTTTTGCATAAGTATTAGTCATGAATTTTATTATGAAAGATCAAAAAAAAAAATTTTCTTTTACAAATTTTTTTTCCCATAAAAGAAGATAATAGGGTAGAATTTTTTTTCCTGATACAAAATTTGACATATTATTAAAATAAAAAAATTCTTCAAAAATTTTATTTTTTACAAACATTTTTGGAAAAATTATGAAGAAAAATATTTTAAGCTAAAATTACACCACCTTAAAAAGGTTGGGATATAATCAGCTTACAGTAAAGGTTGGCCTAGATTTACAACTTTTATCAAATATCAGGTTATAAAACATAATTTGACCTATTATTTTAGGATTGATATGAAAATTTTAAATGTATGAATTGAATAAGCATATGAGAAAAAAAGAAAAGAAGAGAATATTTTCAATTTTTAGATAATTTTATTATGTATATGGGTAGAAACACTGAATCTTAGTACTCAATGAGTATTGAAGCTTTTTCCTGTCTAAAAATTTAAAATAATTATAATAAACTTAGCTGTTATGTTAACTCAGGATATCTATAAAAAAAAATTCAATACATAATAACAATATCAATCCAAAATAATTTAAAATACATAATAAAATTCAATAAAAATTAACAATATCCAACCGCCACAGGCGAAGCCGTCAGGCGGCCAAATCGACGACCCCTCAGATCAACGGTCAACAAATCAAACCCATAAATAGTGGTTTGATAAATTATTCGAGTCACTTTGCGGCGGGTGCCAGGCAGTCAATTTCGGTCCGACACGTGTCATATCCGTCCACGTCAGCTTCATGCCTATCGCGCAATCGGTTTTCCCCAACTGCTCGGGCTACCTTTTTCCTTGATAAAGAAAATTCATTCATTTATTTATGGAAAAATTACACTTAATTTTTCTATAAGAAGAGACTTATAAACGTTAACTTTTTATTAAAATTTTAATTTTTTAATTATTTCTGAACTAATTTTTTGATCTTTACCACAGCAGTGCCTAAAGAAATAAAAGTTTTTATATTTCTTATACCTTGAAAAAATATATTTCTTGCAGCGATTATATATTCCTCATTTTAATGAATCATAATGTCTAGAAACAAAGAATAAGTGGATGCTATAGGTGTCTAGGTAAGGTTTATTTTATTTTATTTTATTTTTGTGAAAAAAGTACAGTTGCACATGCATATATTTCTTTTTTTAATACAAGAAATATATTTTTTTCATAGTATAATAAATATAAAAACTTATATTTCTTTGCGAGCCACTACGATAGAGATTTAGTGGTAGTTTGGAAATTATAATCTTTTTTATATAATAAAAATGTCCATTTCTTTAAGAAGCATAGTAATTGAGGCTGATGACTTAATCTTGAGATAGTTAGGGAACTTATACACTCTAAAAAGTTTCTAAACAATAAACGATTAATAGAAAAGTTATTTTTTACAAATCTATTGAAATCCTGGGAAGTTATGTGCTGATTTTCGAACCATAGACAAGTTAAGTATAATTTTCTCTTTATTTATTTACTATTTTGTTTGGAGCAAAAATAATAGGTATAAACAATTTAAAAATAATTTGGAGAAAAATGAATTCCGCAGGCTTCAAAATATAGAAAGCAAATGATCTAGTTTATAGCTATTGGCATTGGATGGTACAAAAAGTTTAGAAGTTTTAAGAGTAGCATTCTTGGCTATTAATAACATATCACAATGCCCATTAAGTTCGTCCCTCAATGTAATCTAATGCATCCATCATTACCATTAAACGTTGATTTTAATCCTTCAACAAGAAGGTAATAAGAAGAATGCAAGATAAGTTCATAATGAACAGGCTAATTTGTTTATGACTAATAATTTAAAGGCGGACACCCTCGATAATACACCTACTTATTTATTTGGTACGTAAAATGACGGTGATATGCCAACGTGCCATATCCTTATTTGTATAGATATAGGGGTGGGAATAGGTAGGGTAAAGGTAGAGTAATGGTCTTACCCTTATTATTATCTTAACCTTGAAAGGTTTACTACTTATTCGAACGAGTAAAGTACAAAATACAACTACCCTACCCTAACAGGTAATGGGTAAAGAGTTTAATTATCCTACATCTTGAAAGAAATTCCAATAAGAAAATGGATAAAACATATAATTACATCTTGAAAGAAATTCCAATAAGAAGTGCCACAAATCTAAATTTAGGCAAAGTAATAATAGTTAGCATATCTAAGTAAGTTCTTACAACATATGAGTACTTAAATTAATTTAAATAAAATGGTAGCAATCCAATATAGGTAGATTTTAGAAATTAAAATCCATGACAAGATGGACATGTTAAAGGTTATACATATATGGAGGAAAATGATAGTATGAGCTATAACCCTATGTGAGCACACGCTGCCTGATATTCATTTTGAAGAATTCATTCGTATGGATTGAAAGAACATGAAAAAAACAGGAACGATCTCTCAAATTTCATGTTTTGGAAATGCATGGGGCACTCGATTTACTCGTTGAAATACCAAGGATATTTTAACCTTTACAGCATTAATCATTTAGATAATAGAGGTGCATAAGCAATAATTGCATAAAAATTAGCATATCTTCTTATTTTTCCAACCCGCATGGGTGGAATATTGAAAACCACACTTAACTGATAGATGCTCATATATGCTCACATAACATTATGCTCATAATATCATGTCCCTATATACAATCTCTAGAAACCCACTTGTTTCTCTAGAAAAAAAAAAGAGATGAAAAACATGCTCAATATCATTGAATTGAATAGTTGAACCAATATTGTATAGCATTCTCGGTTATTAACACCATAACACCATGCCCATTGAGTTTGGTTATGTAATCTAAGGCATCCCCTATCCTATCATTACCATTATGGATTGATTTGAATCCTTCACCAAGAAGGCAACAAGAGGAATACCCAAGATAAAGTTCATAATGAACAGTTTGATTTATTTATTGCTAATAATTTGAAGACAGATACCCTAAGCAACACAGCTACTAATTCATTTCGCTCATTAAATGATGATATGAGCTTTTTCTTCTCAGGCTTTCTTCTGCTTTGGTGCGGCTGGGGGGAAGAGAAAACGGAAGACCCATGCCGCCATTATCGCTCCCACAAAAGGGCAGATCCAATACACATAAAACTGCTCCCATGTGGCGTGCCAGTTGTTCACGTATGCCCACCCGAATGCCTGTAATTACACAATTTAAAGTTTGAAAATGTCAGGTTGGAAGTGTTTGCAATCATAATCATCACTAAAACAGCGGAAGAATCCAACCTCAAATGAATTAGATTTAACAAGGAGAAATGATTAGCTGTACGCAGAAGTGGGAGCTATGGTGAGACAAACTTAGGGCATTCCTTTCCTGTGCGTCTAATGAATGATGAGTCCAACCTTCCAGTTTAGGTAAGCAATCTTCATTTGATCAGTTTAAGTAAGGAGCCTTCTTAAACTTTTGCTGATTTATTAACCTGAGATGAACTACCGCCAATAGAGCATGACAAACCTATGACCTATTGCCAATAGAGTTACTAGATTCAAGTGATTCAAGATCCAGTCTGAGACTACAAAAAAACTGCGATTTCAAGTCTAATGGATATCGAGGGATCAACAGTTCCAATTATGATAGTCAAAGGCTAAAAACGGTAGCATCTACTCCAATTTTTCAATAAACTATTCAAAAATAAGTTTCACAATGCCTACCCTTGTAAGGAGAAGAATCAAGTATGCATCTACCTTCACCGTCTAATTGCAACTAGTATGTTCTGATAATCACACGGAGTGGTCATATATGGGTCATATTGCCTCATGTTCCTAAGTCAGCAACAAGCATGGTTTAATTGATGTTGCAAGTGTTGATTGTCGAGAATCTCACATCGGATTGGGATCAAGTGTTGTGATGCTTGTAGGTACCTTGTCGAGGTACTCCCCCATGGTATCACAGACCATTTGAGCTTAGCCCAGTTGTGTGTAGCCTAAGAGCAGCCCAGATAGTGCTGGGTCCTAGGAAGGCCCATTTGTGTCTCAGTATTGTGCACATGTAGAGCCCAAGTTGTGCCTACATGTGAGGGGAGTAGTAAGAGTGCTATGTCGGATTGGAACTAAGCATTGTGGTGCTTGAACTACCCTGTTGGGCTACTCCACATTGCCAGTTGGTTTTGTGATGGAAACTTGACATGTTATGAATCACGTGAAAGTAGTGGGTTGGGACCTTTTTTATATTGCCTAATGAAAGCTAGACTGCAGTACAATGGCGATGGCAGTGACCGTGATAGTCTTCCCGGTGAGGTTTTTAAATTGGCAGGGGTTATTGAAAAATAGATAACGAGTTGCTGGAGGCAAAATAGAGCCTGATGCCACCAACTTGCTTGCCTCCTAATTCGGGAGACTGAATTGAATTATTTTTTCATGTTATCTATAGATCATGCATTACTAGACGCTTTATTGCGGAAAAAATGCATTACCGGATGCATATTAGTATGGCAATACATGTACTACAAGTTTAAGTCAGCATCAAAACTTGAATCATAGAGCTACTTTTCCTCGCTAAGTGCAAAGTGCAAAGTGCAAAGGAAGTACCAGTAAAATGCATCATCTCTCACAATCTCTTAGCAATTGAATTCATAGCTTCAGTAAAATGCTCTAGGTTGTACCAAAGTATGCTACATTGGTAGGTTTGTATTATACCTAGGTATTTGGGCCATGGTATGCCTTTTGGAATACTAAGTTTTGCTGTTTTGGGATATAAGACATACATAGTTGAAAACTGATGAAACCAAAAATGCATTTAACTGTGAAGATAATATCCACATTTAAAAACTTTTTCAAAGTTACTAATAAGGAATTAAAACAAGTCTACAAACAATGCATAAGCAAGTGTGGCTTTGCCTCCTCTAAACATGCCTTCACAAAACCTTTTTCCAGTTTTCCTAAAAAAAAAAAAAATCAACACTACTTAGACTTCTCCATTCAAATTTTACCTTGATTAATCAATTAAAATTTTTAAATGTGATGTCAGCTAGTTAAAAGCACGTCACCAACTCTGAAAATCATCATCTCACTTAACTAGAAGACACTTTATAAGCACCATTTCCCATAACCAAGTAAAGATACAGCTTGGACCTTGTGATGGTTGCAGTAGTTTCATAAAGCACCATACCCTAAAACACTGTCAAATTTATACAATTAAGAGTTAATCTTATGTATTGATTAACTTATAAAGCTTTGGATCTAATTAAATGTGAATGCATCTCTCCAAGCAAAATCACCCTGACAGATTGGAAGCAGGATTGATCGAGACAGTAACTGATTAAATTGGGGGTAAAGGAAGGAATAAAAAAGGCAAACAAAGAAGAATCAGTATCTATTGGACAGCTGACAATATTATCTTGATTTTGGCAAGAAAAGATGCACTGTCAAATAACAGTTCATGCTATTAAGGCTTACAACATTGGGAAAGCACTGTAAAGAATTTCAAAATACATCTATGGAGAAAATAGGGAAATCACATTTAATACTACATTTACGGAAAGCAATAAGGAAAGTCAAAAAATTGATTATCTCAAAGTGATGCATGATAGTAACAATTCTACTTGAGGTTTGACGTGCCATATGGATATTTGGTCATTTCGTACTGCCACTATCATAGAAAATATCCTTTCGATATTCGACGCTATCTATATACGGGAAGCATCCTAGGAGAAAAAAATCAAGTGCACGACATTGTGTAGGCCACAGTTTGGCATCATTAAAGGAAAGGCAAAGAGATAACAAAAGCTTGGGCGCAAAGTTAGACTAGTAGCAAAATATCCTGAGTTTAGTTTCAGCAACCAATTCACAAATATGCAATAACATCTATTACTATGACGTCAAAGCTCAAGAGACACTAGAATTACCTTTCTACATTGTTTATTTTTATTTTTATAGTTTTCACTAAGTATACCAGTTTAATCTTCTTCAATTCCTTCTTACATGTCCAGTTATGGGCGAAGTTTTAATTATTTAAAGATACAGAATCATATGCAAGAAAACGATTTTAACTCCAATGTATTCCTGTTCCTTGTCTTCCTTGTTGAAAATAATCTGCGTCAACATGTTAGATACCTGATTATGCATCTGTGCTCCCTTTGTTTAATGCAACAGCACAAATGTCTAAATAAAAACATCATTAGATTGGGAAAGGGACTCACATTGGCGGGATTCATAGAAGGTCCAGTGTAACTAGAACCGGCGACGACCAATGTAACGGTTGACATGGCAAGCAGCCACATCTTGATTAGAGGGCTGCGAGGACCTTTAAGGATAATTAGGAGGACAGCAAAGCTGATTGTGAAGGTCAATACCCCCTCAGCAATAGCCCCAGTATGTGGGTCAACCTTCAATGAAGGCCCTCCCAGCATGTGCTTGTACTGTGTTGGCATCAGTTCCTTGATAGCCAGAGCACCACCAACAGCACCTGCTGCCTGTAAAGGAAAGAAAAAAACATAGTGTGTTAAGCATTCCTGGGACTGTTTAACAGAGTAAAGAACCATTTCTTTTCAACCTTCCATCATTTTTCTTCTTCTCTTTAAGAATGAAGGGTCAAACTCCCAAATGCAGACTCACTAGAATGGGGTTTTTGCACATAGGGCACTAATTTTTGGATGAGGGTTATGCAATGATGCTAATTGGCCACCAAATCCGCAAACTTGCACAACCCTCGAAAAAAAATAAATAAATAAAACTTGCGTATACACACCAACAGAAGTGTGGTGGTGAAGTAGAGGGTTTAAAACTCCAAACCCATAATAACTGAAGCCAGCAAGGAGCAACAGTAGCAAAACCATGAAAATGACGAAGGGAACAGATAAATAAATAGTGATATCGTAGATCGAGAGGGAAGAGCGAAGCAAGGGGCGAAGGAAAGAAAGCTACCTGAGCCGGGAAGCGAACAGCCATGGAGATGAGGTTGTCGGGGCCGATGCCGGCGGCATAGAAGGAGGCGATTCCAGTGGGGTTGAAGCTAGCGCCGCCGAGGGCTTCTCCAATTAAACTGAAGACGAAAACTAGGATGTAAACGAGGACGGTGGTGATGAGGAGAGTGGCGGAGCCCTGAACGCCGATAGCGGGGGCTATGACGGAGGTGAAGGCGCCGAGGGTGGACACGCAGAAGACCCACATGAACGTCAAGACGGCATCGCCGATCGCAGTCTTTATCACTCCCATCGTCTCTCTATCCCTCTAGGACCTCGGCGGCGTGTGGAGTCTGAGGCTACTCCCGCTGTAGCATCTGCCACTCCTCCCTCTTGGCGGATGGAAGTGTTGTTTCGGGTGATTCACCTACCCAGTCGGACGGCGATATAATGTTGACTCTGAAATAAAATGAACTAATACAATATTTAATGGGGTGGACTCATGCTCCTCGTCCTCACGTTTAACATTTAACAGGCAACTGATTCCAGGATATGGATTCCTCTAAATTTGTTGGGATCATGTATTTATATAATTAAAAAAATTTAATTATTTATTGTTAATCATATTATACGTGTTTTATGCGTATTCAATAAATTTGATTAATATAATATTTTATATAAATTTATTTTAATATAGAAGACTAAATAGAAAAAAAAAAACTCAAAAAAAAAGAAAAAAGAAAAATAGATATGTTTTGAAAAAGATAAAAATGAAAGGAGTTGAGAGAAAAGTGAGGGATCGGCAAATTGAGAGAATAACTTCTATAACTACAAAATATTTAATTTACAATTAGTTTCAAAAGCATGTTGGTATGTTTAAAAGAAAATAAGGGTATTTTGAATATTTCAAAATTTTGGGATTTGATTGATGGAAAATAACTGCTTCTCATCCCAACTTCTTTCTAATAGTATATATATATATTTTAAAATCTACTAATTAAGATAGTTGGGGGTTAAGTTCTTCAAATTCGGAGGCCCGGAGAGTTAAAACCTCGTCGCACCCTTAAATCTCAAATTAGGAGTTGAAGGTTAAAATTTGAAAATTGAGAGTCTTAATGAGTCAAATCCCAAAATTGAGGCTTTTGAGTTGAAATATGTTTTGCTAATCGCAGCTTCTTAGGGGCATTGCTACTAAGAATTCAAGCGAATATGGGATAGAAAGGGTGTCCTAAATATATATATATATTGAAAGGTCAAGAGGTATAATGAATCCAAATTGAAAGGTTGAAGGGTCGAATTGATTTTTTAAACTTCAAAGTGATCTACCATGTAATGGTCCAAATCGCCAGGGAGTCTAAAATCATAAATTCATGATTTTTTTTTAAAAAAATTCAAATGATCTACATCCTAGGGTGCTTGTCCAATAATAATAACTTCGAACCAATATATTTATACTTCAACCGTGTGGGTTCTAATTAATATATTTATACTGCAAACACTTCGTAATTTATATAGCTCTAGAACTCCTTTTTTTGGTTGAATGGGAAGAACCCTTGTAATAATGTGTTCTTCAATGGAAAATATTATAAAAGCAGGCATGGTAAAGCCCCCCTCGCGAGGGTGTTTTCTGAGTCCCAGTGGTATTAATTCGGTGATTCTCGGGGGTTTTCTTCTTATTGACCATAACTACTAATGACTAGCTTGTATAACAATAACAGGTTGCAGTTCTTAAATCCATACTCACATACTTACCTTAATACGTCCCGTTCCTTAAAACAACTATTAGTTTACTAAAAATAAGGCTTACATCCACTTAATTGTTCTCCTCCTTCAAAATTTTCATCCCGATTTATTCGATTCAAGAAGCCCGCAAAAAGTAACATTTGTAAACATATTTAGAATAATCATTTTTGAAAAGAATTAAGACGTGCTCATCATTCTATCATTGTTTGGGATGTGAATTTTGCTAGAGGAGCCCAAGCTTGATGGATTGAAGATCCCATGGACTTATTTAACCCCATTATGTGGTAGGGAGGTGGACCCAAGGGTGGCATACAAGGGTACTTGTTGAACCTCAAGATGTTCCAAGTTAAAGGTCTGCACAATCTTTTGGGCAACAAAAGCCTAATGAACAGTGTGGAGGGCATTTGGCAAGCTCGAACCCCTGCTAAGATCCCACCGGGGCTGTGAATATGTGGGAATATACGCCTTTACTTAAGTGTTTTTTTTTTTTTTTTTTGTTGAATTAGACTTTGCAACCGTCATAAAAAGGTTCTTTTTACTGCAAAAGATGTGTCTTTGATGGGTTACAGTTCATGACTGAACCACTTTTTAGGCATCATCATCTGGGATTTTGGTGTTCCTTTTTTCCAGGCCAATATATGAATGTATGATGCGATGATGGTGGGGGAATCATTAGGGTGTGGCCCTTCACTCTAAGACACTAAAAGTGAATGCAAAGTTTGTGTGATTGTTTATTAGTATTTTTCTTATTAAAATATTTTTTAAAAAATTATATAAATTTTATCACATTATTATTTTGATGTGAAAGTTGAGTAAGGAGAATACATATATTATTAATCATTTAAAATCTTTTATGGTGTATTAGCATTACATCATCAAGTTATGAACCAGTAGTTATATATATATATCATATTATTATTTTGATGTGAAAGTTGAGTAAGGGATATACATATATTATTAATCATTTAAAAACTTCTGTGGTGTATTAGCATTACATCTAATAAAAGCGTGGTAAGTCCATAGATATGACAGCTTTTGTAATGATTATGGAACTAATATTAATTATACGTTTGATTTTTAAGAGCATTAAATAACTCCAGTGACTTTAACGTTAATGACTGCAACATGCAACAAATGCGCCAATTACATTGTGATGTGGTTAACAAAAGTCAAGCTTTTACAAACACAGCCAAAAATGTTTAAATTCTCCTTGAGGAAAATTTCTCCCCTGGGGCAATTTAGTCTCCTTAAATTAATGAAATAATCAGATTTAAATAAAAGATCACCATATGCATTGCAGTTGGGTATATTGAAGTTTTATGTCTTTCCAGCTAACTGAGTTCAGAAAACATATTTTTTTCCTTAATATACAGTACTTTTTAATATATTTTGACAAGAGAAAAAAAATTAGAGGAAATTGTACTTATGGTCTGACCTAGTTTCAAGAAACTCTAATGTGGCTTGAAATTCATCACCTAAACCCCCATCTGTTTCAATTGTCTTGCAAATATTAATTTTTCCATCAAATCTAATAATTTTTTTTTATACAAAATTTTAAAGTGTTTTAGGATAAAAAATATTTTTCCAAATCACCCTCAACTAACTCCTTAATCTCTATCATATTGATACCTAAAAAAATAAATGTTTTAATACCTGTTGTACCTCAGGAAAACATATTTTTTATAGAGATTAAATGTTCCTAATTTCAACCAATCTTGATAGCTACGAACAGGGAATATGTGAACTGTCTAAGTAAGTGTTTTCTGTTTTTCTTTTTCTTTTTTGTGAAAGTAGAATTGCACAGACAAATGCCACTTTTTTTTTATACAAAAAATATATTTTCTTCGTGGTACAAGAAATATAAATGCATCAATTTCTTTGGTAATCACTATGATGGAGATTTACGGTAGCTTGAGAAATTAAACAATTTAAAAAAATTGAAAAACCACAGACAATTAAATTTGTTAAAGTACTTAACTTTTATAAGTCTATTGAAATCACAAGAATGTCATATGCCGATTTACATACTACACAAAGATTTTCTACAATAGGACTAAACCACACAGAAGTTAAGTATAATTTTCCTAAAAGATTAAATATATTTTATTTGTAGCAAATTTTGGTTGGAAAAAAATCAGATCCTTTCATGAAAATTTTAGTATAAAATACATAAACCAACGTTTTGCTGAAATTTGCTAGACAGGTGGGATGGATTGTTTTTCCTTCCCTACTTTATTTATGGGTCTTTGTAGTGGGACTTGGTACGGATGAAGGGTGGACTTCGGTGACTTAGCCCTTGGTAGATTAGCCGATTGAATGAGCCCTTAGCGATGGGCCTTTCATTGACGGGTTGGAGTTGATAAGATTTTGAATGGGTCCTTCGTTTCCCTTAGAATCCTTATTCCCGTCATTCACCGAATCCTGACTGTTTCAAATCAAGAGTCAAGCCCATTGGCTAAACTGAGGCGCATGGGGCCCGGTCTCAATTAAAATTATAATAATTTTACTTTTATATTTTTCCCTTTTAATGTCAAGGCAAAATTTAAATTATCTTCGCGTTGAGAATCACAAAAAAATGTACTAGTAAGCCCTTAAAATCATAATGCAAGTCTGAATGCTAAACATATCACTAAATGATATAAATTATAATTAGAGGATCTAAATCTGAATATTTCAGTTTGTTTGATTATCATTTACCTAGATATCTGAATGAGCTATATTTTCTATTTGTATCCATTTCATAAATAAAAAAATAATTTATTTGATCAAATTAAAAAGAAGAAATTACATTGAACCTCCTTGTGGTTTCACCTTGTTGTAGGGAACCTTCCCGCGGTTTGAAATGAGCACATAACTCCCCCGTGGATTTCAATAAACTTGCAAAAGTTAACTTTTTCGTCAAATCTAACTGTTTATTCTTCCAAAAAAACAAAATTAGAGTATTTAATAGAAAAAATAGACTTTAATTTCCTAAATTACCAAAAATTAACTCCTTACCTCAATCACAATAGCTCTCAAAGAACTAGTTGTTTTTATAATTTTTAAGGTCATAAAAAAGATATATTTATTATATAAAAAAAGAAAGAGACATTTGTATGTGAATTTGCCTAATTGAAATTATGAATATATAACCTCTATAGAATATATATTTTTTTCAAGGTACAAAAAGTATAAAAGTGTCCATTTATTTGGGTACCACCACAATAGGGGTTAAGAAATCAGCTTATGGGTAATTTTGAAAATTAAAACCTTTTTTTTTTATAATATTAAATACTAAAAAATTTATGCAAAAAAATAGTTAAATTTGACGAAAAGTTAACTTTTATAACTCCATCGAAACCACATAGAAGTTATGTGCTCATTTTTAAATCACGGAGAGGTTCTCTGTAACTGTTGTCAAACCATAGGAAAGTTAAGTGTAATTTCTTCAATTAAAAAATAAGTTAAAAAATGAACATTGTTTTTTTTTTTAATACTCTTTTTATTAACAAATTATTCTTGAAAAAAATTCACAAATTACGATAGAACATCAATTGGTTGGAAAAGCATATATACGTAATTTTTACTCTTTTTTATAAGTAAAAATATCATAATGGTACTGAATAAAACTTCTGAGAGAATTAAATTTTTTTTTCTTCTAATTTAATCAGAAATATTCAAAACACATACTAAATATTTTAAATAAATTTACCTTTGATCAAATTAGAGAATAAACTCAGTTCAGAGTCCTATCCAACGGGTCGAAACCTTTGCCGTTTTCTGCGGTTAAAAGATGAAGAAAGCCGAGCACGGGGACCAGGTCCACCAATCCAAAGGATCCCGGAAACCGCGTCAATTCAAAAGCAACAGTGTAGCAGTCATGCCACAGGTCAAAACGACATCACAATCACTGACACTGTCTCCCCAATTACCGCGATGAATGTTCAAACCATGAACTCCTGAACTGGGGAAAAAAAAAAGAAGTTCAACCATGGCGGAAGTTTAACTCAACCTCGTACCACCCCAACAACTAGTCAATAATAGCCTCTGGGGTTTTTAATTTTGACTCATCAAAAGAGAATAAACTTTCCCTTTCCTGCATAAAGATTTCTCCCACACATAGATCTCACCACTCCTTCATTCCCTCAATCCAGAAATTGATGCTGCTGGGCCTTTCTTGAAGATGCAGACCGATCCCCAAAATTTCAAATTTTCCACTGCATCTGAGAAGCAGTCGACGCCCATTGCAGAATCAGGACCGCCCGAGCGAAGAACAGAGCCCAAGAACAAGCTCAAGAAGTTGAGATCAATCAAGTTATCGAAATTGCCGAGCTTGAGAGCATCCGCTAGGCGTTCGAATTCCGGATTCGGTGCCACTGATTCAATCCAATTAAGGAAAGAGAACTCCCAGGCAAGTCTTAATGATTCTGAATCCAGTTTCGATCTGAATAGAAAGAATCTGAATTGCTCACAACCGAACACTGCTTTATATGGGAACAAATCAGTCCCAAACTTGATGAAGATATCCGGTTTAAGATCCAGAGGGCACCTAATGAAGAAATGTATGCTTCAGCAGGGACGAAGCGGATCTGAAGAAATTTCAGATACTGCTGACCAGCTAAGAACCACTAGGAGATCGCCCTCTCAGAATCAAGATGGGAGAAGAACTAGAACTGAACCGAAGAAGAAATTGAAGAAGTTGAGATCAATCAAAATGTCAGTCACCGGGAATGTTCGTCGTGATGCTGGTCCCAATAGTTTTGAATCCATCAAAGAACACCCCAACAGGGATGCTGGTGCAAAAATATTAAGACCCAAGAAATCTGTCAGACCTTTAACTAGGAAATCTAGTTTAAAACCCTTGAGAAATGCACCGGGCGGCTTGAAACCCAAGAAGTCTGCGGCAGTAGAGAAATGCTCCGAAGTTGATCGATTTCGAGATTTGAGCATAGACAGAGCCACCTGTTCTTCGACGCTCAAGGACTCCAAGTTCCCTGACTTTGTGGTGCGTCGCCAAGGAGGAGCTGAGCTTGCGGAGTTTTGCCCGTATAATTATTGTTGTCTTAGCGGCCATCGCCATTCCCACTTACCTCCATTAAGCCGTTCTTTATCAAAGAAGAGGCGCTCACTGAAGAACCAGAAGAGTCTGAAACTGAAAGGCCTATCGCCAATGAGAACAAAATATTATCAGGGAAAGGAGATTCACAATAGCCAAATGCACCCGAATGAAGATCTTGCAAAACAAGGGAGTGCCCATGTTGAAACAGGAAAAGAAAACTGTAAAGCACCATGCCCGGAAATAAGTTTCAATAAGATGGCTACTTCTCCCTCGGCCAAAGAAGTTGTTCAAGTGAAAGTTCCTGATGGAACAAGTCCGGAACGCATTAGAACCAATATGGATGCCTCCGCCTCTGAATCCACTGAAACCTACAGAAACGATGGGTCAGTGAAAGAAGTCATGCAAAGAGGGTACAAAGAAATAAAGTCAGGTATGGACTCAAAAATTGTGAATTTGATTTAGTCGTTGCATTTATTTCTCTGGTTTCTGGTTATGCGTATAGAACTAACTTCTGGAAAGGCATGGCATGAAAAATAATTTAGAAGTACATATTCCTCAGGGGGAGAATTGGGATGGTGATTTTACAATTAATGGAAAAAGCCTAATCATAGTAGCACTTTTGGTTCACAGAATGGCCAAGAGTGGAAATGGAATGCCTATTTTATGGTAATAGAATATATACGGAATAGCTATTTCCAAGGAAAAGTATATAAGGAATAACTATTCTCATGAACCATGAGTGAAATAAGTAAAGAATAGCTATTCCCATGGACCATGAATGAAATAGGTAAGTAATAACTATTCCAATAGGCAATGGGTGAAATGGGGACTCTTAATTGAGCCGTGAGCTTTAAAGTGAACCAAATGAAGTAATAGTTATTCCATAAAAATAGGGGCCAAATGGAATATCTATATTACTATAAACTAAACCTGACATAAATGATTATTTGGAAACAATGGCAATTAACAGCGTGGTCTATCATATTTACCAAAAAAAAAGCAGCGTGGTCTACCATGTAGGTGTCCATGAGCCATTGGAGAAACTATCCGCTAGCAATGAGCAGGAAAACAGAGATTTTGTACCTGAGTATAATATATTCAAACGCTTCCTCCACATTTTAAACTCAAAAGCACTACTCCTGCAGGCGCTAAAGTTAGCTCGGACCAGCAGAACAACAACAGAATGTGGCATCGGTTGTTACAGCAAGTTGTGTCACATACTACCGTAGAAGTTGATATTCAGCCCGTTCTTGATGGAAATGACGAGGAACGAGCGGATAATGCTGGTCCAGGTCAGGACCTCTGTGACAAAGATGAGAACATGGGTATCAAAAGCCACTATGGAGGATGCCAGAATGTTGAATTGAACAAGATTGAGGCTGTTAAGCTAGTACAAGAAGCAGTTGATGAAATCTTCCCTCCGGAAATAGAAGATCAGTCATCAGAGGAGCAGGCAGTTACAACTGACAGAGTCCTAGACCAAGGACTTTCAGAAGATCATAATAGAGAAAGTGGGAAGGCTGATAATGCAGGATCTCAACAGCAACTGCCAAAGAGCTGGAGCAATATGAAAAAATTAATCCTCCTTAGAAGATTCATCAAGAGATGGCAAAAGGTGATGAAATTAAGTTTCCGGGGTCCTCTACATATGCCACTGGAAGCCAGGACAGAAGCAGAAAAAGTTTATCTAAGGCATCAGACTGCGGATGAGAGAAGAACAGCTGAGGAGTGGTTACTTGATTATGCGCTTCAGCAGGTCGTTGCTAAACTAACTCCAGCTCGGAAAAGAAAAGTGGAGCTGCTTGTAGAAGCTTTTGAAACAGTCATCCCACTTCCTGAAGCTGAAGCTGAAGCTGATCCAAGGAACAATGCAACAGCTTATAATACAAATAAAGAAGTTAAGATGAGCCAAACGAGCTTCAATGGTGGTCATGCAATCGGAGAGACAGCCAACAACGGGAAAGTAGTCTCTTCTGCTATTCAAGAAGCAGGAAAGGGTACCGTTGCAGAAGGTGATGCCGAACCAAAAATTAAGTCAAATGGAAACGGTGAAGGTGATGAAGCCATAGAAGGTCTTGCAGATGGAAACAGAACAAGAGGAAAAGATCATAATGGAGAACCTGCAAAAATCCTGTCTGGTAAAACATCATGTCCTGAAGTATCTCTAGATGAAAATTTTGACCATATTCAAGACATCTCTGTTGCAGAACAGCATATCATGGTGAAATCTCCTGAACGCGCAGAGACAAGTCTGGAACCCAATTCCATTATAAACAAACTGGATAAATCAGTTTCTGAAAGGACTGTTAGAAATTGGAAGGGCAAGGAGCTTGACAATTCCATTGAATTAGGTCTTGATGACGAGAACATTCTCTCCAGACAATCTGATTCCAGCAACAGTTGTAAACCTGTGCTTGTAAATTGTAATGGGTATGGTGAGGTTCTGATGGGTGGACAAGAGCAGCAAGAAGATTGCAGAGAAAACTATTCGAAACCAATCTCAGGACTTTGTAAAGGTACTACTGAATCGAATGGTGCAGTTCTGGAGGCTGATAAATTAACTTGTGAAGCTCGTGATTTGAGGGAATCAATATCAAGTGGTGGCACGGTCTCTCGAGGACCTATTTGCAAATCGTCCGAGGAACTAGCCGTTACACGCAAAGGCAACAGTAAATGCGGGGAGACAGATATTGGACTCCTCAAAGTGGATCCTTTGCCCAGTCGTTCTGTATCCAGTGGCACCTCTAATGCTGTGAACCAAATTATGTCAGACAAACAGACATCCATCAGGATGTGGCGCCTACTATATCAGAATGCTGTGGAATTTATCGCAAAAGAAGGTGGAACCCAGCCACCTGTTGATGGGGTTGACAAGGAAAATCAAATAGATGGTGTCAACAAGTTGCATGGCACAGTTCCAGGCTCTGGTCAGAAATTCATTGAAGAGGAGGGCATGGGTATTGATAATCATGATGCAGGATGGCAAGATGGCGAAGTAAACCAGACTGATGTCATTAAAATGGTCAAAGAAGCACTTGATGCAATAATTCCTCCAGAAATCCCTGAGCACTTGTCATCGGAAGTTCAATCAATAGCTAGTGACACAAATATAGGCCATAGCCTATCAGAAGAAAATCAAGGAAAAGGTGCAGAACAGAGCAATTCAACTTCCGAAAAAATTGCTGAAGGTAGTTTCAAAGGCAATTTTAGAGAGTATGACAAAACAAATGATGAAAGCAGTACACTGCCCAAAGCGGATAATGCCACTACTCCAGGAGAAGAGAAAGCAGTGCGAAATCTAGGAGATCAACCTGATCAGAAACTGCCCAGGAAGAGCTGGAACAAACTGAAAAGAATAATCCTCCTCAGGAGATTCATCAAGCAAATGGACAAAGTGAGGAAATTCAATCCACAGCAACAAAAAAATCTGCCAGTAGAGCCCAGTTCAGAAGCAGAAAAAGTTTTTCTCAGGCATCAAATAGTGGATGAGAGGAGAAATGCAGAAGAGTGGATGCTGGACTATGCACTTCAACAGGTTGTCACTCAACTGACTCCAGCACGAAAAAGAAGAGTGGCGCTGCTTGTAGAAGCATTTGAAACAGTTAGTCCACTATCTTGAAAAAGCACATCATGGCACAATGCTGAGGCTTCAACTCATGCAAGAACAATTTTAGCCCGTAATTGATGTCATCATTCAGGTAAGGATAATAGTAGTCCATACATACATTTTATTTATTTGTTACAGAGATCTAATTGCAAGCATTGTGCTCAGAAAAATAAGGTTACAGAACTAATTAGAAGAACCTGGAGTTCGGATTCTGTTGTAAAGTTTCAATCTTGAAGAACTAGGTTTTACACGATACAAGTTTGCCACCTCTCTTGGGTTTATTCATACCAGTAGTCCATGAAATAAGCCCGGAGGCAGAGGCAGTTTGAAAACTTGCCCTTAGAAGGTCAATCTAGTGTCAATGATTAGCTGAAAAAATTTACCAATTACTGTATTGTTTCATGTCCAATCTGCTTCATTTATTTTTACAGTTTAACAAGAAGAAGAACTCATCTCCTCTACCTTGCAACAGAGTGTGGATGACGTAAATTGTCACAGTGGATCAAGTGAAGTGTTGTTGATTATATTATTCTGAAAGGTTGTTCTAAAATCGTGGTTTGTGCAGAGAATGAAATGTATTTGTACTAATTTGATGTTCCACCATTTCTTTCTTTATGGTGTAAGAAAAGAAAACAAATGCTAGAATATGTGAATTTATACATTTATTCCAAGCCGTCAAAAAGGTCAATTAGTCGTTTGTTTTCTTATCAGTTTTCTATGTGTATACAACTAAACTCTATGAAGAGGAAAGGAGAATAGATCTTAGCAATAAGGGGGTTCTACTCACAAACAAGAAGGGACCTTAAGAGAAGAAAATTACACTGGCAAGAAGTGATTAATTTGGGTTGATAACACTAAAATGAACCTCCTATCTTACAAACACTGCTGCTTTCATATAGTTTGAAGGTAAAAAATTGTGAAATCCTGCTTGGACTGTAGTCAGAAACCCTTGATATTTAGAACCAAGAAAAACTATGGCGGTAATTATAACCAAGAACCTATATATACCCATTAATATACTCCAACATGGAGGAGTCCTTGTTTCAGCATTTCATTGCAAAAGGCCTTCCACTGAAGGAAAGATCGTGCAAGCAATTGTTCACAAAGAAAGCTGTCCTTTATTATCAAAGGTCTTATGGGGAGTTTGACAAGGTCAAAAATCAGTAAAAAAAAAAAAAGAAAAAGAAAAAAGAAAAAAAAAGCAATAACTGAAGTACCATGAAATGTTGGAGCTCAAATCAGTAAAAAAAAAAAAAAAAAAGAAAAAGAAAAAAAAAGCAATAACTGAAGTACCATGAAATGTTGGAGCTCGATTCGTCCTCTTCTCTAGTTTTTTCTCCTCTTTCAACACATGCTGAATAAATAATGTTCAAGCATGAGAATAGCAAATCATGTCAATAACTCGTAGATGGCAATTCTTTTTGTATCAAAGTTTTCAAAAATGACAACATGAGAATAGCAGCTGTGACTTCCATATAACTAAACTGCCAAGAAATTGCAGTTGGAAGCTACTTTTTTCCAATATAAAATGGCAATTTCGCTAGCAATATCCACTAGATACCAAATCTAGCGAAAAATGACCACACATATTGAAACTAGGAACATGTTCAATATAATCATTTAGATGCTGGTTTCTTCAACTTCTCTAGTTTCTTCCTCCCCTTTCTCAAAACTCATCTCCAATTGCACAACAGCATGCGCTGAGTAATCAAATTCGTTAGCCTTTTAGAAATCAGCCCAAAAATGTCAAGGACTTGCAGATGGCCATAATATTCATTATTATTGTTATTATTTTAAATACAAATATGGGAATAGCATCTGTGAGTTCAATATAACTAATCTACCAAGCAATTGCAGTTGGAACTACTTTCTCCGATATAAAAACGCAATGTCACACACACACAGTAATATCCACTAGACATCAAATTCAATGAATTCTAGAGTCTTTCTACTCAGAATCATTACAAACCTTTCTTCGCACACATTCTTAAATTAAAACCCTAATGCGAAGGAGATTGAAGGTTCTTACCGTGTACATCACGTGGACGGATTTACGAGTTCCAAGATAGCGCCGGCGGTTAGTGGCTACACGACAGAGGTGGTTCCCGCGCCGCCGGGGCATCAATTACGGCGGAGCTCCCAGGCTGAAAGGATGGAATGGAGGAAAGATTATTCGTGAAGCCGGTGCAAATCCTACACACCAACCCAGAGAGTCGATGCCGCAGGGCGCGAATTGTAAATATGTACAACGGGAATAATTACGTTTGAATGGAGTTGATTTCTTTCCTCAAGTTTTCTAAAGCTCGTCAATTTGGTCCCTGCATTAATAGATCCGTCAATTTTGTGCGACAGACTCTTATCCGTGACTTTACTCAATAAATTTTAAATTTTATGGTTTCTAACATATTTCATCAAGATAAAACGCAAGAAAAATCAAATTTAGATTTTTTCATTCTAGGGTATCTATTTTCTCCTTACCAATAATTTATAGGAAATGACCTAAATTTATTTTATTTTTTTATCTTTACTGAAACTTCCTTAAACAATAGCTTAAGGTTTTAAATAACATGCGTGAGCAACTTGAGTCTTCGATAATTAGGATTCATACTTAAAGATAATGATCATAGACATTGAGTAATATTGCATTGATAAGATAACTAACTATCGTTCGTTGTCTAATTACTCGATAGCGAATTTAAATTTATGAGAGTTTAAGTGAAATGAAATTCATGGCCTCTCTAAAATTGAGTTTGATGCCTTTGTATAAATGGCAAACAAAATAAACACATAAATAATATTTTTTATGATAAACCCATTTGCATATGTTATATATCTCATAAGGTCATAACACTTGAGTGTCGTGTTATAAACATAGACTCGGGTACTAGTCGTGTACATACTGTTCATTCACTTGAGATTGTAAAGGGGCATTAGCAACGAGGAGGGTATAATTGATCAGCTAAAATAAGGGCATGATATTGTTGCGTTGAAAGGATGGAGGATCTAATTGCAAATACCTAAACTTTAAGGAATCTCTTAAATATGTTTTTGCCGGCTCTTGGCGCCAATAGTGCTTTTGATTTCCCAAATTGCGCGCTTACCTTACCCTAAGTTTAAATATTTTCAGATTTCGAGTAATTTCAGCGTAAAAGCGCTCGAAAATGGCGCCAAAGAAGAGCTTTTCCCCTTCCAATCGGTATGACCCGAAACCCAAGAACTCTATCGATCGCTAGAGAAGAAAGCCCTCAGATACTTATTTTGATTTTGTTCCATTCCACAGGTAATTGCGAGGTCGTCGTTGCTGCCAATGCGTGTGCCTTCAAGTCGACTCAGAGCACCCTCCAAATATCTGTTTCCAGAACCGCGAAAATTAGTATTTCAGGTGACGATTTTTTTCTTCTCATGTTATTTTTCTACATCTTTCTGGGGTTGATAGTATCATTGTTGGGATTTCATGGCCCTTTTTGTTTGCTGGATGAAAAAAATGAAAATGACGAACTGAAAATTAATAGTTCACGTATCAATTCCATACTTTTTTCCATCCCTTTGTTATATTAATTTTTATACTTTTTTTTCCCTGGTGATGGTAATATGTCTAGGGTTTCATGGCCCCTTTTTTTTTTTTTTTCTTTCTGAAACACTATATACAAAAGTCGTTTCATTTGATTTTCTTGTTTTTTTGGTAATGGGTAATGGACAAGTTAGGGTTTGGACATAATTTTTTCATGATTTTTATGTGTGGCAGTGAAGGAAGGTGCTAATAGCGCGATTTCCAACAAGATGTCGGGTTTGAGGTCTGAATACAGCGGTAAATATGTTCATATAGTCTATTCCTTTATTAACACTCACAGAATTCAATATTATATATTTTTTTTCTTTAGAGTCAAAATCCATGCAAATATTCTTATTACAAGCACAATAATACTTGAATTGTTGGGTGGTTGATATGCTCACGCATTATATATTCAGCGGGAGCTGAAGGCTCTGGGAATCATTTCTACTTCATGCTCATTAACCCAAAAAATGCCGATAGCCACAGCAAAACTTTGCTGCAGGTATAGCTCTTACTGATGAGTGGAATTTTGAGGGTACTTGAATGCTATCTTTCTACAAACCTTCGATATGCATTCTCCCTGAACCACCTTTGTCAGAAGATTTCTTTTGCTCTGTGCATACATGGATTTGCAGGAAGTTTTAGAAGTATACATGAAAGAGCTGCCCAACATGAATTATGCTGCAAATACTGGAAAGGAATCCACGTTTCTTGAAAGATGTGTCTTCAATGGGTATAAATTCGTTTACTAAGCCTTCTCTTATTGACCTTTAATTGTTATAAATGTTTTTGCTCAGCCTTCTCCATTCTCCCTGTCACCCCATCGTAGACAATAAATTGTCATCTCTTTTAAATTATGTTGATTCTAACAATAACTGAATCCTTTTATGTATGTTTATGACAGTCCATTAGCTTTTAGGGTTTGAAAATTTTGAATGTTTCACATGTTGCAGGAAATATTGTACGCTGCTTTTAAAATCTGAGTCTGTGGATGGTTCTGGAGAGGTAGGCTGTAGGATTTATTATCTGGTACTCCGATATCTGTGCAACTTGGACACATTGTTTGTGATGTGTATCTAGACACTGATTAATCCTAAAGCAACTTTCTCTACCTTGGAGGCCCAGTTAGCAGTTATACAAACGTCTCATATTTTCCATCCATGGGCTGGAGGAAGATTTGAGCCCATTTTATAATTTTAAATGTAAATGCTATTTTTAAATGGTTAAAATTAGTAATCTAATAAGTTATTTAGTCTTTAGCTAAAAACAACCAAAATCTTTAAGACAAATGATTATACATGCTAAATTGTTTAGTAGGAAATAGCTGAAATCAATTATTGACTATTAAATGATCAAAAAGGGCATATAATAAACTGGTTCGGTTGATTGCTATATGAATCAAAAATCGAAAAAAAAAAAAAAGATTATGCCATGACTTGTCAAACACATGCATGACTCATAAACACTTAAAATAAGCTATTTTGACCAAAAATAGGTTCCTCCAAACACCCTGCATGGAAATAATGTACATTGATCCTCTTTTCCTGAATTTTCAACTATAATGCACTTATGTAATAATGCACTTGCTTTGTAATTCTTCCCCACGTTCTATAAGTCAGGTCATAGCTGCAATCAGTTACCAAATAATCCCTGCCGACACACAGTATGCTGAAATTCCTCTTGCTGCTGTTAGCTCAGTCTATCAATACAAGGTATAGAGCTTACTTTCTATTCTATCGCTGTCCTGTGCTTGTCTGAGAAGGTCATTTTCTCAATTCATATTGATGCATTCTAGTAACTTGCAGGGACTTGGCCAGTTGTTGTACATGGAATTGAAAAGGAGGCTTCAGGGTGTTGGTATTTGCACAATATTGTGTTGGGGAGACAAGGAATCTGAAGGCTTTTGGCTTAAGCAGGTATTCAGCGTCATTTTCTTAAACTTGATGTAGAATATCAAGAATAGATCTACATACACATTTTTGTGAAAATGGATTACATGTGTCGGTGAAAACTAGTGTTTCATTTTATGTCTAAATGGGCATGTTTTTATGGAGAATGGCCTTTGTTTTCTCATTGTTTTGGGTTTCAATTTGATGAACTAATTTGGCCCAGTAAGGTCTGTTAATCAAGTTACCTGTCATATGAAAAAACCTCGACGATGATTTGATGCATTATCTTCACTTCTACATCTCAATCTTTGTGATTGTGGTGGGCTCAATCTCTTATTCTGATTAATATAAAAATGAATTTTTTTGGATCTTCTGAATGAGTTACATAATTACTTTTGGTAATTGAGTTTTGCAAAAATGAACAAGCAGGGATTCATACCGGTGGCAGAGGTGGATAAAAAGGGTAGAGCTTGCAGGCTGCCCATTAAGGCTGAAATTCGTAGAGCATTGTGCTTTCCTGGTGGATCGACCCTCATGGTTTCTCATCTTCAGAAGGACGATCCAGTAATGACTTTAAAACTATCTATTCCATTAAGGCCTCATGTTAACCCTTCATCAACCACAAGTGTAAAGCAATTACAGGGAGGAGACAATAATCATACTCTGATAGCACTGAATGTGGTGCATGCCAGAAGTGAGAAATATCAACCTGAAGTTCTGGTGAAAGGACATAACACCTTGCATGGTATGTATGACCATTTCATCTTTTTTTGGTTATTCATCCCCTTCCTTATTTGTTCTAGCTGTTCGTTCAATATTTGAGATTACTCTCCAGGAGTTTCAAAACGCAACATGACAATTATTTTTATTATTTTTGTTTTAGAGGCTGTGACTCGGGGTAATTTTCAGTGTTATTATATATTCAAAGTTATAGATAAACTGAAAGATCAAAATGAGTCTTCAAGCTGAGAACTTGATAAATTAACCCTTTTCAAGTTACGTAAAGACAAAATATATTTATCATGGCTACCTACCTACCTACTAGCTGGTGAAAGTTTTCATGTGTTGCCATATCGCATTGATTTGCAGCCTTCTGTATTTTTAACAGGTTCCCCAGGCCAGAAAGCATCACAGAATTGTGGAGACCTGGTTCCTTTTGAGGTTGTGGGTTGCTGTGATGTGGCTTCTAGTTTAGAATTTAACAGATCCATAGCTGGTGTTGATGTTAAGCATTGTTCCTGTTCTGATGGACACAGTGTGAAAAGAGTTTGGGAAGCCTCACAGTCCTCATTGAAGTCTAAAAAAGTAAAGGGAGGCCATTTTATTGGATGCCAGTCGGATTCAAGTGCGGATTTTGGTTTAGAAAGTGTTAGAATTAATGACACTTTGGACGACAGAAATAGATCTTTGTTGGAAGTTACTCCTAGGAACCCTTTGATCACCAATTTTGTGCAAACAAATGCCGAAAATTTTGAACCAGTTGATGTCATTTCAAAGGATCAACTGAGAAAACAGATGGTGCGAAAGAGAGGATGCTTCAAGATCATGTTGATGAATATCGCTGATGATGCCAGGAGAGCAGCTCTCACAAAGGTATAATCTTCTGGCCTTGAGATTCTAACCAATATTAGAATATTTTAGAATTGGAATCAATCATAAATTTTATTATATAATAGGTCCCTATACTTACATTATTTGGGTTTCCATCCTAGATTCTACTCTCTCTGTTTTGTTATAGGTATTCCTTCATTTTTGCAGTGTCGGAAAATCCAAGTGTCGGGATAAGTGGGAAAAAAACTCATTTGATGTAACCTTAGAGAAAGAGAATTAGATGCATAAACTTAATCTTATCAATGTATCAAGTGAAGGTGCCAGAGTTACGACTGGGGGTAGTGAAAGTTGGATATTCCTTAAGCGAATGGTTTTGCATTATGTAAATGGTAATTGAAATCTCGATAAATATAAGTCTTATCAGATTTAAGATGCGTAGTAGGTACATTGTGGTTATGCCCTTCCAACAATTATGGTTATGCTCTTCTGAAAATAAATAGCCAGTGCATTGCTGGAGAAAGAGAAATGGGCAGGAGGAATAGATTAGTAAAATGCTGACATTTAAGGGAACATTATAAATGACAAACAGCTTAACTAGTTTTGGGAGTCAGTTGTGTGAAACCAAAACAAGACATTACATCGAGTTGTTGATTAGATTTTATGCATTTGTCCTCGTTAGTTGTTATATTGTATCACAACTTTCTTTGAGTAAGAGCTAACATTGTTGATTTAGATAATTGAAGACCTTGGTGGCATTGTTACCTCTGATGGAAGATTAAGCTCCCATGTGGTCACAGGGAAAGTGAGGAAAACTTTGAATTTCTGCGCCGCTTTGTGTTCTGGGTAAGTATTAGGCACAATATTTGAGAATCATGATGTGACACGATGGTCAACTTTATGTCACTATTATATGTTTTTGACTGCACGTTTTACTCCTGGCTACAAGTATTCTTGTTGGTCTGAATTGAACAATGCTGTTCTAAGTACTTATGTTCTTGACAAAGAAGTTTAAGAAAAGGGGGGGCAAATTTAACACCGTGTCCTTTTCTCCAAATAAAAAGCAAAATGACTTTTAATTTGTTCCAAAATAGATGAACAAAAGAACTTTTAATGCCTATGCTTTGCATCTCTATGCCCTGAGTAAAACATGATTCTCCTTAATTTTTAAGTTTTTATAGAAAGATCATCTACTTTGGAATAGTGGGAGTATAATATTGTAGGATCCAAGCATGGGTTTTCCTGAGAACAGGTGGGGCTGAACAGGATCTTGACTCTGGTTGAGGGACATTTAGGAAGGATGCAAGATGCATGTCTAGAGTGCCTTGTGTGTGTTTCTCTATGTGTAAGTACATGCACTCAGCAGGTTTTGAACTTGCTACATTTCCTGCATTCCTTGTGTTTATATGGGAAGTAGATGTCATTGAACCAAAGGCGACTTGGCTATATATCTATTTTCAGTTAATATTATCATAAAATGATCCAACGTTGCTTTATGGCATGGAGTGCCTGGTTTTAAGTTGCCCCAGAAACATGGAAATGCAAAATGAATGACCATGAAATAAGGACATCCTAGATCATTTGATGAGAAATTTAACGCAGCCAAAGCCTCATGAAATGCTGCTCTGAGCTAGCTCCAGAAACACTGAAATCTAAAAAGACCCTGACAGGCATCCAAGTCTTGCAGTTTTTCAATTAAGACAGTTTGCAGCTCTTCTGATCTTTTTTTATTTTGTCATCTTCGTTTCTACTTATGTAAGTTTTCTGCTGATAAAAAAAAAAGTGTTGTTGCTTGTTTGTTGTCCACGTTCTTTGGTGTGTTGGTTACTAGTAAGGACATGTTAAATGTTACACAGAGCTTGGATAATCTCACCCAGTTGGTTGAAAGAGAGCTTCCGGGAAGGTCGATTTCTGGGTATGTCAAAGACACTTTCATTTTTAGTTATCTAATGTTTGTCTGAGCATTCTTCATGTCTATTTTTCTTGTTTGAACAGCTGAATCCCCATTTATTTTAGAGGATGAAGAGTATAAGTTAAAGTACAGAAAAGAGTTGAAAGACGCAGTTCTTAAGGCAAAAGCAAAGCCTCAAGCTTTGCTTAAAGGTTATGATGTATGCATTGGTGCTCATGTTCAACCCCCACCCAAGACCCTATCAGCCATCGTAACCTCTGCCGGGGGAACTGTAAGCACTTCATCTCAGTTTTCCAAACCACAACATTTTTACATTGCTTTTACAAGCTCTGCTGGAACTAAGATTTGTTTTTTTTATCCTTAATCGCTCGCATTCGCCCCAATGCACATATCATATCCATTTGCAAGTGTGCACACACAAACATACTGACTTACATACGGGTGCATAGTGATGCGGTCAGGACCAAGGTGTCCAAGTCAAAACTGTCTGCAGGTCATGTTTGCAGTTTCAGTTATTAAAGGAGGAAGTTAATAATCCATTTAATGTGGGAAGAACGGTTTCTGATTGTCTTGCATCTCACTGTGCAACATACTATGCTTACAACGACAAAGTTGGATGTTGAGTGAAGTTTTTTACCGTATGGAGATTTCACCTTGATCTTGTGTTCAAAATAATTTTGTGTGCGTATTTATACACATACATATATATGGAAGAACTGCATGTATATATGTTATTAGATATAGATTAGCTGGGAGTCAATTCAATAAAAGAAAAAATCAGTGTCGGTGCTGAAACAATCCATTGCATTTAGATTAACATATAATGTGGCATTATTTACCAAATAAAACGCATAATGTAGCGTATATGTTGAATTATCTACACCTAACTTGGTGTGGTTATTCCTGAAACGACATTGTTGGATTTCCCATCCATATATATATATATATATATATATATATATATATTTTTGTGTGTGTAATCTGTTGTTTAAGTCACCAGCGGTATGGAAAACAAATACAGGGTGCTCCTCATATATAAAATTTTATTTTCTATTGAGGTCTGGTGATTATGCTCTGAACAATACAATCATATATATATATATATATATATATGTATGTATGTGTGTGTGTGTGTGTGTGTGTGTATATGTATGTATGTATCACTAGTTAATGCGACAAATTCAGGTGATCAGGGGAGTGGGGAACGTAAGTGAAGTGAAGATGACAATCTTTGTCGCATGTGAAGAGGACATGGAGGAGGCACTGTTAGCAGTGAAGAAGGGGATATGGACTTTCAGCAGTGACTGGTTAATGAACTGCGTGATGAGACAGGAGCTTGATCTGGGGGCGACTCAATTTGCAGTCTCTCTCTGAACAGAGTTGCATTCCCACTAGGCATGCCAATGCTGGGGCTGCCGGCTACTGGGCTCACCCATGTTTAGTTCGACTCATTTATCAAGCAAGCCGAACGCATTCAATTTTTAGGCTCGCCGTGTTTGTGGGCCTCTAGGCTCGATTGATTTGCTCTTTTTTGTATATATTATGGCATGATATATCATATATGGATATATGACTAATGTTTAGGTCTCTCGTCTATAGCGTCTAAGCAAAAATTATGTATAAACATGTTTATTATGGTTAGTTATTTACATTAACTAGATGAGTTAAATGAACACGAGTTTGAATTTGAGCTCTTATCTTCGCATACTTTGACTAGGAAAGTTCAAATATAATGTTTTAGGATGTAAATAAAGGAATGCGAGTCAAATAAAAGTATATTTATAGGACAAAAAATTTTAAAAACTAAGTAAGTAATGCACTAGATAGAAAGAGTAAACATGGGCAGAGCATTTGTACTTAGCGCTCAATTTATTAAAAAATTATGACTTATTTTATAAAGTTAACAGTAAGGATTGAAAAAATATTAAAAAATTTCTGTTCTTATAAATTTTTGTATAATTTAATAATATATAAACTCTGAAATAAAATAAATAAAAATATTAACATTTAAACCTTCGTTCTCAAAAAATTTTTCAGTAAAAATGTGACTTCCACACACATAAATTTTACCGCTTTCTACGTGTGAAGGGGGAAGGGGCCCCTCCGTTGAGAGTCCCCCAGCCTGCGGCCCAGTTCGGCCTAGTCTAATAAGGTCTTTTAATTGTTTTTTCTTTTTTTAAAATTAAAACTTCCTGTCGGACATGGAGACTACAATCAGAAGCACACAAATCTTGTGCCTGCGTTTCTTTCTTTCTTTTATCGGAAAATTTGCACATCATATTTTATGTTTTATAATCCATCTTTCATAAAAGTTTCAAATTTAACTCAATCTTTACTATTTGTTGATTATAATTCAACCTTTTTAGAGGGATACAATTTTAGCTTATAAATGTTTTTTCACAATTCTTTCAAAAAATTAGTGAAAAATAAAATATTTGAAGAATGTTTCTTTTTAACAATAGGTTAAATTTGTAACAGGAAAAAAATTATAGTCTATTACCCTCTTTTATTGGAAAAAAATTGGAAAAGAAAATAAAAGTAATCTTCCATAGTAAAATTCATGATCAATACTTAATTAAAGAAATTTATTTTAATTGCCGTGTAATTCCTCCTTATAATAACTAAAGCATATAAAATTTATTGCCTAAATTTATAAAAATTAAAAGGTTTAAAGAAGAAGAATGTTGGAGGAGATGTTTGTTAAAAAAATAGGCCTATTATAAACATTCTTTCAACTGAAAAATTTATAAAAGAAAATTATTTGAATAATTTTACTGTGAACTCTAGAATTTTATCATGAAAGAATATTTGCCAAGAAAAATCTTTTCTAAATATAACTCAAATTTGAAGAATATTTAAAAATATATTAGAATTACATTCAAAAAGATTGAGATGTAATCAATTAATACTAAATATTGAGTTAAATTTGTAACTTTCATTAAATATTATGGTATAAAACATAATTCCACCAATTTTTTGGAAACTCGCTCATCGTATATTTCCTAACTACGGTTGAGATGTGAAGGAGGTGCTTCGGTTTAGCTCTCCAGTGCCACGAAATGGCTGCTATACCTTTGCATTTACCCAGAGATGTTTCTTCTGATCCGTGCAGGTCGGCATGGCAAGCTTCAAGAGGACAAAAGATGGGGATAAGGTTCCTCTATTCGACCATTCGAGCTTCTCAATCATTCAATGGCAAGAAACAGGTCTATAAACAACTGGGTTCGTCTCCCCCCCCCTCCCCCCTCCAACCTTCTCTCTCTCACTCTCTCTTTATCTTCAAGTTTAGAAGTGGTGAGGTTCAGCTTTTAACCCATAGCTTGAACTGTTTATGCAAAGAAAAACAGGGAGTCTTTGATTGGGCGAATCCTTCTTTTTAGACGATTAATGAATATTGGCTTCTAATTCCAGGGTTTTAGTTGGAGGAGCCTGTAGCTAATTATTCAGCTAGTCCTTTTGATTTCTTGATATTACACTTTTGATTGTTTTACTAACGTTGTCCCTTTGGGGTACGGTGTTTTTTATTTTTTTTGGAGGGGGGGGGGGGGGTGTTGAGTTCTGTCGGCTCTTTAGGGGTGATTGCTGTACAATGATTATTTAATAAAAAATGATATTTAGTATTCTCGTTTGTAGCTTGGCACTAGTATGTGTGTATATATGTATTTTTTGGTGTTTTGAAAAAGATGGCTATGTTCGATATAGAGTCAATGGGAAATTAAAATGATCATTGTTTGTGTGATTATTCATTTGCACACATTAACACTCTAGGTTGTTGGTTATGTTAGCACTAAATGCCCAAGGTTTTAAGACGATGTGGTTTCAGATTTACGTATTAAGTAGGAATTGCTGTGGTGGTTGTTTGAGCTGTAGAATGGCTATTATCTCGGGAAGTATCAACCCCACATTCAAACCATACGTGTCTTATGGTTCTTTTGGGGTGTGTTTGTTAGAGCCTGAGACTATGTACTCTTTCAGTAGGTGTGGCTTTCCATGTTGAATTAGCCAACAAGTGTAAGCTTCAATGCCTGAGAGTACAGAGTGCTGCTGACCACACCGAGAGACAGCCCTGAAGCGAAGGACGAGAATGAGTGGAATAAATATATACATATATAATAGTTTTTTAAGTATTTTTTTTTATCAGACTTCATGCCCTTTTCTTGTCAATAATCATCCTAAAGTTCAAAATTATTGATTTGTAAAAATGGCCTGCAGTTTTGTTTCATGAAATCTAGCTGCTTTACTTTATCTGTTTTTCTTTATAATTGGTATAGTTGGTATTTTCTAGGTTTTTTTTCCTATAAGAGGAAGATTGAAGATGCAGTTCTCCGTGCAGAGATGTTAGCTCCAATAGCATTGGAAATTGAAGAAACCACACGAATCAAGCAGGAAGAAACATTACGTGACCATAACCTATGGGATGACCCAGTTAAATCAAATGAAATTCTTGCAAAGTTGGCTGATAGTGCCAATTTGGTTGATTCTCTCAAAGACCTAAAGTATAAGGTATTCTACAAATTATGGCCAGGGGCATTTTGTCAATAGAATATGATTCTTGTCAGAGCTACCCTTTTCTGTTGGACCTTTATTTTTGTTTAATGTGCTCTACCTCACAGGCACACATCCACCCTGCCTCATTTTATTTTTTAATCAAAACACACATTGTATTGCATGTGATATGTGCTTTCAAGTCATGAGCTACATGAACCATTGCATCTCTCTTTTGTGTCTGAAACGACTAAGGTATTACTATTAAATGCAATTGACGCTTGACATCAGATAACTTATATAACTATTTTTGTCTCCTAAATTGATTCAGGCTGAGGAAGCAAAGCTGATCTCTCTACTGGCTGGGAAGAAAGCAATAAAGAATCGTCTTTTTAAGCAAGCATATGATGCATCTGTTGACGTGTGCAGATTCTTGGATCATTATGAGATGTGCAAACTACTCAAGGGGTCGCATGACATGGAGGGAGCATGTGTGATAATTAAAGCTGGGTCTGAATCCATCTGCTCAGAGGTTTGATTTGAGATCCATTTGTCTTAAAATATGCTCCATCTGCAGAGTATTTTACTTTTGCATGAACCTTATTTGAAAAGAAAACATTAGCCACAGGTATGTTGTTGTTGATGCATGAGGCATATAGGTTTTGTGTGGTTATGTGTTGCCATACTTGATAGTCTAGCTACTGAGTTGTGGCTTAGAATTACTGCAGGGCATTCTTTTGGTACTTCAGTAATATTGCAACCTATTTTCCTTTACCAGCTTTTTACTGATCAACTGACTGATTGGTAATCAGTGATCCCGATTTACTGACTGGGGGAAAAAATGTAAAATAGCTATAGTATGTATAATATAATAATCGTATTATATCTAAAACATAATGTACACATGCATACCCACAGTAAAAAAATTAACAAACCAAATGGATTTGAATGATTTCAGTCGAAAATTAAATCCCTAATTCGCCAACAAAAAAAAAAAAAATTAACAAACCAATATTTCAGTCGAAAATTCGGTAATTTTGGACTGTAATCATGAACACCCAAGGTTTCAGAGATAGTTTGTTTCTTTTTCTTCCTTTCAACGTTATTTTGTACATTTATAGACCTGTATTGTTGTGATAATTCTGTGACGCAGACTGTGTGATTGCAACAATAATGTCTTTCCTCCTTCCCTTCCTCTCTCTCCATCTGCCTAACACGAATTTCTTTGAATTCTTTTTTTGATTTCAGATGTGGGTAGAGCAGCTCCTAAGCATGTACTGTAAATGGGCTGAAAAACAAGGTTTCAAAGGAAGGGTAGTCGAGAAGCATCCTTCCAAGAACTGTGGTATCACATCTGCGACTATTGAGTTCGAGTATAAGTATGCTTATGGCTATCTTTCAGGAGAGAGGGGTCTTCACTGCTTGATGAATAATCAGGATAGATCTGTTGTGCATGTGGTATGAATGCCAGGTTCCTTCTGAGGTTATTTGTGAAATTAGCCACTATAGCTTGTAGTATATCTTCATGAATACTCGATTTGATATCTGTTTCTAACTTTCTGTTCCCGCTCGAAAGTTTCTTGAGCATTTCTGTTATCTTTCTCGTGGCTTCTGCTTTTTTCTTCTTTCATCGGGTGTTGTTTAGTTACTTGATGGAATCTGAATGTTCTGCTTCCTTAGATCTAAATTGCATCCAGCCAAAGATGGATTTCGTAAGGCACATAATATCTTACAGGTTATATTTTCAATAAATAAAAAAAGGCACAGGTGTCTTCCTGAGTGATTTTACTCGAACCTATCCAATATTGGTGGTAGTGGTACTCTATGTATTAAGTTCTAGAGTTGTTTTGCTAAGCCTGATGGCTTGATTTTCACTTGTCTTGGGCGTCACCTAAAGCCCATTCAGAAATATAAAAAATGTGTGGTCCAGGTCCAACCCACTTGTTATCCTAATTTTTCAGTTTTCAAAGTATGAAAAGATTGTATAACTGAACCTTTATGCTAGCACCACAGCATGCAGAGATATATTAAACAGAGGCATAACATCAGAAATTAGAATACGTATTTCTATTGTTAAACTGTTACCTGTTTATTTATGAAAAAAATAAGAATTTATTGCTGTTTTAGTTTGATCAGATTCTGCAGATCTGTTAGCTGTATACGAAGCTTAGCATGCATCTAGGTTTGAGATTTAAAAACATCTGATATGCTTAAACTAGGAAAGGATCAGCCATTTCGGGAATTACTTTGTCATTTGAAGCACTTAGACCTCCAATTTCAAGGCAAAATTAATCTACTAGTCATGCATGTAAATTTGCTTCAATAAATATCCACAATCTGAAATTTTCATCTTGGCTAAGTGTTTGTCAACTCGTTCACAGATTTGAAAATATTGCAGGATGCCATGGCGAATGTTGATGTTATTCCTCTGTTTCTTGAAGCAGCTGGCCTGCAGTTCGATGATGATGATGATTTGATGATCTCATCCCATGCACCTTCTGGAGAACAGCAGGGTCGAATTGAACCTGCAGTTTGCATTCAACATATTCCAACTGGTATAAGTATCCAGTCCTCAGGTAATATTTGTAACTCCAAGGTTTGCTAATTGTAGTCCTTGTAAAATGAATTAGTTACTGAAGTTGCAAGTTGGCTTCTTGCTAAGAGAAGAGGAAGGGGAAGTGTAGGACCAATGTCTTGCCATTTTTTTGTCCAAGCTGGAAAGCTTATTCTGAACAAATTGAAGGATCAATGTGTGGGGTGACAAAATCATATGACCGGCCAATTTAAGTAATTTACTTGTATTAAACGTTCTTATAATAGTTTCTCTTTCATTGAGTGAAGTTGAAAATCTAGCTCTTCCCTCTCGCGTTCCTCAGAAAGAAACTTTAGTTTTGCTCTGTATTATGCTTTCATCGAGGAACAGCGCAAGCTTTCCACATGGCAGAAGTGTATGAGTTCAAATCATAGTTGTCAAGGAAATAATAGTAATTTATATGTTTCCTGAACAGCATTTCATTTAATTTTAGATAATGACAGTCGTTTGGTTAATGCTAGGGGCAGTTGGGAGTTAGGTGTACCTTGGGCTGAGTTAGTAAAAACAAATTTGATAGTCTTTACCTTTTAGATCCCTAGATCGAGTTAAATGGTGGAAAATGACAAGATAGTGGGACTTCAAGGTTCACTGTTGTTGTTGTTTCTGAATTCTCAGTGGCTACTTTTACATATTATTTTTGAAGAAACCAGATCTTGGATGTTTACCATCTCTCCACAATTATGCTGTCAACCATACAAGATAGAGAGTAAACTTTTTGTACCATGTACAGGTGAGCGGAGCAACTTTGCCAATAAGATCAAGGCCCTTAATCGCCTAAAGGCCAAACTTCTTGTGATTGCAAGAGAACAAGGAGTTTCGGGTGTAAGTAGCATAACAAAAGATTCCATTGTCCACGTGCAGCATCATCTGATTAGGAGGTACACAAATCAGCCATACAAGCTGGTAGAAGATGTGAAAACGGGCGTCCAACTGACTGACCTAAATTCTGTGCTGGATGGAAATATTGAACCCCTCATTGCAGCTCATATCAGAATTAGACAAGAATCTACATAAGCGAAACAACAGTGCCTTGATTTTCATTGTATTCTGAAAGATTTATCTTTTAGATGTATGTTTTTTGTAAACAGAATGCAATTCATCAAAATTTGATAAGTAAATTTATATGGTCTTCCATGATCAGTGATATGGTTGATGACCTTGTTGAAAAATCTTTGACCTTCCAGGTAATCGAATTTTTTGTATACGTATTTACTTTAAGAATCAGTGTATATAGTAAAAATGCTCTTCTTGGAGAAATAATTGTTTCTAACTTATTCTTGTGAATTGCTGATGCACTGTTTGTCCACCAGCCGTTAGTGTACTGTTTTAAATGTGGCCATGGGTGTGGAGCATGCTTAACTGTTCATTGCAGTGGACATACTGGGAAAAGAGAACAATAAACAGAAGAAGACAATACTGAAAGAAACAGCACAATGCACTTCGTCTCATTTTGAGCATCATTATCAAATATACGAACACTCATTGGACCCACATGGTAAGACATGTTCTTCCCTTATGTTAAAGGTTCAAGTGTTTGCAGCAGAAGCATCTTTATTAGCCGTTAATCTTGCATCTGTCCTGAATTTGGTTCATTGGTTTAAACCTTTTTGGGGTTTATTGGCAGGGGACCCAACTTTGAAACAAAGACTGTGTGTGCCATGGCATATTGATGTGCCATGGCATTTTTATATGCCATATCAGATACTTCCCAAAATATTTCATTACAATTTCAGAACAAGAACAAAGCACATGTTGGTAAATTCTGCCTCCATCCCTATCGACATTCCTTGGCTTGGGGGAAACCTTGAATGTAGGTGACTGTTAAAACCGTAAATGATGATTGCACGTGATAATTGTTGTTTGAAGGAATAGCACCGTACTAAATAAGGCCTTTCCTTTGAAGGGAACAAAAGTTGAGCAGTAGCTCCATACAAAATGAAGCATTACTTTTAATGAGATTTATGTAAACTGAAGCCTTCAGGAAACCAAAGCCTTTAGTATATACTCATAGTTCAAGAGAAATGTAAGATCCTCCCCCCACCATCTCCCCAGCTATTTCTGATAGGCTAGTCTGTCCAATGAATTTAATTTCCAGTGAACATCATGGAAAAATGCAATATATTTTGGAGCTACTCTGACATTGGAAGTTCCTGACTTAGTTTCACATATTATTTACTTTCATGTTTTGTAATGAAGTATATACTTAATTGCTATTTAAGGGACAAATCAATGACTGGATGCATCTGCAAAACAAACATCCTTTGTTTCCGAGCAGGAATAAGAGCAGGCATCAAGTAGGTCAATTCCTTCCAAACTGGTTGTTGGTGAATCAGAGTCCAATCTATCTTTTCAGAAGCGAAGTCATAACTTATGCCATTCAAAAGGCGCTCCAGCTCTTTTAGATATCTTTGGACTACCACCGTATCAATTGGCGCTGACTTCACAAAATTCTATATCAAATCATTTTAGTGTAAAAAGGAATCTAAGATATTGATGTTGTTACTCTGAGCTTTCCTGTCTGAGAATTAATGTGAAATTGGTTATGAGCTGAGAAATTTAGTAAAGTGGATTTCTGAAATTGTGAACATGCATTGTTGCAACAATGATTGGCCCTCTAACCCCTTGCATTTGAATCTCTCTTCTTCTTTTATTGCCTGTTGAAGCAATTAGGGCAAGTGTATGATTCAAGAAGGGGATTTTCTAGCAGGAGAAGAAGAGTCCATTTCCTCTTCTGATTTGTGCCACATCTCCCAAATGCAATAGCTGCTGTTTTTCTTGGCTTTTTCTTAATTAAGATAAAGTCTTGTATAAACATCACACGAAAGATGAATGGTTGTGATTGCATTAAGGAAATGTAGCATTCATCATAAGGGGAAATTAACTCTCCATTTCCCATCAGAAATGGAGAGGATCCAAATTGTCAGGGCTGGGTGAGGTTGGGTGGGGTGTGTTGGTGGTGCTTGTTCTAGTAGTCCCAAAGTGTGTGATTGGTAGTTTCCTGAACTTTTATTTGTTTTCTTTGTTTTTTCACCTTGGGGTGCTTAGAGGATGCTGCTATTTGTTAAGTATGTCTTGAATTTTGGTTCGACTGGTCCGACCCGGAAAATTTCATGATTTGGAGGAAAAATGGGATTTAGTTCGTGAGAGAGAAGTGTTTATGTTTTTCCGAATTCTAGAGAGAGGAGCGAGTTCTTTGAGTATTTTTGTTTTGTTGATCGATTCTATCGATCTTGAACTCTTGTAACTCTCTTTGTAATAGTGGAATTTCTTCTCCCTCACCTGTGAACGTAGATCACATTGATTGAACCATGTAAATATTGTGTTCTCTATTTTGGTTTGTTCTTCGCTTTGTTTGGATTGCCATTTGTTTGCACTATTTGTCACAACACTAATTGTGTTTAATTTTTATGTTGCTGCTCTGATTAGCAAATTGTGCTCCTTTCTTAACAAGCAAAGCAGATGCTATGTTTGATCGGAGTAAACCCAGATGGACAACTTTGACACCCTGCTGCCGTATAAATTCCTTTACAGGGATGCCATCGGACAAAGCTTTTACTTTGCAGTGCTGTGATTTATTCATACCCATTGGAGATAACATGTTTGAATGATTTTGTTAAGGGGAATCCTTCCCTAAAAGGTCAGGTAAGCATATTCTCTTTGATACATCAACATTCTTCTGCAATATACCAAGAATTGCACATCCAAGCCATAAGACTAGACCAAATCTTGGTGCATATAAGGAGCCATTGCATCTGGTTGGGGACGTATTGGAGTTATGAAGGAAATGAATCAAAATTTGAAATTGAGGTCATCTGAGTCGATTAAAACAACACATTATTTTATTCATTTTCTTTTGTTAATTTCATGATCACTTTATTCAGAGCTGCCACTTCATACTTCCATTTCAAAGACTGGCAAAAGTATTAGTAACCTCCTTTTAAGACAATGATTTACTGTGTAAAATACTTGATGTTGTATTATTAAGACAAAACTAAGGGCTTTGCAATTTTTGCATGTACATACTTTATTTGCCTGTTGAGTTCAAGAACAAGCGTAAATTAGAACTTTGAGTGGAAAATTTGTGAATTCTGAATGCAAATCACAACTGACTTGCATATGCGATATTTCCAAGGATTAATCTCATTTTAATCTGGGTTCTGTTGGTCCATTTTCATTTACATTGTATTTGATGAGCTGCCTTTTGAGCTGCAGGTAAATAAATTAAAGAAAAGAAGGATGAAAATTTGATGGGTTCGCAAACATTTTAATGAAATTGTGGGGAACTTGAACATGTATTGCTGCAGTGAAGGTCGATCCTCTATAGTTCTAACATTATACTTAAGGCTCAATCAGTGCATACATTTTGTGCTCAAAATTTATACTGTGGATCTGATCAACGGATTGAGTTGTCTCGTTAACATGCAAAGCAGATTCTATGTTTGACAAGAGTATCAACATGGAATGTGAGTTTGAACCTCCTGCAGCGGCAGAATTCTCAACCGAAGCTTTTAGTTGCAGTGTAGGGATTCCTTTATTGCAAAGTAGAATGGTTGAGAGATCGTGTCAAGGAGAATCCTTTATTAAAGTTCAGGTAAGCATACTCTCTTTCATACATCTGCATTCTCGTGCAAGATACCAAGAGTTACAATGCCAAGCACATTGGCCTGAGGCCCTTTTAGGGTGGTGTTGCCCCATTTATTTGTCCGTAGTTGAGGTCCATTCTGGAACCTTAGTTTAAAAAAGAAGAAGCCCATATGATTAAGGCTATTCTGGGGGAAAAAAAAACTTCACATTTATGTCAATGATGTGTCCTCCATTATAGTCCTAACAGAGTCTTGCTCCACAGCAGGTATGCTATAGGCAACTTGAGTAGCTTTATTGCAATTTTTCCATATACCAATTATTATGGAGTTTACTTATGTTCTTTTTCTTTTATTAAGGCTTTCATGCTCATTCGAGACATCACCGATTCATGTTTGGTTTGAGCATTGTGGGTAGTTCGTCTTACCAAAAGTGATGTAGATTTTGCTATGTACACAAAGGATTTTACAACAAAATCACAAAAAGCTTATATGGCACAAATTCACGAGAGCACATTTTACTAAAGTACCCTTCACTGAATTTGTGCCACATAAGCCTTTTGTGATCTTGTTCCGAAGCCTTTCGAGTACATAGAATTATTGAAGTGACATTTGCTGAAGAGCTATATATATATTATGAGGGCTCTCTATCTTGCTTTTGGAATTTACTCGTAAAATAGAATAAAGAATTAATATAATAACTATTTGTGACAATATGGTAGGTAAAGGATAGTTGTTCCCATGGGTTAGTGAGCTTAATATTCTTGTCTAAGCCGTTGTAGGCCCTGGGATAGGAATAATTATTCCACAGCTAATGCCAAGAACCAAACATGACTTTAATTTATAAAAAGAATCCCAATGCTCTTAGCTGGCTTTCGGTTTGTCTTGTTATACTTAAGTATACGTTACGAATTTCTCCATTGAAATCCTTAATTTCTTTTAGAGAAGGCAATGGTAGGTACCTTAATGCCTTCTATGTTATGTTGGGCTTAATCTCTTGTTTTTCTCTTAATGCTGGGTGGTATAAACATTGCCCACTTTGGGTGTGATGTAGGTTTAAAAAGATTCCAATCATAATCATAATTTCTCATTCCTCGCATATTTGAAAAGGATGCTGAGGCCTCTTATATTTTTTGAAAGTCATTTCCACCCCTTGATTTTTTTTTATTTAAATTGACTGTTTTACCTATTAAAAGATGATAATTATATATAAAAAAAAGTATTTGCCATATACCCTTGTTCAATCTTATTTTTCTTAAGGAGAAAGGGGCTTATTCTGTAAAATTTTAATCTACGAGAAAAAAAGATATTTTATTTTATAAATGATATTTTAAAATAATAATAACGTGATAATGTTCCTTTGTCTTTTAGTAACTTGTGATGGGCAAAAATATTAGGTTAAAAGAATCGGAGGATGGGATTGTCCTTTTAGAAAACAAGGGGGAGTGTGGGTGTTTTTTAAAGGATAGTCATTGCATTCCACCCCATTTAGAGTAGTGAGTTCTAATGAGTTTGAATTATTGCTTCTATTAAGCCACTAGTTGCCTAACCTGGCAGCTAATGGATCAATTTTAAATATTCAACAATATAGTAAATAAAACAAAATGGTTCACAAAATATATACAGAAAAAAGAAACATTTTGTATTCTTTGCTTGTCAATAAATAGTTGAATTAATTATATTCAAGTATATACCCCTGAGAGAAGATTGACTTGTTAAACTACAGTCAACTCCTTAAATGTAAAGGATTATGCTTACTTAATATTCTATCTTTTCCCCTGTCACTTGACTCAATGATACTTAAAGACAATTTTGTTGGGATAGCTTTGAATTTGCCCCCTTAATTGAATTTACTTTATACATATGTAATGTGCATCCAAATTATGGTGGCTTTAAATTCATAATGTTATTTGAAAACCATGACCATAAAGGTATTTCATATATTACTTTATCAAGCCTCTTGTTGGCTACAAGTTGGGGACTTGTTCATTCAACTCTTAATTGAACCCTAGAACTAGTAATTGAGATTGGATGCTTAAAAAACTATGTTATATGCTCCAACACTTGGTTTACAGGCACATTTTGTTGGCACCCAAAATTAAAATATAGGAAAATGTGTCATAGAGCTCTCATGCAATGATATATAACTCAAGAATTTAAGAAATTAAAATTGGATTAAGTTAAAATACAAAAAGACATTGCACAAGTAAAACTCTATCAAAATCTTATATCTTTTTTATTTTTACCCTAGGCAATACCCAACATCTCATTTTGGGAAATTAATTATAAAATTTCTTGTTAAAAGAAATTGGCTGAAAAAAAAGCTACACGTGTGACGGAGGAGTGTTTATACCATGGCACTATAGGACTATAGCTTTCAAAATGGCTTACTCGACATCCATTTTGTGAATTTTGACCGCATGAATCAAATGGGAGCAAAAAAAAACATAAGAAGACATTGCTCATTTTCATACAATTTTATTGTGTATTGGGTTTTCATTTATATTGATAACTACTATGAGAACTACCAAAAGATCTGAACCTTATAACTATTTTGAATAATTTATAACCTACAAATGAGAAGTTTAAGTATAATGAAATTTTATGAAAATTGTTGTCTTTTCATGCTCATTCAATCTATGTAATTAGAGGGTTAAGTCCCCCTAAACCACCGATAGTGTTATTGGTGGTGTACAATTCAACTACTAACGTTTGAAGTGATTCAAATTGACCATTAAAGTTACAAAATATGACAATTTAGCTGCTAACATTTGAAGCGGTACAAATTGACCACCATAGTCGTAAAATTGGACAATTCAACTACCCATGTGAGTTAAATTTTAAATTATCATTTTTATTCTCCTAATTGGTGTTACTTACCAAAAGTAAATAAAAATTTTGAACTCTTAATGTAAAACTATTTCAAACAAAATAATAATAATAATAAATATTATATCATTATTATTATAATTATCCAATATAATTTTAATATAATTTTCAAAAATATTTAATATTAAATAAAAATAATTGCAAGTGTAGTAAAGATGATTTAATAAATTTCAATCAAAAAATAAATTATTTTGTAATGTCCCTTAGTGTACATTAGTTTTTCTTAAATATTTTTTTAAATTTAATTATATCAAATTTTCAATTAATTCAATTCAATTTCATTTGATAGAAATATATTAAACGAAATAATTTTGCTGAAAAAGGTCCACTTTATTTAGTTATTTTTATTAATTAACATTGATTAGGAGAATAAAAGTAATGAAAAATTTTAACTAAGATGAGTGGTTGACTTGTCCAACTATAAAATTTTGTTTGTCGATTTATACCAATTTTAATATTAGTAGTCTCTAATTTCGCAACTTCAGCAATAAATTTGTAGCATTTTAGATGTTAATGAATTGTTCCCCGTGACAGCTTTGACGTCCCAGGGGGACCTCACCATTGTAATTAAGCTACACGTGGGGGAGATTAATGTAATTTAATAAAAGATTAAGGAAAAAAAAAAACCCGCAGGGGCCGCATTAACACTACACAACATTCTAACGACAAACGGCCCCTTTCTCTCTCTCTCTCTCTCTCCCTCAGTTTCGAGTCCTCAAACTCGGTATATATACAGACACAGAGACGACCTCGAATCTTCAGAGATTCTACAATGGCGGGTCTCTTTGCATCTCTCAGGCTCGGGCGAACCCCTTCTTCTTCTTCAGTTCCTCCTCCTGTTGCCTCGTCTCACAGCACATTCGGTGGGCGTTTCCTCTTCTTCCTCACCCTCCTCCCTCTAACTCTCGCCGCTTTCGCCTTCGCCCTCCAATGGCGCGGCCGATTGACGGACCCCGCGAACCGTTGGTCTCCGGGTCACCCGGAGCTCCTGGGCATGGGCATTGCGGGGTTTGCACCCCCCCGTCCTTCCACTTCCTCGTGCGTTGACGTTCTCAGTCGGAGCGAATCCCCCTCTTTCCCCTACTTCAGAGGGTGGAATTTCAGTTACAAGTCGGATCTGGGGCCTGAGGTTAGGATTTCGATTGAATCTGATTGTTTATGATTATGGTTAATGGGTTCTATTTTCTTTTTCTTTGAGTCTTAGAGGTTGTGGAATTGAATGATTCAATTTTAGGAAGATTTATATTACTCTTTGCTCTTCATTTCATTGTATATAATGCTTCTTGGCTATAGATCCATTTTAGTGGCATTCCAGGCATAATGAAGTAATGGTTCAAAAATGTATCCATTGCTAACTTTTCGTCTAATATAGCAATTAAAATGATGTACCCATTTTTCCTGCACCCAGATTTAAACTTTGAAGTGTATAACCTAGAGTTAATAAGGGAAGTTTTATATTCTCAGGGGAAGTTGAGCTGGATTGGAGAGGTCCAATTGGCTTAGGGATCAAGGTGGTAAACTTTTATTTGGATGTATTCAACAGACATACAATTCAGAATTACGAATCTATCTATATTCCTTCTGATTGAGATGATTAATGATTAGAATGGTGTTCTAAGAATCTGTAGAAACAAGTAACACGATCTTGATAGCTTAGATAAGCATAGGAATATGAGCAAAGAACTTAGCCTTGCAATGCTTCTATGAATAATGAAAGGATCAGCTGTGATGCATCCTGAATATTTTATCCTCCCAGGGTGTTAAATCCTGTATAGGGCATTTCAGGTAATATATTTGGAGCTTTGTGATCGTAGGAACCTAGTGTATTAACATTTAAGTTTAACCGCTTGACGTGTATAAAGCAAATTGATGTGGACATTGCAAGAATCAGGATTCATGGGTGTATAGGGAAATTCACATACATGCACTTTGAATGAAATTGAGAATGAGAAAGGAGAAGAAGCATATACACATTCAGGAAACTTTTATTTTCTTGTTTTTCCCTTCTCTTTTTAATTCTGGAGGTGTTGTGCTTACATGCTGCTTTTGATTTTAGTATGTGCAATACTTTTTAAGTATTTAACCCTTTCAATCATGTAGGAGAGCACTTTTCTCTATATTTTGAGTTGTTCAAATCTCCAGTCTTTGACCTTTTCCAATTGCTATTTATCTTTTTCTTCTCTACCCTCATGAGAAGCCCTAATTTGCTCTGTCCTTTCATACAGGGAACGAACTTCATATGCAGATACTTATCACCTCCTAATTATTTTCAATATTTAATGGTTGACAGATTTGTATTATAACAAGTACTTCTGCTGGCTTGGAGCAAACTCTACCATGGATCTTCTATCATAAGGTTATTGGAGTTACAACATTTCTTATGTTTGTGGAGGGAAAAGCTGCTTCGCCTAATGTTGCTAAAGTCCTTGAATCAATCCCTGTGAGCAATGTCCTCTTTTATATTTTAGTAGGCTGCCGCTGCAGTTGTAATTATTTCAGTTTCTAGTCTTTCAGACATTCTGAATTCTCGTGATCATTTGTTATTGTCTTCTTCCTTTTTTAGGGAATAAAAGTTATTTACCGAACAAGAGAACTAGAGGAGCAACAAGCTGAGAGGTTGGTTTAGTTTTTTATTTTTTTATTTTTTATTTTAAATATAAGAGTTTAAAATTGTGCATAAGTCCGAGTAATTTTTTGGCCTTCTTCTCAGGTAGAAATTGCTGTTTATAGGCAAAGGTGGAAACATTAAATGTATCTTAATTGTCTCCCAGTATTGGTCTATTAGTTTATCGGGGAAGCAAATAATTTTGACCTACCCTGACAGGGTATAATAGATCCAAGCGTGGATGACTTCTAAGTGCAAAATTTCCTCCATGAAATGGGCTTGTTGCTAACCCCTGGCTGGCAGTAAAAGATTTCATACTGTGAAATTATAAAGCTTGGGAAAAATAAGATGCACCAATCAGACTGCTGTACAGCTTTTACCTGGACAAAGAGTATTATATACCTTGTTTAAACTGAACCTTCAACTGGATCTTGTTGAAATTATGTTATTTTTGGGTTGTTTTTCTTTGAGGTCAGCGAGTTTGGGCTGCTTAACTGATAATGGACACCATTTGATTTTCTGTTTTTGAGCTTCTGATACATTGTTTTCCATCTGCAGTATATACTCCTTTCTAACTGATGAAATTTTCTTCAATTCTGTTTAAATATACTTATATCCCCGATGTTTGGGGATTTCAGCCGGATCTGGAACGAGACTTGGTTGGCACGATTTTTCTACAAACCTTGCAACTACAAATTATTTGTGAAACAATCACTCAATATGGAAATGGCTATTGTCATGGCAAGGGTATGGATGATGCATTTTTTTAATTTAGCATTTCAAAGATTACACTTCATTTGCAAAAAGTGATTCTTTCTTCTTTATTTTCAGGATGCTGGCATGGATTGGATCATCCACCTTGACACTGATGAACTGTTACATCCAGCTGGCAGTGGCCAAAACTCCTTACGACAATTGTTCTCAGATGTGCACCCCGATATTGATGTTGTTATATTCCCAAATTACGTAAGTAAAATGGCTTTTACTTGTACCGAGAAACAATTTCTTGTGATGCATATGTTGATATTAGTTAGTTACTTCTTTGGAACTGTTTTTAATTGCATTAAGCTGATTCTTCTTCTTTATGAATTCTGCCACTATCATCAGTCTCTCATGGCTAGTAGTAATGATGATGGTATGTTATTTGCTTCAGGAAAGCTGTGTTGAGCGAGATGATATCAAGGAACCTTTTAGTGAGGTACACATCGTTAGTTATGTTATTTTGTATTCTTTTTTCCATTCTTGTGGCTTACTTTCTGTGGACCGATTCATGCTCTATGGTAGGAAGCTTAATTCCAGTAGAATAGATTTCCTTCAAACCTGATTAATCCTTAGACTGTACAAAAGGCTCATTCTGTTGCTAACCATGGCTAATGTCCATATCATGCCAATTGTCATTAGTGTGGGAAAAACAAGTTTCTTTTGTGAAACGTTATCCCAAAGTGATGAATAAGGGGATGTTGGAACTCATAAACTGTGGTTAATGAGTAAGAAGGGTTGAATGAAATGAGTTTTGAGGCAATATAGGTTAGGGCTGGACTTGAAAAACCTTGGCTTAATGTTGAAAAAAAATGATCTGACGGCTCTTCACTCCTCAAAGGATGTTGCATTGGAAGAGTGAGACAAAGCAAACTCATCGTGTTATCATTATTACTTTCAGACGGGTCAAAATTTCAATTTTTGGTCTGTTGTCATCTATGCAGAGTGTATAACCCAAGTTCAACCGACTAATTTTATAACTTTTCACGTCACCAAGGTCTCAATGTTCAAGAAGAATTTTGACCATCTAACAAGAGATGCATACTTTGGCAATTACAAAGAAGCAACACGTGGTAATCCTAATTACTTCTTGACTTATGGGAATGGAAAAGCAGCTGCCCGGATTCAAGATCATCTTCGTCCTAATGGTGCACATAGATGGCATAACTACATGAAGAAGCCTATGTATGTTGAACCTATTTTACATAATATTTATATTATACACACTCATTCACCTTTTTTCTACTCTATGAGCGCATCTTTATATATTTGCATAATCTGTTCTCGCGAAAAAGGTTTTGGTTCTGTCATCATCATCTCACAGCCACCATTATCATTATCAGTGTCATCATTGACATTGTTTCATATATAGATCTCTGAGAAACATGCAGCATGATTTTTCACCCTACGATACCATTAATTATGGGTGTTCTTATATCATCATTTTTCCTCTCATATCATCTCCTCTTGCAAACAATTTAGAATCATGGTAAAAAAGCGTAAGATTTTGATTTCCTTATTCACTAAAGCACTGAAAGCATAATTCTATGTACTCTTTTATAGTGAGCTCAAACTGGCTGAGGCTGCAGTCCTGCACTACACCTACCCTAAATTTTCTGATTTGACTTCAAGACGTGATCGGTGTGGCTGCAAGCCAACAAAGGAGGTCGTTAAAAGATGCTTCATGTTGGAATTTGACAGAGCCGTGAGTTCAGTTGTCTGCATTTATGCTTCTCATCTTGTTGTCCCCACCCCACATTTATTTTTGCCACTTGAATTTTGTGGTTGACTGTTTATTTTCCCATCTATTATTTTCAAATTAATTTTAGTCTTGTTATAGTTTTATTGCAAGCATATGCTCATCTATCATTCTCTGTGAAGGAAACATCATTTTGGCATGAGTATGTTAGACATCAGAGCATAAACCAATGTCATCTAAAAATTTATCCAAATGTAGTGAACCTGGGTTCTGGGTTCTTGTCAAACCTGGATGGTAGGGTGTTGTATTGTAGGTGTATGGTTGGTTGCTGTTTTCCTTGCCCTAAATGACTAGTAGCATATATTGGTAGGACGAGATTTGCATTGTTATCTCCAAGATCTTATTTCCAAACAAATTTGTACATTCCTCCCGAGTAATGTATTTTCTTGTACAAAAAACTGTGTGAGCTACCTATAGAAATAGGATACTATGAAAGATCATATATATGATTGGTAATTACCCAAACACCCACCCTAGCAACTACGAGGAATTGAACCCTTGACAATAGTAAGATGGTATCACTGGGCTAGACAACCAGTGGTAAAAGACTGTACATATTCATGCATGCCTGTGTATAGTGTGAAATATAATGTATAAACATAAATGAAAATGAAATGTAAAAAAATTAAGGTCACAATACTGCAAATTCTTGCTTGTGAATTACTTTGGGCAGAATTGTTAAGTCTAGGCTTTTAGCAGAAGGCATGTGCGAGTAAACCTTCCCTTTTGGTTACAAGTTCTCTGGTAGATCATGACCTTTAAGGTTCGGGTTGGAGAGCGTATAAGCAACGCATAGTTGTGAAAGCATAGTTAAAAAAAATGCAAGATGCATTTTATATGCTTGTACTTGACCATTTTGTCTCATATTTGGCCTACTATTTTTTGTGCTGCAGGCATTCATAATTGCTTCAACTGCAACAGAGGAAGAAATGCTTAAGTGGTAATAATCAAGCCGAATAAAACAAATGCTACTGTTTCTTTTAACTCATTCTGAAGCTAGGGCCTATTTAGTTTCTTTGAGTGAGATTCTTATGTGAACAGAAAAGAACAAGTAACAAGTCAATGTCCATGAATGTTTGAGTTCTATATAGTTTTTATATTGTTGACAAATAGTTTCATCATTTTCATAGCCCGACATTATTCTTAAATCTGTTCTTATCCCTGGAGACTGAAAATGATGTTCTAGCGTGAAGTTGATTGTGTCCTGGATGTTACAAGATAAAATATTTTGTGACAGACAGGAACTATAAATCCCACAAAATATATCTATTGCAAATAACATGTCTTTAAGTTGAGTTTATATTCTATTTATATTCCTTTCATAAGATGTTGTTTCTTGCTCTAGGTACCGCGAACATGTTGTGTGGACCGACACAACTCTAAAAGTGAAGCTTCTAAAAAAGGGCATTTTGACTCGCATCTACACTCCCATGGTATGCTGAAGGACAAAACTTTACAACAAATGTTTCTCATGAACTGTGGTGTGATTTTAGATTCTTAATACCACATGGCTCTTCTGTTCATAGGTTATCATTCAAGGATTGAGGGAATCTGGTGTTTTCAGTTCGGTAATCGCATCAGCTCAGGCAAAGAACTTGGAGGAAAAGTTCACATCTAGTAAGTTGAGAAATTCATTTAGAGAAGCGGAACCTGAAGAAATTTCCTCGAGAAAGATTGGCCAAAATAGAGAAGCTCAGGTGACTGCAAGAAAAGTGTTGGAAATGGAACACTCCAATTCTATTGCCCCAGCTATCCCTCCACTGTCACCTCCTGGCATGGAAGCTCTTCCCGTAGACATATAATCCTCCCATTTTTATGTGACCCAGTCCTCCATCTCTCCGGTTGCCATTTCTTTCTAAACCGGAAAAAGCCTCCAGCCCATTATAAATTCTGGAGAACGATGTGAAGCTTTTGGAGGAGAACGAGAGATCAAAGAGACAGATGCTGATTATAACAATGGGGGTCATTCCATGCCAAATTCATGCGTTCGACCTGATCACGACACGGTTGCTAACATAAATACCAAGCTCATGTATATATTTTAGGGGGCAGAAACGTAGAATGGATTTCATTGTGGGTATGGGATCCTGGATGGTCCCTGAGGCTGCAATCTGGAAATTTTGGTCAGTTATATTGGTTCACACAGGAAGCAAAATGGAGTTTACTGTTATACCGTTCGTTCTCCATTAGCCATAACCCGTAGGAGGTTTCTTTCTCATGAAAGACATATAGATCGGCACAAGTTTGTGTAATTTGTCAAGCTGTGAATTGTTGTCCCCAGGAGACTCGGAACATTTGAGAGAGTTTAGATAATGGATCTGTTTTAATGATAGCAGGGGAATTATATTCTTTTTGTGTTATTAATTTCTCTTTCTAGATGATCTTTGAGCATAACGGCGCATCCAATTACATTTTATCTTCTTCTATGCGTAGAACAATTTTATGGACATAAAAAAAAAAAAAAAAGTGATTGGTAGTTGATGAGATCCTTCATTTATGATTGCGAGCTCGAAAGGAAAAAAAAAAAAAAAAGTGGGAAAACTTAGTTATAAAAGCTTATGTGACTAATGTGTGATTTAAGTTTTATCATTCATTATTTGCAAGACGAATAGGGTATCATAAAAGCTTTCTTAAAGTCATCCTCCTCCCAAATCATCAATCTTTTGGATGAGAAAAGTTGGGAGTTTTCATCCTCTAAAAGAATCATGTGCACGAATTCATGAGAGCACACATTGTCATTTATTAAAGTACCCTCACCAGATTTATATCACATGGGCCTTTTGTGATTTTGCTATAAAATTTTTTATATCCATAGAATTATTCAATTCATTAATGGTAACAGTGCGGGGTTTGTTGAGGATATTTTATATCCTAATATATATGTACTAAACGATTTTAAACCTATACCTTAAACAGTCCTGACTTTTTACTTTGTTCAATTGAACCCTTAAATGATTTCATCCACTTGAAATTGGCTCTCTTTTTAATGGAATACACTCTGCTCATATCTTGTAAACACTTTGATGTGGCGAACGAAAAATATTGTTTACTCTCTCTACTTTTCATTTATTGAAATTTTAAGCAGAATACTTCCTATTTTAGTAGATACAATAAATGTTCACATTTAATTTGCCCCCAAAATTAAAATTTGTCAAAAATGTATCACACGGATCTGAGGTGTGGTACATAAATCAATAAGTTTAGAAATTAAGGCCTAGTTTGGAGAAGCCAAATTTTAGCTTGAAAAAATCCTTTTTGACATATAAGCCTTTCATAAATATATGATAAAATAACTTTTTAAAAAACCTAAATATACTTGCGCAATTTGAAAGCCTGATTTTGGATAACTTAGAAAAAATAGATTTCATGAAAAGTCTATTGATCTGTCGACTCTATCCATGGCCACGTGTCCAGGGGGAGGATTTCGCTCTCCAGCTCACACAGTCCTAGCTCGCGGGCTCTCCCTCTCCCTCCCCCTCGCTCTCTGTTTATGGAATTAGGGTTTCGTATTCTCACAGCAGCACCTGGTTCGCTTCGGTAATCGCTAACCACTTGTTAGAATAATTGTCTATTTGTTTCTCTCAACGCTATCCGTTTGTTTGCTGGAAGAAGCGAAGGGTTTTTCCCGAAACCGTGATGATTTGGTTTTCACAGAACGGAAAATCTCCTTGCTAAATCAAAGAGTTGTTTTACGGTCAAGTCTGTTGATCCTCCTAATCAATTGATTTCGAGTATTAGCATTTGCTGTCACTTTGTTTGTTCCAATGATAAGGAGTTCCTAAGAAAATCTCCTGTGAATGTTTTTTATCATTTTTGGCCAATATTTTGTTTTTCTAATCTGTAAATATACTCAACCTTGCAATTATAAGGGATTGGATTTCCCTTTCGTTTAGCCATCTTTTGTTTTCATGGGCATTTCATCATGAAGGAGTGCGCTGTTTGTTTTGACATGAAACTATACTGGGTAAGATTTCTAATGGGGCAGAAGTTGGCTTGTCAAATGTTCTGTCTTTGTCGAACTAATTGGCTGTGCATAGCAGGTTATCCTTTTCACCCTTCAATGTAATTTTGCGTGTATTTTGTGGAAACAGGCAGGGTCGTAGAAAGGTTCATAATGTGCATTTATATATATACTCAGATTCAAGGAAAATACACTCATTGATTTATCTTTTGACTTTATGATTTTACTCAACTCATGTTACATAAAGCATATTGAGCTGACTGTGATTTGTTCTTCACTAATACATCTTTTTTTGTCAGCAGAGTTTTTCTCTTCACTATTAGCTGACTGTGATTTGTAAAGTTGTGCAGTAAGTCCAAGGCAGTTCATATTCGGTGTGTCAGTTTCTCTGATAGAAAGAGCTGTGGTTTCTAATCGATTTCTTTTAAATTCATTGATACCATCAACTATTTCCAAGAAAGACTATCGGCCACTGATTTCAATGACCAATAAGCCACAACGCAAGTGTAGTGTTATAAAGGTTATGAAATTGTTTTTGATTCATCTCCTAATAATTTCTGTCTTAGTAAGTGAAAGGTTTTTTTGACTGAATATTTACCAATTGGCATATAGGAAGATGATGTCAAGAGTGAATTAGTTGATATTCAGAACAGTAGGGATGGCCTAGAAAAGGTTGCGGTGCATCCTAGATGTACAGGTGAAAGTTATCAGGTAACAAATGAACAAGTTTCCTATGAGATGAAACCTACTTGTGGTGAGGGTATTTCATCGGAAAGGAAGGCTTCTAAATCATCTAGTAAAGATTATGGTAAAAGTTTCAAGTCTTCTTCAGAAGAATCTGGACTTCGGAGGTCTAAGAGAAGGGCAAAGCAAGACCCCATTGAAAATAAAACTGTCAAAATCGATACTAAGGTTGGGAAGTTATCAGTTAACGCTGGTGAATTTTCAGGTGCTTTGTTTCTCTCTCTCTCTCTCTCTTCTCTCTTTCTCTCTCTCTCTATAGATATATATGTATCTGTGTATATATATATATATATATATACACGCACACAGGATAGCTAGAGTATAATATTGAAAATTGGCCAGCCCTTTAGTTTCGAGCAAGTGATTGATGTTATCAGATGTTGACTGCTCTAAGGCATGAAGGCATCTGTTGCAAAGAGGAAAAAGTCTCTAGAAGCTGTAAGTGAAGACGTTGAACCTGCTGATGGAGTTGGTCTGTGCATGAAACAAGATGAACCATGGACAGTTCTTGCACATAAGAAACCCCAGAAAGACTGGGTTCCATATAATCCAAAAATAATGAGGCCTCCTCCACTTTCTGGGAATAAAAGGTCTGTGAAGCTAATTTCTTGGAATGTGAATGGTTTGAGAGCCTTGTTGAAGTCTGAGGCCAGCTCTGCATCACAACTTGCACAAAGAGAAGGTTTTGATATCTTGTGCTTGCAGGAGACCAAACTGCAGGTAAGTAATAAGTATGTTTCAACTTTATTGTGATGATTGTGTCCCCTGGTTCAAGAACATCTAGATCTTAGCTGTCTTTCTGGAAAAATCATTTGGATTTGACACTTAAATTTAGAATGACTGGCCCTTTTAATCCAATGGAAATCTGGTGTAAAGTTTAGCCTTCCTTTAGATGCCCTAAAATTTAGAAGAATCTAGAAAATTTTGGGCCCTCAGGAATGGCATGCCGCCTTAAAAGAATTTTTAAGTTTTAAATCCAGCCTTGCCCCAAGATGGATTTTCTGGGTTATGCGCACATGGTGTAGCTTGATAAAGAGTTATTTGGTTTGAGGTAAGAAGTAATAGGCGTTGGAGGAGGGATAAGTTTAAAAGTTGGATTGAGATAGTCCTATAGGAATCAAAACAACTGTATTAGTTTGTCAAAGGACTCATGTTGTGGAATAGACATGAAATCAATGCTCTATCTTGTTTTATTGTGAAGGTGCGAATTCATGCCTAATCTAAGCATTTTTTCTTTTTAGCCCCTCAAGCCTTTTTTTAGAGGCTCTAGGAGTTCTATTAGTGACTTAGGTCAGATTTTTCCTACAGTCTGTCATACTCAGCTTCTTGGTAGGCCAAATGTAACCCTACCATACTGTGCTTCTAAACTTGTAAGCCAATTCAACATAATTTGAAGATATAAAATTTGCTCCTTAAACTTGCATTATTTCTAGTTCATCAATGGTTTGAATTGTTGTAGATGGTGACTAGTTATCACTCATATCCCACTTTTTTATTTTTTATGTGTATCCTTTTAAGTACAACAAACTTAATTGGTAGGCACTGAGGCGTTTAATATATTTTACAACATCAAGCAAAAAACTTCCCGCGAGATCTAACTTGCCTCATTTTGAGTGATTTTAAGCTTTGAAGCCTCATTTATTTATTTATTTTTATTTTTTTCCCATCATTTGCACATCTGGCTTGTTTCCATCCACACAACCCAACATGGGAATGAGTAGAATGTCACTTCCTGTCCAAGCTAGCTTTCTCTAAGCCAAATTTCCCTCTCAAAAGTGTCTTCCATTGCCGTTCTAAATTTGGCAAGGACCAGGTAGTCTGAGACAATGAAGGATAAAATAACCTGTGAATACTGCTTCTTGCTTCCTTAGGAACGCTTTCATTATGTTTGATTCGCGGAATGATATTGAGTGGGAATGGAAGTGCTTATTTCATAGAAATATAACATGTAAAGAATGATAGCCACATGTGTGAAATGGTTAATGAATAGCTACTTTGACAGACCATGAGTGCATAGGGATTCCTTACCTATTCTCTTCATGGTCCACAGGAGTAGTGATTCCTTAAATGTTATAGCTATTCTCTTCCCACTCTATTCCATTTCGCGAACCAAACGTAATGTTATTTGATAGAGTCTGCAGCTAAATTATCTATCAAAAAGAAAGAAATTTAGGAGAGAAACAACCTTTCAGATGGCCTTCTGAGGAAAATTAGCCTCTTCTACATTGTTCCTGAAGGCATATCGAAGATTTTACAGGAGGATTTTGATTTATAGATTTTTCTCCTGAAAAATCTTTCAAAGTCCATTGTTCATGTCCTGTTTAATAGGTTAGTTATGTGCCTTCTTGGCATTCCAATCATCTATTTCGTTGAATTTTAATTGTAAACCTGTTCCCATGGAAACAGGAGAAAGATGTTGAAGCTATGAAGCATAGTTTCATAGATGACCCTGTATACAGCTTTTGGACTTGCAGTGTCTCGAAACTTGGATACTCTGGTGCTGCTATTATCTCACGGGTATGTATATTTTTCACTGAAGCAGTTGATACAAGGCTAAAAGCAACTTTTTGATTGAATTTCTGAACCTACACTTTCTTAATTGCATTTAGCCGTTCCCTATCACCCAATAACAAGAACTGAGCCTTCACTCCAAGCAAGTGGGATCGTCTTTGTATTTCTTTTTTTTTTTTTTGAATGATATACATGAATATGTTTTGTCTCATAGCATGGCTGAATTCTACTTTTTTGTTATTTAATTTACCAGATTCTTTCACTTCACTAAGCTTTATCCTTTTCTCTTTTCTCTTTTTCTCGGAGTATCCTTTGCTGCAGTGGGCTTATTCTTTGTCAACGATGTATCTAGTCTTTGTATTATTTTTTTTTTCCTTTTTGACCGATATACATGAATATGTTTTGTCTCGCAGCGTGGCTGAATTCTACTTTTTTGTTATTTAATTTACCAGATTCTTTCACTTCGCTAAGCTTTATCCTTTTCTCTTTTCTCTTCTTCTTGGAGTACCCTTTGCTGCAGTGGGCTTAGTCTTTGTCAATGGTGTATCTAGTGGTCTCTGTTGTAAATTTTGAAACTTTGCAATTGACTTTGTTGCATTATCTTCTCATTAATTCCTGCATGTAGATGGCAATCTTTCTGGTGCATTGTATATTTCTTGTTAATTAGTAAGTACTCTCCCAATCAACAGACTATTGGTTCTTAGTTTTACAGCTTAATCTTCCTTTCTGATTATTAATGTATAAGGTAGCTCCCCTGTATAATTTGCAATGTTATGTTACAATTATTTTGTTGTTTAAGGTCATGAAATTGTCTGACAGATAGAGCCGCTTTCAGTCAGATACGGCTTAGGGATAGCAGATCATGACAGTGAAGGGCGCATAGTAACAGTAGAGTTTGGTACATTTTATTTGCTAAGTGCATACGTTCCTAATTCTGGAGATGGTCTGAAAAGATTGGTAACTGGCTTTGCTTAGTCATTTTAGCTTATTTTTTTAATTATTAAATACTAGCGTTGACACGTGCACTTTACTGGACTAATGAGCGGTTTTTATACTAGTCTTATAGGGTCACACAATGGGATCCTTCGCTCAGCAGTTACATAAAAGTAAGCCCAACTCTTTTCCAGTTCTTTCATTTGATTCATTACATGTTTTCCCATTTTATTACCCTCAGCAAGATGAGAACTCTACAAGAAATTGCTCTCTATAATTTTGTAGAATGTGGATTCTGTCTATGGGTTAATTTTTTTATGTTGCAGTCAAAAGCTGTGTTGTTTAAAGTAAACTTTATTTATTTCTGTTTCTAGGTAATAGGTTTCTGACTGGCATTTAGGATATTGTTGTAGTTTTAAATAGTATCGAATAAAGCGTTTATCTTTTTCCTTTTTGTGGAGGAGAAAGACTAATGTAACCTGAGGGAGTTATGACTGCCAACAATCTTAAGCAGGGTTTTTTTTGGTCTGAGTGTTTAATGAAGTTGGTGAAGGTTTTTTAGGTATTTTTATGCTTCTATGTTATTTGTCTATTAAATGCAGGAGTTAGAAAAGTCAAAGCCTGTCATTTTGACTGGTGATCTAAACTGTGCTTATGAAGAGATAGACATCTATAACCCTGCTGTAAGTGAAGTTTGATTTCTTTCCGACTCTCCATTTAACGCTGCATGACTAGCATGCATATTTTATTTTGATTGGTATTTACATATGTTTGCGTTGCCATGGAAATTGTTTTACTCTCAACCTAATGGCTTGGTAAATTAATATTTGTGGAAAACCTTCTTTCCATGAGATCTAAAATGGACATCCTTATTGTAGCGCTATACTTGCTGATTACATGCTTGTTTATGAAAACAATTGCTTACTTCAAACCTAATGGGTTAGTTAATGTTTTTGAAAAATTTAAGTGGATACCCTAATTATAGCACTTATTACTGCTAAAAAGAAGAAAAACTCTCATGAGGTTTGAACCTACTGATTTTCATGCAATTTACAGTGCTGATTTTCACGCAATTTACAGGGAAACAAAAGAAGTGCTGGGTTTACTGTTGAAGAAAGAGAATCATTTGGGGCAAACTTCTTGTCTCGAGGATTTGTGGATACCTTCAGAAAGCAGCATCCTGGTGTTGTTGGCTATACTTACTGGGGTTATAGGCATGGTGCACGCAAAACTAATAGAGGTATATTCTATGTTCCTCACCTTCTTTCAGAGTTTTACTTCTTTCCCTAAATTATTATCGGATATTGCGGTTGAATGTTGGGAACATAATGAGAATGAGAAGATTGATGGTAGGAATGGCCATGCAACAGGATGACCATTCTTTTTCCCTTTTATGTCATCATTCCATTCCATTTCCATCTTATTCCTTCCATCGAAATGTGTCATTTGGATCTGCTTGCACCTGATGTCCTTGCTTCTGTGGTCTTTCATCAATGTGAAAGCAGGGTGGCGACTCGATTATTTCCTCGTCTCAGAATCTATAGCTGACAAGGTTCATGATTCATACATTCGCCCAGATATTAATGGTAGCGACCATTGCCCTATTGGGCTTGTTCTCAAGCTTTAGGTTCCACCTATTCCTCTGTAGGCCAATGGATTGGGCGCTACAGTTGGTATTCAATCGGTGTGAAATCGCAGCACAGATAGAAGTTTTGATGGTAGTGAAACGCAGGGATTTGAAGATTTCTTGGAGATTTCGAATTTTGTCACCTGTAGTTGATCAACGTGGGTTCTTTTTGGAGCAGTTGTTGAATTGTTTCAAGTTCTACTCACAAGCTCAATTTTGGACGGTGAACTACGCGGACCGAAATAGAAAAAGATCAATGCAATGCTAAAACATGAAGCTGTGTTTCTTTTTGTCATTTCTGTTTTCTCAACAAGGCTTATTGTCAGAGGACCCAGTAAGAAATTAATGGTTCTTTTAGATATGTTTGGTTTATATACATCTTTAGCTAAGTTGATTTTGCGATATATAATCTGAGTAGCAAGTTCTAATTTTTTAATTTTTATATATCAGAGCGTAATCACTCTTAGGGCATTTATAATCTGAGTAGCTGGCTATCTCTGGATCTAGTCAGTTTGTTGTAGTTGATGCTTGAATTTGTTGATTTGGTTGTGTTTGAATTATGGGAGTGGAATTAGTTGATTATGTTGTGTTTGGATTATGAGAATGGAAGAAGAACAAGAATGGAATGTTTATCTTAAAAGAATGAGCGTTCTCATTTTCATAGTCCCATCCAAACGGATCTTTAAGGGCGAGGGTTCATGAAATTGTGCTTACTCGCAATATGTGAATGCTTGACCTTGGGCTTTATATAATATCGGGCTTTATATGGTTCTTAACCTTGGGCTGTATATAATTTTGGGTTTTTAATATATGATGCTTAACCTTGGGCCTTATGTTAGATTGGGCTTTAAGTTTGGGCCATAATCTTAAGCCCGTTTATAGACTAACTTCTTTATGCCCAATTCCTCTCCCGTCAAACGGCTCCGTTTTCACCATGGGAATATACCTCAAAGAGATAACAGAAAGACGAAGAAGAAGAAGAAATAGAAATGGCAGTTCGGAAGCGAGCTTCATCGGACGCCTCGACGAAGCCTCCGTCAGACTCTAATCATCAGAAATCGCATGAAATCGGCACAGATCCTTCGATTTCTCCATCTAAATCCGGAGAGATCCTGAAATGTTTCCTTGTCTTCTTCATCCCGTACTTGTACGCGCTAATCTACCACTACAGGATCGAAGAGGAGTTGAGGAGATCGATCCTCATAAATGCCGTGCTCAGTGTCGGCGGCTTCTTCGTGACCGTCGCATTAATCCCCGTGGCCTCCAGATACGTTCTCCGACGTAATCTGTTTGGGTATGATGTCAACAAGAAGGGAACTCCTCAAGGTTCAGTCAAAGTGTTAGTAGTCTCTCGCTTCATTCTTCATCCCCTTCCAATTTTCTTCTTTGATTTTGTTAAAATCACGATATAGACTGATATTTTGTATCATTGCTTTACATTCTAACTAGTCGATGGAAATTATTTAAACGTAAAAATTCGATGAGCTTAATATCGTTAATCTTGAGTTAATTATCTTAGTTTATGTTCCGCAGGCCGGAATCTTTGGGGATTGTTGTTGGAATAGTCTTCTTGGTGTTGGCCATCTTATTTCAGTATTTTAACTTCACATCGGATTCAAATGTAAGTGTAAAAAAGGAAAGAACTTTATTGTTTTCTGAATATATTTTCTATAATGTGCATATCTCTTTATTGCCTATCGCTGTTATCGTTTTATCATTCTATCTTAATGTGTATATCTTAGTATTCTAAGATAGATGTGTATTAGAAATGATGAGATTTATGGGGGGCTAAGGGTGGCTTCATTTAAAGGCCATATGAAGAAAGGAAAAGGGGTAAGAATAGAATCAAAACTGATGGAATTAAAAACAGCCAGAATTGATGAAGGTCAAGTCATTCAGGAATTTGAGGTGTGCTTCAAGATAGAGTAGCATAGTTTAATAGAATTTTAGCCACCTAAGCTAATGTTTTGGTATAGAGCTGTCTCTCTTATGTCTTCTTTCCTTCGGCATACTACTCTGACAAATTGTTAATGTCTAAAGATCTTGCTGAACGGCATGTCTTGCGTTCTGTTATTGAGTTACTCTAGTACTTTTATTCTTGGTGGCATTTCATTGTTTGTTTATTCTACCACCTCACGCGTGTTTCTGATCTTCCAAATTTTGTGGCTGTTAAACAAATTATTGAGTGTTTGTGAATTCGTAGGAAATCATAACTATCTTTTTGTAACTAGTTGAGGATTACATTATTGACCACTTAATCATGCAGTGGCTTGTTGAGTACAATGCAGCGTTAGCTTCCATCTGCTTCATGACTTTGCTTGGATTTGTTGATGATGTGCTTGATGTCCCTTGGAGAGTGTGAGTATCTGGTCTTGTCTAAGGTTTACACATTCTTATAGATGCCTCTTTCTTCTCAAGGCCAGTTATATTCCAGCATCTCACTTGCTCAAGGATTTCTAGAAACAGTATTTATGTTCTTCTATTAACTTTGAATACCAGGAAGTTAGTATTGCCATCAGTTGCTGCTCTTCCTCTGTTGATGGCCTATGCTGGACATACCACCATCCTCATACCAAAGCCTCTCACTCCATATGTCGGGCTGGATGTTTTGGATTTAGGTAAACATTCATGCTAAGAAAGTAGAACTCTGTTGTGACAAATTGATGAATATCTACTAGCTCTCGTAATATTTACTTGGTTTCAAATTAAAAGAAATCTATGATGATCTGAAGACCATTGTCCTATTGCAATTCTATAATGTCGTGGGATTGATCTTAGCTAAAGAAAGCAACGCATTTGTTTAATTTAAATTTACATGAACGCGTTGACTGTGAGTGCCTTATTTTAAAGTACAATTTTATTGAGTGCAACGGTTCCACCACATATGGCTTCTAACAGTTATTTGTAGAAAAAATTGGGAATTAAAAGTATTTGTCAGTTATGTTGCAATTTATGTATATATTCAGATGCCACTTCATAGCAATTGTATTAAGAAAAATCAAGGATTGAGAAAGATGTATAAGTAAATATGGCAATGACCTCTTCCTTCTACCTAGTGTTCTATCTTTTCTGATCCTGGGATTGGACACCCACCATTCTGAGTTTATTGAGGGTCACTATCGTGCACGTTGATGTGTCTGGTTGTCCAAATTGGGTAGTACTTGATGTCTTTAAAGAGATAGCATTGATTAACTAATAGAGTCTTGTGCCTTCATTTCTTCAGATGAACTGTGTTTGTTGAAGTCTTCCTTTGCAGCATGCATCTGCTAATTATGCACAAGGCTTCCACATTACTAGGATCTGGGGAAGCTCAATGTAAACAAGTTTGCCTCTCTGTTGCAGAAGAAAATGAAAAGTAGTAAAACATTGAATAGCTTTGTTGGAAAAGGCTGTAGAAGGGTCTAACTAAATTGACATAATTTGCATTTTAAAATTGAAACCAATGTAACTTTTTCTTGATTTTATGTACCATTTTATCGATAAGGAATTAATAACTGCACAAAATTTGTGGTATCTAAATTGGAGAAATCATGTTGCATCATATCTTGAGGGGTTGATTTTCACTGGTACTCACAATTTTATTTTATTTTTTTTGGCACAAACAGGGTGGATATATAAACTTTACATGGGCCTTTTGGCAGTATTCTGCACGAACTCGATCAACATCCATGCTGGTATAAATGGTCTTGAAGTTGGTCAGACAGTTGTTATCGCCTCTGCGGTAAGCATAGGCTTTTAAATGTCATGAATCTGACTTTATCAAGGAATATGACATATTTTAGCAACTTACAGATTCTGATACACAACATCATGCAAATTGGAGCATCTACAGACCCTGAGTATAAACAAGCACATGCATTCTCTATTTACCTCGTTCAGCCATTACTTGCCACTTCCTTAGCTTTACTGTCTTTCAACTGGTAATGATACTGTACTCCATTTATTATTATTATTATTATTATTTAATGATGTTTCTGCTTTTATATTCATGTAAGCATTATGAACTTACTCTGTATTCTTGGATCATTAAGGTTTCCTTCTTCGGTTTTTGTTGGTGACACATACACATACTTCGCTGGAATGACTATGGCTGTGGTTGGCATTTTGGGCCACTTTAGGTATGGCTCCTGTGGTTCATTGTACCAGTTTATAATGCTTACTGGGATCTAATAGATATAATTCTTTTGTTACAGTGAAACGCTCTTGATTTTCTTTATTCCTCAAGTTCTGAACTTCCTTTTATCACTCCCTCAGGTTTGATCAGACATTTTCCCTGTAATATATTAGCACTATACTGCCATCTCTTATGCCATCTAATTCGCAGTTGATGTCTTTCAGCTTTCTGGCTACTATCCTTGTCCACGCCATCGTCTTCCAAGGTGACTTTATGTTTTTGTTCTAATTCTAATTTCTAAGATCCAAGGCAGAACATTATCTACAGTTTCCTCTTCGATATTTTGTATGAATTTTAGAATATTTCAGGTTTGATCCACAGTCTGGACTCCTTACTGGGACAAATGATGGGACACTAGTAAATTTATTCTTGAGGCTATTTGGCAGAATGTCAGAGAGATCACTTTGCATTGCATTACTTTTATTCCAGGTAATTGTTATTTCCTTTCTTTGTTCACGCATCTTTTGTACCTAAATATTAGTAGCCCTCGGTCATTTTAGAACTCCTGTCACATGAGCAAAGATCAGACTAATTTTGAATGGAGGTTACCAGGGGAGAAAAGAGAGAGAAGATTTCATTTCTATCCTATGGATGAATACTAAACGGAAAAAATCCCGAAATAATACTAAAAAAAAAAATTCCAAAGTAGCTGTACGGATAAGATCTTTCCCAATATAAGTTTTAGTCTCACAATAGTAAATTGTGAGACGCCTTTTTTATTTTTACTTTATACACTAGTTAACATTTGCGAGACCATTATTTTAGTATTCTGGTCTCGTAATAGGCAAATGCAAGACCTTTTTTTTTGTTAAAATTGCGAGACAATTAAAATATTAATTTAAACTTGCAATTCTCTTTTGCAAGACTAAATTCCCAATTAAGGAATATGTAGACTTGCAATTTATTATTGCAAGATTAAAACTTATATCAGGAAAGATCTGATTTGTACACCTACTTTGAGATATATATATATATATATATATATATATATATATATATATATTTTTATAGTATCATTTCGGGATTTTTTTCCATACTAAACCGAATTTCCCAATGTTATTTATTCATCATCAGCTGATGCACATTTTACATTCATCTAATGAATGAATTCTGAATCTGCATGGATATATTTTTACAGGCCATTGGGTGTGGCTTCTGTTTTGTGCTAAGGTGGTTCCTCGCCGGCTGGTACAAGTGAGTCATCAAAAAATGCAGAATTCTAATTCTTCTCGTTGCCATCTCGAAGCTTCTAATGGTCTAGTATAATTTCGGCTGCATGCTCGAAGAGTAAACCCATGGTACGGATTGCAGACTGGATCATTAGAGCCTTCACCTGCCATTGATCGTAACAGTCGTTCTCACTCATTCGTATCGAAAGGAGTTAGATTGACAAGGCTTTGGTAGAATGAATACTGATGACATTTTAGCTGTACTATTTGAATCATTTAGATACCTGGAACATAGGGACTGTTAAGAGGAAGGGGAAGCTCTAGGCAGCAACCCTTTTATTAATACCTGTACACTTGAGTGTTTTCAAAGAGGGTTTTGAATATTTTTCTGGTTTGAAATACATCACGCAAACATGTGACACCATAAAACATTTTTAAAAAAGATCATGTAGCACCGCACGCCATAATAAGAGAGTCGCGAGCAAGATTGCTAGCAAATGAGATTTGTTGCCAATTTGTAAACATACCAGACATCTAACCTGGTAACTTAAAGAACTTGAACTTTTGATTCAGTAGGAGACTGTTATTTATGAGCCTGTGCAATTAAGGTACGCAATTAGGAATGGTAAAGCAATTGAAATTCTTCACACACACAAAAAAAAAAAAAAAAAAACAGCGGCCCTTGCTTATCATCCTGAGCAAATTTCACTTCCATTAATGCTCTGGGCTACTGGATATAACTTGGGCGAAAAAAGAAATTCATCTCGAAGCTGTATGTAAATGCGTGAACAAATCGCTATCGATTGAAAGCAGAAAAGTACATGTAAAGTTGATCCATGACCTTCTCTTTCATCTCGAGAAACCCTATATGCTTCCACAATTCATATCCATGTTCGTTTAATATCAGCAACCATAAACACGTGCGTGCATGTGTCGAAAGTGGGACAAAGACAACAAAAAGGGGCCTGAGCACAAAACAAAAACAATTGTGTAGCAAGGAAATGAGTGCTAATGCAGATGCAATCGAAGAAACATCCAGCCCTACAATGGTGAAAAGGATAACATTTTACTAGTAGTAAAAATCGGTCAGAGACTTGGAGTCGAGTTTCATTCAAGCCAACCACAAGTGTTTTTCAGTATCCTATACTCATTCACAAACAAATTACATAGTAGCAAGGACACGGGTTATGCTTTTAGATGTACACAAACTCCGGCAAACAAAATTTGAATACCGCGCAGAGGAAATTTTAAAGTTGACTCAATCTATATCCATGGACGCCTTCTCATTACCATCATTATTACTTGACCATAACTTGATTGTTCGGTCATGCGACACAGTAGCAATACGATGTCCATCTGTTTCAAAACAACACAATCAGTTCACAATTCAGATTTTTATATCAGACATTTAAACCCTACAAAATTATTCGATGGAGTAATGATGTAAATGAGGACATTATAACCGAAATCAAGTCCATACCAGTTGATTAATGAAAATTTAGGCTTCAAAGTGGCCCTAAAAGTGTAGATACGGAGCAATTTGCATGATATAAGAACTCGTAGAAAAGGGTTTGGGATCTGGGATTGTGGCGTCTAAAGAACTTCGTTTAGGTAACAAAGCCAAATTTACTGTTTGAATATTAAAGATTTTAAACAAGATCTCATAAAGCAAATCTCATAACATCAATATGTTTAATACGTAAGAAAATTATCCAATTATGCTAAGTTACACAACTAGGAAAAGAAATGCACAGAAATCTGAGTGAAAATACTAGCCCTTGTATAACACGGGCACCACATCAAATATGAATATCAAATTGAAATACATGCCATAAAGTTCCTTCTGAATTATAGAGCTCACCTCCTATCACATCCAAAGATGTAACTTTAGCTTCATGTGCAGACAATGTCTTGACAGGCTTGAAATCTCTACCTGACCACACCTGAGATATAAAGAAAGTAATAAATAGATAGGAAATTATTATTATTTAACAACATCCATTTTTTTAGAAGGATTGCGCTCATCGAAATGATCAATACCTTTGCAGTCATATCATAAGAAGCAGTCACCAAAAAATATCCCTCCTGGGGCTCGAACTTGACTTGTGAAATTAGGTTAGAATGAGCCGGTATTGTGTACAAGCATTTTTTCTTTCTTAAATCCCATATACGGCAGGTGTTATCTTCACCTCCAGTCGCTAAATGATAGCCGTTTGGTGAAAAACTGATTCCAAGAACCTAAACAACAAATACAGACAAATCGATTAGAAGTATAAATTTTCTTAGTAGATAAAAGAAACCAATGAGTTTTGAGTCTCACAGGCTTAACGTGACCTTCTAGGGCAAGAATACTTCTCCCTGATCGAAGATCCCATACACGAGCAAGTGCATCCAGCCCACAAGATGCTGCCAAAGATCCATCCTGTTGAAAACATATCCCATAAACACTTCTACTATGACCTTCCTGAAGAAGCAATTCCACACCAGTTTCAATATCCCACAATCTCCAAGTCTTATCAAAGCTAGTTGTGGCCAAGTACTTTCCCGATGGATGGAAGGCAATACGAGCAAGACGATCCAGATGACCATCAAATGTCTTCAGGAGTGACCCCTCGGTATTCCACAACCTTGCAGTTCGATCAGCCGAGGCAGTTGCTAAATGGCCGTTTGTGGGAGAAAATGTAACATCTGTTGCACGTTCAGTGTGCCCCTTCAAGGTAGAAACCTTCTTAACTTCAGGCATACTCCACAATTTTGCAACTCCAGTTAAAGCACTAGCACAAACAGAAAAGAGAAATCCAGAAATCAGATTCTAACTTCACCAATGTTAGCTGACCCCTAAACTTTAAAATTCTTCCAAAACATCTAGAAAGACTTAATCAGCATCCCAAACTAGGGAAGAGTGGAACTAGAAAGACCTAATTAACAACTCAAGCAGAAAGGAGTACAGTCACCATTCCATGTGTTATTTTTGTGGAGTTCTATTTTTAAGCACTATGCCAATCCACTCAAAAAAAATAAAATAAAACTAATCCAAGAGACTGACGTAATCTATGTCCCACAGACCAGGATCAGAATCAACTGGTCAAGAAACAAGGAAGAAGGTTCGGTAAGTTGTTAATCAATCCCTGTTGAGATGTTAAAAGTTCCTTTTCATTGTTTATCATTTTTCTTGTTTTTTTTCCAATTTCTTGTTTTTTTTTTTTTGGGTCTGCGTATAACTTATAAAGAGAGGAGAAAGTAAACGGTAACTGTATTTTCATCACATTTGTTGGAAACAACAGTCTGTAGTGGTACTAAATTATGAAGCAGCTATTTAAAATTAGCCACTTTACAACAGGGAAAAGACGAGGAGTTCATTGTGATGTTCAACTCAAACCAATGATGCATTATTTCCAAAATGCTGCTTGGATCTAGTAAAGGAAATCTATACAGGCTCTATTACAAATATGTAAATCATTGAGTTCTATGTAACTATTATTTCGTTCTTGTAAGACATATACAGGCTTTACTAAAAAGGTGAAATACACCACAAAGGGCATTTATTCTCATATTCAAAATGAAAAACAAGACTTTAGTGAGGAAGGAAAGCAAAGTTTTCCATATAGTGGGAAGCAAAGAGAGACATGAGAGAGAGAGAGAGTACCAGGTGGCAAGCAGTTTTCCATCATGCGAGAAGGAACATCCTGAAAGTGGTCGATCATCCCCAATCTCACTGCAATCAAGGACCAAACCACCTGCCTGTTTCAAAGCCCAATCCATCTCTGCATCAAAATCCTCGTCTGGGTCATCCCTTTTTCTTCTAGCACGATGAAGCCGCAGAGCTGCCCTCACTATAGAATACTTAGTAATTTCAACTCGGGCGTCTAAAAGTTCTTTTGGTCCTTCAGTATAGAAGGGGTACTGAAGCATATCTTCCTCCACATCATCCTTCACAGCAGAAGCTGCAGCCTCCTCCTCCTCATGAGCCTTCATGAGTTTCTCCAACTGTCCTTCAGCATCCAGCTTAGCCATAATCTTTCGCAACCGATCTCGTCTTTCCATCTCTCTTTCCCCAAACAGCGTTATGGGTTCACCGAGCCTACGAAGGCGAGCCCGGACGGCCATGTCATTAGTAGGCACTGCCAAAGCAGAAGCACGCCGCCTCATCAAGAGATCTTGCATTGCTTTCTCCTGCCTCTCTCTAACTTGTCGGCTCTCTTCTGATATTTCGTATTCGGCAGCAGAGCCAGGATGGCCCGCAGCATCATTATCAGAATCAGAATCATCTCCTCTCAGTTCACCATTTTGAAATAATGCGGCCCGAACAGCAGGTGGGCGGACAGGCAGTGGAGCCAGTGGCCGGGGTATTGCAGGGGGAATTACAGGTATTGGAGCAATAGGTGGCACAACTGACGGTGTGGTTAAAGGCTGGACAACGGGTTGAACTGGTGGAAGTGGAACAGGGGGAATGGAGGAAACAACAGTCTGATCATCAGTGACAACCACAGGAGTTTCTTCAAGTGAAGTTGTAACAGGGTTTTCCTCTTCTGCAGCCATGATACCTAACCTAGGGAAACAAACACATTTTTTAAGCTTAACCATGGAAATCAACTCCTCCATTTCCACAAGTTTCAGCAAGAATCTCCCAAAACCCATGAAAATTAACAACAAAAAAACACAAAAGACAACCGCGATTTTTTCAGATGGTGAATGAACACATACTTAAGACATAATTCTCAGCAAGAACATAACCTAATTTTCACAAGTGCTCCATTAAACATTACAAACGAAACTTACAAAACCAGATAAATAGACACCCTGCACCAATTAATTTAAAGTTTAATGAAAATTAGAAGCACCAGAATCATAGGCTGCAACACACTAACAATAAAACAAATGCAGATTTATCTACACTAACAGAGCAAAAGCATTACCGAAACAAAAAAACCCTAAACCCTAAATCCCACACAGACACACAGACACACAAACACACACACACACACACACAAAAACAGTTCACGTATGCTTACGACTATGTCTCTATAAGAGGAAGAGTTGAAATCCAGAGGCCGACGCCACTCGAGTTTTCGTCCTCGTTTCAGTCGGGAGCCGCCGTGGAGCTAATTTAGTGACGCTTTTTTCCTGTAAAAAATAAAAAAATAAAAAAAGCACTTTGGACCAATCATTAAGGCCCATGGCAAAATTTTTTAACATGAAAGCCCGTTGATGAGTGTAGTGGGCCAAGGCCCATCAGAGCAGTTTTGGGTCGGATTTGCCAATCATACACTAAAGAGTTTGAAGATTATTAAAGTGTCGAGTGGTTCTTTGGTGATTATATTGATCGTTTCATATTAAGGAACAATCCTATTCATCAGTTTTTTCTTTTTTCTTTTTTTTTTTTTTTGGGTTTTTGCAATTATAAGATGTGTAAAAATGGCAAGCGAACCGTTGTATTCTTTAGATAAGGCCATTTACAGAGTTTTTGTGGACAAAATAATTTGTTTGGAGCCATTACATTTAAAAGGATAAAGTTCATCTTGTTTTTAAATTTAATAAAGATTTAGCTTCTCAATTCTAGACGAGTTCTTATGCGTGTTAGAAATAGCTGTGAAGTTGAGCTCAACTAGTACCCTTTAATTTTATAAGTAGTATGCCATAATGAGATTTAGTTAATACTGTTAATTTAGATAGAAATAATAAGTTCCCCAAAACCAACGGTAATTACCCCGAATTCAAAATAAGTAACTTAACATTGTTTTACTAAAGTTTAAATTTTGTTTGCGAAACCTGGCTAGCCTAGTTGGTGAGATTGAAGTAGAGGTCTAAAAATAGACTCACATACACAAAAGCATGGAAAAAATTCAACAGATTTATTTACAATTTTATTTTAAAAAGTTAGAAAAGAAAAAAGCCTTCCTACGTTCACACTCATGCCACTTTTGACTTACTGTAAAAACATCATTAGTTTCATCAAAGTAACTCGTCATGCCACTGTCACATATTTCTTACTGTGATTTTTTGGATGATTTTTGAGTATAAGTGCATGCTTTCCCTTAAAAGAAATGGGTGTAGTTTTGCGAATTTCATAATAATTTCGCTTCCGTAGATTTATGGAGTTCATTTGTTCAAGCAAGATGATGAAAACAACTGGGTACAGGTTCTCATATTGGCAGTGATATATAACCAATGGGAGAAGGAAATAATCCAATATAACCAAAGTTGCTATTACCGAAAAAAAAAAAAAAAAACCATAGCCTCAACTTTTGGCAGACCTTGTATGCACAGGAAGAATAGGGAACAATAGGAGAACTCTTCAACAAATTGGAACAGGACAAAGGCCACCATTGGAACAAAACAACACTGCCATCCTCAGACCCTCACCATTTACAAAGAATCAGCTACAGACTTGAGAGAATACTCCGCCAAAAATCCAAAAAAAAAAAAAAAATCATCCTATAAATCCCGTACCAAACAGAGAACCCAGCAAAATTGGAATATAATGACAATATGGCATACTATCTTTGCACGGTCAATATAATGCATTAATCAAATTGCGAGTCGATGTAGATGCTTCGAATCAAGTGATTGGTTTTCAATGGAATGGTTTCTCTGAACTCCATGAATTCCTGATATTCATCCTCAATGTTTCATCTTTAATAGACAAAGTTGGCCCTCTTTCTCCATCTCCCATTCCACCCCCACCCACGATCCATCCGGCCATGATCACCATGAAACTTCGAGCTTTTGTCCAAAGAATCGTTCCCAGGGGCCCCATCTCTATTGATCCCCCAAGAATTCTGACCTGTATTGATATTCTTCCCCCATGAACCCAATGAACCATCCCAACTATTTCCCTCCCCAGTGTTCTTGTCGACATTCTGAGGAGTCCCACACAAAGGCTGACATGCATTTATATTATTCTCCCATGAACCCAATGAACCATCCAAGCCATTTTCCTCCCAAGAGTTTTTGTTGACATTCCAAGGGGTCTCATTTCTATTCTCCCATGAATTCTGAAATGCGTTCATATTATCCTCCCGTAAATTTAATACCAGTGAGCTCTCCCAGTCATTTCCGCATCTATTCCCCTCCCAAGTGTTCTTGTCGGCATTCTGAGGAGTTCCATCTCTATTATCCTCCCGTGAATTCTGACACGCATCAACATTTTTCTCCCACGAATTCAACCCCAATGAACCATGCAGACCATTTCCCCATCCATTCCCCTCCCAAGGGTTCTGGTCAACATCAGGTTTTCTAAAATTTTCATCAGTATCCCCCCATCCCGCGCATGCAAATTCACCCATGGGAAGAGCGAGGCCTACAAGCACAGCTTCTTTATCTCCATCTATAGGGAACTCCTCGGGTTCTTGCTCTAGTTCCAACAGCAGCTTCGGATCCATGTCAGGGTTCCAGTCGATTTCATCAATGTATATATTTGGATCTGGCAAAGAGATGTTACAGGGGAGGCCGTTGATATTCGCCCAATACCTGCTTTTAGCGTTGTTGAAAGCCTCTTCACCAGCAGAGTCATTCCATTGAACTACATTTTCATATAAGAACATACACTTTTTGGTTTCTAAGAGTTTATGCCATGGAACTGCGCCAACAGAAGCACAGAACTGCTTCTCCCATGATGGCACTTTGGCCTGCCATGAACCTGCTGCACATCATAATTAAATCTGAGAAAAACCCTTCCATGAAAACTACAAATAAGAAATAAATCACTAAGAGCATGTCGTCACCAAAAAAGAGTAACTGAAGAAAGTGGAGAAACAGGGCCAGTCATAAGCACTTCTTAGTATCCCAACTCTTACTCATGAACCATATGAAGTGCATAACAATTAGAGTTACTGCGTACAATCAGAACCCAACTTTCACAAGGTGGAAAAGTGGACAACATAAAAGGCTGTTTGTATTTGTTCCAGAATAAGTCGTCGCCTGACAATCGTTTAACAAAGTGACACTATGGTTTCTCGTGTTCATATATAACAGAACTGAAGAATACAGAAAACCCTAGAGGAGCCGACTTCCCTCAGTGCAATAATAAGTAGAAACATGTTAACTTATTGGGGCAACTACAAAATACACTAAATGTAGTCCAGTTAAAGAAAGGAACAGGGTCGAATCGGTCTAACCTAGCCGGGAAATTGTACCACTAAGAAAGACTTGCAAATTTCAAGCCCAAGAAAAAGAAAATCCAATGTGTCATACAGGGGAATCCTCTAATTCGATATCAAAACAAGAACCCTAAAACAGGAAGAGGAAAAATATATATATATCTGGGACAGAGGGAAGGAGGGCAAACCAAAATAAGTAGAGAAATACTAAAGATCATCATCAGCAGAAGACTTGTCAGAATCCAAAACACACACATATCTCATACCAAAGAAGCCAAATTAAAAAGGCACAACTAGTTAACCATGAAGCACCCACGATCAGGAACTCTTTTACATACCAGCGGGTGGTTTCCTGTAATTCCTGCTCGTCCTCTGAACTTCATGGTAATTAAATTCATCCCTTTTCTTTCTCCAACCCCCCATCGCTGTACCCGGAGATCAATCAAGCAACTCAATAGAAAGAATAATCGTAAAACGACGACGAACTCAAACCCCAAAAAAGGCTCCGATTACGAAACAAGAAGACGAATCGCAGAGAGAAAGAATTTTGGGTAAGATAAAGAGAGGAAAAAATCGATTCTCTGCGGAGAAAGGCGATTTGAGGAAAAATTCAAGGGTGGTTTAAGGAAAGAGAAGCCGAAGATTTTCGAAGGGCTCCGAGGAGGATCATCGGGTCTTCGGGGAAAGGAAATGAGCCCTTCGTTGGGGTCTTGAGGTTGAAGTATTTATAGCCCTCTCAGTTCCGTTGATATTACATGATAAACTTCCTTTCCCGACAAGTCTAGAATAGGAAACGTACGTGTCCACACGCGTACCAGATTAAATTCCCAACGTGCTTCAAATACTTTCCTTAGAAGCTTGCAACCATTTACTTCCTTTCCACATTTCTCATATTTTTTTATTTATAATTAATATTCTAATCCGTCAACAAAAGAAAACTTTGGCATGGTTGGACATTTGTGGGCCTTCACGAAGAAGTGGGTCAAGAGTTCGGGTCCCACCAATACAACCAAGAAAAACAAAGTTAACACAACCAAGAAATACAACCAAGAAATAGTTGCGTTCAAGTTAATGCATAATTAGTTAATAAAAAACTCCTAAAACGTTGAAATAATAAAAAAGATAAATAAAAAAATATTACCAAAGTAACAAAAGTCGCTTAAAATCTCAATGTTCCAAAAATATTTTCTATTCACGAAACAAACTTACAAATGGGGCGAGCTCATTTTTACCTCGATTCAAAACATGGGATGGAAGCGTTACTTATAATGATTGGACGGTGACCAATCATTAGGTGAAGTAAATACGATTGAGTACGGTAGTCAACTTTTAATTTCACAAAAATATTTAAAACACTTGTTGTGGTTTGAGCCATTTTACAAAGGACCCCCTCTTGTTTCAAAAAATCCAATTTGGGATCTACGATAAAATGATTCGAACTATAAGAGATATTTTTAATATTTTCCCTTTAATTTAAGAATTGAATTGAAAAAATTTTATACATGTGCTTAAATTTGGAAAAAAAATAAAAGATCATGCAACTTTGTATAGTACATAAATAAATGACATGAAATCGGTTAGATAGTACTTTTTTTACATGTAATTAATGTTTTAAAGAGAGAATGTTTTGTTAGCGTAGCGTGTTATTATTATTATTATGTTTTGGTGTGGGGATGCCCACCCTATCATTTTGTGTACTCTATTTTTTTTTATAAATACATCTCGTCGAGTCATTGAAACCTCACGGTTTATGCTTATATTATTCTAACATGATATTAGAGCACGGATCGAAGAAACCCTAACCCCCCAAGACCCTAATAACCTCTGAAAACACTAGTAGCACCACAAAACCCTAGCCTTCCCTTTCTTTCTCTCGATCCATTGGCTAGGGGCAAAGCCCTTGCCAATGCAGCACCGGCCTTGACCCTCTATGCCACCATTGCCAGCAGCACCGCCATGCCCCTCTCCTCTTCCCTCAAATCAGTTGGCCCTAATCTCTCTCCTCTACCAACTTCTCTCTCTTCTAGTCAGGCTGAACCATCCTCTTTACGGATGCGGCTGAATGTTTAAATTGCTTAGGCCTTTCTTGCTCAGCTGCATCCAAGTATTCCTCATGATGATGGTTTTCGATGTTGCTTGATGTTGTTTTGATGATCAATGGCTGTTTCGGATTATCTCAAGAAGGGAACTCTCTGATGATTTGGGGTTTGACACGTTTGAACTGCCTTTTCTCTGTCCCGATAGACTTGGGTGTTTGTTTTATTTATTCATCATGACTAGGAGATGGTTCGAATTTCCCCATAATGAATCCTCTACCTTTGGTAGATGCATGGCAGGCTACTGATGGTGTTATTCAATTTTCTACGGCTTGCTGAGGTCATTTTGTTCGCCATGACAGGGTGAGAAAACCTCTACTAGGTACATAAGTCAGACTTATTTGTAACAAGCTGGGCATTGTTGATATATATGCTCCAACTTGAGGGGGGTGTTAGTGTAGCGTATTATTATTATTATTATGTTTTGGTGTGGGCATGTCCACCCTATTATTTTGTGTATTATATTTTTATTATAAATACATCTAGTCGGATCATTGAAACCCTATGGTTTATACTCATATAATTCTAATATGTTTCTTCCTCTTTTTCTTATATTTGAATGACATAACAGTTATTCCAAGAAATTTATCTGATGGTCTTCTCCCGACTAAAAGGAGTCGGGCGGAAAAGAGGGAAAGCTCTCGTTTCCTGATTTTCTTGTTCATTTCCGAAATTTCTCTTTCGATGTTCTTCGATATTTCGGCCATTCATGGGACGTACTTATGGGTGGGATAAGTTCTTTTATTCCCTTTCATATTTTCTCTTGGCTGAACAGATTAGGTTTTATAAAAAATATTATTTTTACGTCAAGTCAAAGTACAGGGCACATGGGCTATTCGGAATGATTGGGAGAAGCAAATACAAGTATGCTAGTTGGCTTTTAATTTAAAAGTCGAATTGGAAAATATTTAATACGTGCACATAAATTTAGGGGAAAAAAAAAAAGACGCCAACGTACGCATGCTATATTAATAAATAGATAAGTGACATGAAATCGACTAGTTCACTATTTATTTATGGGTCATTAATGTTTTAAAGAGGTCACTTTTCTTCCTTCTTGTCGTCTATTTGAATAATGACGTCAGCACTAGGCTCAGGTTCTTCTTCTTGTTCCCTGAATAAGTTTGATTTTGATAAGGATATATTTATTACGATTTATTAAACTCGATGTAATTTGTACCTGCAAATTTATAAAAAATGTCACCCGCCCCACTTCCCCGATTCTCCTTCCCTTCGGTATGATTTATTTAGAATAATTAAAGGTTTCTAAATCTAAGACTATTTGCATGTCTGAAAGTGTTACTCAACTATACGAAATTATAAAAATTTGCTTTTAGGGTCCATTTAGCTCGTAGAATCTTATATTTTTATCTGATATTACATTCCCTAAAATGATGTCTGAAAATATAATATGCAAAATTTAACATTCTTTCATTTAAAATATAACATTATAATATTTGATATAAATAATTAGATTTAAGGAATATTAAACAATCCGAAAACTAAATTAACTAAACAAATACGAAAGACCATCGGCATAAGACTTGTAAGAGTCTAAAACACACGCATATGTCAAACCAAAAAAGCAAAAGGCACAATTCCTTTGTCTCTGATAGTATCAAATAGGTACGTGACATGAAATCGATTAAATTTCATTTTATTTACATGTAATTATTATTTTAAAGAGATAAAGTTTCTTTCTCTTCGATTTGAATAATGACTTCCTCTGGCAATATATAGATAAGTGACATGAAATCAATTAGATTGCATTTTATTTACGTGCAATGAATGTTTTAAAGAAATAAAATTTCTTCCTCAGACAAAATTTCTTCCCCTTTCTCTTTTATTTAAATAATGACATGAGATTTAAATGATCAGGACGAAGTTATTACATTTTAAATTTATTTTTGCAAAATAGTTATTTCACATTTAATTCACTTTACAGCTCATAACAGTTACTGTCCAGTCTGGATTTTGAATCTCTTGTATTTTTTATCGCATTCCTAGCTTCGAGGGGCTCAAGGAAGGAAAGGGAGAAAAAGGAATACGAACCTCTCCATATTACATAAAAGTACTAAAAATTCTTACAACAATAATATAAAAACCGAACCCATGCTTGCATCCTTTATCTCCACCTCTATTTTAAATTCATTGTAGTAGCACTACATGTAAATTCCAAAGCCAAAATAAATGTGATTTCAAAAGAATAATTTGACACGAAGAATTTTATAATAAAATCACAAAAAGTCTATGCAGCAAAAATTCATTGAAAGATGATTCCGTAACAATTTTACTATGAAATTCTTTATATCCGTAGTAGTGTATTTTGTAAAATTGTTCGGTATGCATGTTCGACAATGGGCCAACTTCTCTCTTGGTTGGTTAAGATGATCAATGATGACCAAAAAAAACATATTGCACAAGCCTCTCTTTTATTATGTGAAAAATAAAAATAAAAATAACTGAACAGAGTGTTTTATATGTCTTGATGTTATATGAAGACTGATAAGCTTTTTTTTATTATTATTATGTTAATTTGTACAATTAAAATTTAGGAAAAATTGAACGGCTATCATCCTAGCCAAATTAATGGAGGTCCAGATTAAAGAGAAAGACGTTTGTCTTCCAAAAGGAGAAGGTGGTCTCGGCATTAGGAGGATTACGGAAGGTAATGTGGTTGCCATTACGAAGCACATTTGGATCCATTTTACTGATAGAGAATCTCTATGGTGTAAGTGAATTTATTCTAATTTCTTAAAAGAAAAAAGCTTCTGGGAGGTGAAAGAGCCCACTTTTGCTTCGTGGGGCTGGAGAAAGATCCTGCAACTTAGGCCTCGAATCGGTCAATTTCTGAGTAGGGAAATTGGAAATGGTCGAAACACTTAGTTTTGTTTTTTTTTAATAAGTGGACTGCGTCGGGTCCTCTCTGCAATTGGTTTTCCAACAGAGACATTTGTAGGTCCGGGATCAGTAAGAAAGCCATGGTTACTGATGTGCTTGCTAATGATAGATGGAGAGACAGTATCATGGGTCTGCATACTCAGGTTAACCAAGTTCTCTTGCTGGTAGAGTTCACATGACACTCTTAAGTGGAATGATGGACCTTTACGTACAGCTGTTGCCTTCGATGTGCTCAGGACTCGAAACCAGCACCAGTCCTGGGCAAAAGTGGTCTGGGCCAAGGTATGATTCCACGACAATCTTTCTTTCTTTGGTTGCTGTTCAAAAGCAGGTTGGCAACACAAGACGTTCTGCTATCTACGGCCAGAAATTCTGAAGGAATGTGCGTATACTGCGAACAATGCCCTGATTCAAAAAGCCAACTCTTTTTTGAATGCGATATCCCTAGTACTTTGATCCAATATTGGGCTACGCTATGCAGCATCGGTTGGACTGTTAGGAACTGTGAACAGCTGTGTTCTTGGCTGTCTGATTTCTCCAGAAATAATCCAAGGCATACTATAATTCAGATCTCTACTGGGACTGCCTTATACATTATTTGGGAGGAAAAAAAATGGGGCTATTTTTAGGAAGAAGCCGATTAACCTCACGGCTATGAAGAATCGGATGCTTAGGGTGCTGCGGGACTGGGCATGGAGTCTACAGGTGTTTTCGTCTACAATGGAGAACTCTTGGCTCTACAGAGCTTAGGGTTTCTATGATTCTCTCGTTATGTAATTATTGTGTTGGTATGTTTTCCCCTTAGGACCAATCTTTTTCCTTGCACTCTGTGCCATGTTTAGTGGTGTGAGAAGGTTGTTTTAGGGTCTGCTTTCGGTTTTCTGTTTCTACACATACCTTTGAATACTTACTTAAAAACCAAGACCATCTGACCAATCAGATTGGGATGGTACATGAATTTTGGACCATTTGAGAGAAACTTTTGGTCCCAAAAACTTTTCCCAATAGTTTATGGATTGGTTTTTCCTTTTTATGATAAAGTGAAAATCAAAGAATTAAAGGTGATATGAATTCAGACTCATGTAATTTATATGAATAACGTAATTTTGTTAAAAATAGTTTCTATTTATTTATAAATAGCGAACTCACGTAAATTATGTGAGCTCGAATATATATTCACTTCTCATAAATAAAATTTACCCAGATATAGGGCCGCAGCCCTAGGGAGGGCAATAGGTCGGGTTGGCTTGAAAACCCGCATGGCCCGGCTCAATTTGACACTGCTTAACGGTTTGAATGGGCCTGACCTAAGCGGCCCAATTTTATGGGCCTATTTAGCCCCCCCAGGGTAGAGGCCTGGGACCGAGCCCATTTCCGCCTGATCATACCCAAATCAAAGCCCAGCACAGACAGGCCCGAAGCCCGGACCAAATCCTACCGGAAACCCTTATCTTTAAAAAAAATAATAAATCCATGAAATTACTAAATTACCCCTCCAACATTTATATGTCAAGTGTATAATGGGTTTTTAAGGGGTTTTATAACCTTATTAATAGACGGTTATTTACACAAATCTCACACCAAAATCTCTCAATTCTCTGTACTACTCTCTTTCTCTACCCTAATTCTTTTAAGCTTGAATTTTCTTTCCATGTTTGAATGTGAAGATCAAGGAAGCTCTCTCACCGCCACTGTCAATTGAGGTACAATTCTTTCTTTGCATCATATATATTATGGCTCATAGACTTTCAAATGTTAATACTAGCGATGATGCTAATATTAATGAGTTTTTTGATTGTGCAGTTCTCGAAGAAAATGTTTTTAGTACTTTCGTTAAATCAGCAACGTTCAATGATACTCCTATTGAGTGTAGTTCTCAACCAACCGGTATGAAAAAGATTTAGCGTATGACAACACATGGGAATTGGAATGAACGCTAATAGGAAAAGTAGGACTTATTGTTGTACAGCAGCTAGCTTTGCTTGTCATAGTTCGGGTGTAACCGATACTATGAATGGGCATTAAAGGACTTGAAGGTCTTATGTTTCTACGACCATTGATCTATGAGTTTATCTTGAAGGTCTTATATTTCTTTTAGAAGAATTTCAAAATAGTATAGGTACATCTAGATCTTGCAATGTTATAAAATGACATGTTTAACTATTATTCTCAACTACAGCCTCAAACCCCGATGGAAGAAACCAGTTGCTCGAACACTAGTGCATTTTGGATATTAAAAAAGAGGACAAAAATGGTATCTTCCTCCTCATCTAATAGGGATCTTGAAAAATATTTAGGCAATGATTATATTATTATGCTCACTAATGATGAAATTGAGAACATAGATGATGGGGGCATCAACGGAAACAACATCTACTCTAGTGTCCACAATGGAAACAACATCTATCAACCCAACTCGTACACTGCCTAGTTAAACTTGCTTGACACGGCAGGTTATCTCATGGCCCACTACCCAGGCACCACCCAAGACAAAATCAGTTCTTATAAAAATGGCTAAAAATCTTTCAAAGTGTATCCACTTTTGTAAAAATTCAATATCCCTGACCAATGGAACAAATGAGCTTTTATATTATAAATATCATTGACCCGATGTCTCAACCAATGACCCGATAACTCGGCCTTGATCAGGTTGATGTCTGAGCTGGCTTTGAAAACTATGCATATAAGTACTCACATTAATTTCTCTCTCTCTCTCTTTTTTTTTTTTTCATATAATTGTTTTTCTATTTTTTTTTTCTCGTTCGTAAAAAGGAGACCAAATCAAAACCCTACCCAATTGAACATGGCCATAAACTTTCAGTTGTTCTCCATAATCGAATTCCATCACCTATCGCGCCAATTTCAAAGTCAAGATTGTGGCATCGCTCCGCCAGAGAGACTCCGATAGCCGGCAGTGGGTCGTCATTCAAGATGGTTTTGTTCACTGACGCTAACGTTGGAAACGGTACCTGAACTGATTGGGGACCTCTACGTTAAATCTCTCAAGGTCATGTCTTCTATAATCGATGAAGAATCCCCGGGCAATGTTTGTTTGATAATCCCTGATTTACTTTTTCGGTAGTCATTTTTCGTTATTTGGACAAATTTTTACAGTGAAGTTTACTGAGTGACATTAGGAGTTCTTACTGTGATAGCATTTGAATAAACAACGTAAGCTCTTGTTTGGTTATTTTAGCTAATCCATTCTTATTAAATTCAACTAGGATTTAGTTCCCTTTCTAACTTTCTTTATATCTTTACTACTTTGCCGAAAGGAAAGGCATATTTAAACTTCTTAATGCCACTTTGATTTGCAGTTATGGAATCAGGGAAAAATAGATTTACCATTTTCAGGGTAATAAAATAGGTAATTAATGGTAATTTTGATATGTATTAATATTTTCCTCCCATGAGCCCAAGGAGCCAGCCCCACCATTTCCCTCCCCAAGGTTCTTGTCGACATTCCAAGGACTCCCATCCCCGCTGTTCTCCCATGAAGGCGGACATACATTAATATTTTCCTCCCATGAACCCAATGAACCATTGCGGCCATTTCCCTCCCAAGAGTTTTTGCCGACATCCTGAGGAGTCTCATCTCTATTATCCTCCCATGAATTTTGATACACATCAATATTTTTCTCCCACGAATTCAATCCCAACAAGTTATTTGGGTCATTTCCCCATTCTTTCCCCTCCCAAGGATTATGGTTAACATTGGGTTTTCTAAAATTTTCATCAGTATCCCCCCATCCCATGCATGCGAACTCACCCATGGGAGGAGGGAGACCTAGAATCACAGCTTCTTTATCTTCGTCCATGGGGAACTCCTCGGGTTCATGCTCTAGTTCTAATAGCAGCTCTGGATCCATGTCGGGGTTCCAGTCGATTTCATCAATGTATATATTTGGGTCTGGCAAGGAGATGTTACAAGAGAAGCTATTGATATTCGCCCAATATTTGGTTTTAGCATTGTTGAAAGCCTCTTCACCAGCGGAGTCATTCCATTGAACTATATTTTCATACAAAAACATATACTTCTTGGTTTCTAAGAGTTTATGCCATGAAATTGAGCCAACAGAAGCACAGAACTGCTTCTCCCATGATGCCACTTTAGCTTGCCAAGAACCTGCACATAATAATTGAGATAAACCCATCCATGAAAGAGAAGACCTCAAGAAAGAAAAAAAAAAAACACAAAAGAATAAATAACTAAAGGGATATTGTCCTTTTGGATGAACATGTTATTTATTTTCAAATTTTATGAAACTTGACATACTTATGTATTTATGTATATATTTTCTTTTCATGCGGTTAAAATTATTAAAAAGTTTATAAAAATTGAGTACTAGAAGAACTTGATCGACGTGAACTTGAAAGGATCTAGGTCCAAGGTGCAAAACATAAAAGGCTATTGGAATTAGTTGCAGCAATCAGTTGTTTCTTTACAATCATTTCACGAAGTGACACTATGATTTTCTCATGTTCATGTGCCAAACAAACAACGTAGCGGAAACATATAGAAAATTAAAAAAAAAAAAATAGAAGCAAATTTCAAGCCCCCTCAGAAAACAAAAAAATAAAATAAAATCCAGTGTGTAATAATACAAGGGAAATCAAAATAAGAACCCTAAAACAGGAAGAAAAAAAAAGAATACAGAGGGAAAAATGGGAAAACCGAAACAACTAAATAAATACTAAAGCCCATCATCTGCAGGAGGGTCGCCAGAATCTAAAGACACATATCTCATACCCAAATAATAATAATAATAATAAAGTCAAAAAACTAAAAGGCACAATCTCTTAACAGTGAAGCACCCAAAATCAGGAACTCTTTCACATACCAGTGGGTGGTTTTCTGTAATTCCTTCTGGTCCTCTGACCTTCTTGGTAATTAAATTCATTCATTTTCTTTCTCCAACCAGCCATCGCTCTACCCAGAAATCAATCAAGCAACTCAATAGATATAATAATCATAAAATAAAGAAGAACTCAAAACTCAAAAAGGCTCCGATTACAAAACAAGAAGAAGAGTTGAAGAGGGAAAGAGTTTTGTGTGAATTAAAGAGAGAAGCAACCCCCCCAATTTTTTCCTTTTTTCTGTTGATCCTCTGCGGAGAAAGGCGATTCGGGGGGTTGGTTTGAGATTTGAGGAAAAATTCTCTGCGGAGTGGTTTGAAGAAAGAGAAGCCGAAGATTTTCGAAGGGCTCTAAGGAGGTTCGTTGGGTTTTTGGGGAAAAGAAATGTGGCCTTCGTTGAGGTTTTGAGATTGAAGTATTTATAGCACTCTTAGTTCCATTCTAGAATAGGAAACGTACGTGTCCACGCGCACCGCATTAAATTCCCAACGTTCTTCAAAAACCAACCTTATAAACTTAGAGCCATTTACTTACTTTCCATGTTTTTCATGTTCTATAAATAATGATTAATACTCTAATTTCATGAATAAAAAGAAAATTTGCCACAGGTGAGTATTTATCGATTTTCCATAATGGAAGTCAAGGGTTCGGGTCCACTTTTACTGCATTAATATTCTTGATATACAAGGTATCTCCATAAAGATGCTCTTCATTGATTCTAGAAATCCAACAAAGAAATGTCCGATTCAAGTTAACATTAAATTACTTAATAAAGAAAAATCTAAAACGAGCAAATAATAAAAAATATATATAATATAAATTGTTATGAAAACAATAACAGTTGATTGAAGTTCCAAAGTTTCAAGGTTTTATTGTTCATTCATTCTTAGAAATCCAGCCAAGAAGTTCCTGTGTTCAGTTAATATAAAATCAAGTAATAAAGAAAAATCTAAAACGTGGAAATAGTGAAAAAGATAACATGAACTGTTACGAGAATAGTAAAATTTGTTTGAAATTCCAAAGTCTCAAGGTTTTATTCCTTATTGGTTCTCGAAATCCAGCAAAGAAATTGCTGTGTTCAATTACATATGATAGTAAATAAAAAAATTTAAATGGAGGAAATAATAAAAAAGATAATATAAAATGTTATGAAAATAATAAAAATTGATTTAAATTCGAAAGTTTCAAGGTTTATAGTAAAATATTCAATGGTTTTTTCGGATTAAAAAAACAGAGGGAGAGCTCTCGCTCCATGGCTTCTTTCCTATTCATTTCTGAAATGCATTTATGGATGTTTTTTGGTTTCTCAATTATTCACTGAATATATTCATGGGTGGGGCAAGCTTTTCAATTTTGGTTCATGATTTTGTCTTGACTAAATGAATCCAAAAAAAAAATTTTTACTTCAATTTGAAAGGCAGGATACAAGCGTAAAACATTATTTGAAATTATTAGGTGGTGACCAACCATACGAAGAACAGAAAAATGTGCTAATTGGTTTTTAATTTAAGAGTTGGATTAGAAACTATTTTTTACGTGCACGAGTAAATTTAGAAAAAACGAAAGAGGATTCCAAAATATGCATGCCATAGATATGTGTAGATAAATGACATTAAATCGATTAACTAACGTTTTATTTTTGTCCAGCTAATGTTTTAAAGAGAGAAAATTTCTGTTGGTACCGGAATTGTTGTTGTATATAATGATTTTTCAGCCTAAGGGCTTAAATTATAGTTTTACTATATTAATATGCTTAATAAATATGGTATCTTTATAATAACATCCTTTACTGATTCTAGAAATCCAAACAAAAAATTATTTTGTCTTCACATTATTATATAGATAAATCTGTTCATTTCAAAAACAGTGATCCCGAACAAATTCCACTAGTCATATGTGATTAGTAGCACCTATTTGTGTATATGGGTCCACCCTCATATGTAAGTGATAAGATTTACTTAGGATTCACTTTTTCGAAAAGAGTAGTATTACTCCTATCAAATTGCATGTAGAAGCAACCTAAAACTACGGTTATTTTGACAAATAATGTAAAAGGGACAATCTATTTTTTAATCAAAAAACATAGCCTTCGGGTGCTTCTGCATGCAATTAGGTAGAGTGTCATATTATGTAACATAAGCCTATTATATAATTAGTTAATACAAAAAGAAAAACATAAAACTCAGAAACAATAAAAAAAAGATAAATGAAAAATGTTACGAAATTAATAAAAGTTAATTAAAAAATAAATGTTCAAGAGTTTGAGGAAAAATATTCAATGGTTTTTTCCCGATTAAAAAGACTCCAGAGGGCAAAAGCTCTCCCATCCTAATTTTCTCGTACGTTTCATAAATGTCTTTTTTAGATATTCAGCAAAATTTTGAGAAGTAGTGATGTAAAATTTACATGTGAAGTAGAAATATAAATATTTTCATCTCCATTTTCTTCCTTTAATTTTCTCTGATTTTTATTTACAAAAGACATGAATGCCATCATTTTGCAAGGTAAGCCTCTTATTCTCCCATTTCAATTTTAGGATTTTTTTTTTTATAAAAGGTATCTGTTTGTTTTATATTGCCATATCATTCTTTAAACTGATTTCTTTTCTGCCTTTTATTATTTCTTCATTCCATAGTTTTATGTGAAAAACATATTTTTATTTTGTGTTTGCTTGTTGGAATTTTAAACCCTGAAAAAGAAAAAGAAGAAAAGTTTTAGTGGAATCAAATGGGATAGTTAGCCATAGCAAGCATAAGATCTAAGACCTTCATTTTGTTCAGGATAAGCCATCGGAAGGCTGTCACTGTTCCAAAGTCCCCCCTTACTATTTTCATTCCCTTTTTAAATTTCTTATTTGCAATTTCTTTTTCTGATTTGTCCCATTCCCAAATTTATTCTTTTGTTTGTTTTGTTGCTACCACTATTTCAGGGGGAAGATACAAATTAGGGGTTCTTCACATAATAGAAAAATGACTTTTTTTTTCATTGTATTTTAACTCACTGTATCCTCTATGTTCTCTTATTTGTGAAAAAAAAATAGTAATAATGACATTTCATCTCTTCTAATTTACTTCACTTCTCCATTTATTACAATCCAAGCTTATATTTATGAAAACTGATTCAGTTGTTAGTACATAATATAAATATCTTTTCCCATATTTTTGTTTGACTGGTCCGAATCCGAAAGAGTTTGTGCATAAGTGATTTGACAACAAAAAATATTATATAATATATTCCTATATATGACCTCTTCTAATTATTGTACACCATTAGAAAAAGACATTAAGCACGCACAACGTACGTGGGAAATAGTTGCGTTCAAGTTAATACATAATTAGTTAATAAAAAACCTAAAACGTGGAAACAATAAAAAAGATAAATAAAAAATATTGCGAAAATAATAAAAGTCGATTAAAACCCGAATGTTCCAAAAGTATTTCCTATTCTCGAACCATTACTCAGTTCTTAAAGGGTTCAATTAGATTTTTTTTATTGTAAAATGGTCCAAACTATAAAAGGTGTTCTTAAAATTTTCCCTTTAATCTAAGAATTGAATTGAAAAATATTTTATACATGTGGTTAAATTTGGAAAAAATTAAAGAAGATGCATGCAACTTTGTATAGTACATAGATAAATGCAGGGGTGAAAGTCGAAACTGAAAAACCGACCGAAACCGACAAAGACTGAACTGTGTTAGTTGGTTTTTTCCTTGGTTGGTTTGGTCTCGATTTTTTTTTTCTAGCAATAAACCGCATCTGTCAGTCGATTTTTGATCACTGTTTGAAAAAAAAACAGCAAAAACCGATTGACCGAAAAAAAATTCATATAAATAAACAAACAAATATATATAAGTGTTGGCCAAACCCAATCCAATAGAACTGAGGTCTAGCCCAATAACTAACAGGCTCACCAAAAAGGTTAGCCCAACCCTATGTTGTGCTCTATTAGCTTCCCTCTCTATTTATCTATCTCCCACTTCAACTCACTCATGTTTTTTCGATGTGGGACTCCCAAAATAACATACCCCCCTCTCTACCCCTCATATTCACCTCTCTTTATCTCTCTTCCACTTCATCTCACAATAGTAAAATAAAAGAGAGTTTGTCTCATATCGAAATAACGAAATAAGTTATAATGAGAGTGTACTGTAAAATTAGGTCTAGAGAATAGCAAAAGACTTGCATCTTTTTGGCTAATTCCTTTGGCTAAGGCTAAGAAAAATATTTATTTTTGCAACGTTTTGTTTAATATTTATGGCTAAGGATAAGCAAAATATTTATTTTTGCAACTTTTAGCTAACATTGTCGGCTAAGGTTTGAGTAAAATGTTTATTTTTGCATCATTTTGGCTAATAATTTTGGCTAAGGTTAAGTAAGATATTTATTTTTACAACCTTTTGAATGATATTTTCGGCTAAGGTTAAGTAAAACATTTATTTTTGCAACCTTTTGGCTAAGGTTAAGTAAAATATTTAATTTTTATTAATTTAATATCTTTTATATGGGTTTTGTGAAAAAATCGAAAAACCAATCGGTTGGTTGGTTTTTTTGCCATTTTTTTTTGTCGATCGATGTGGCCAGTCGGTCTTCAAGTTTTTTTTTTCATAGGAAAAATTATCGGTCGGTCAGTTTTCGATTTTTCGTGAAAACCGATCAAAACTGACCGATTTTTACCCCTAGATAAATGGCATGAAATCAATCAGATCAGCTTTTTTTTTTTCATTAATGTTTTACTGAGAGACTGTTCCTTCCTCTCTCTTATATTTGATTAATGATGTGACTGTTATTACAGTTTAAGTTTATTTTTGTGAAATAGCTATTATGAAAGTCGATTAAAATTTGAAAGTTTCAGAACTTGTGGAAAGTATCCGATGGTTTTCTCCCGATTAAGGACAAGAGGGAAAGCTCTCCATTCGTGATTTTCTTATTCATTTCTGAAATTTCTTTTCTCAATGCTTTTCGATATTTTGGCTATCCATGGGACAAGTTCTTTTATTCCCTTTCATATTTTCTCTTGGCTGAACAGATTAGGTTTTATAAAAAATATTATTTTTACGTCAAGTCAAAGTACAGGGCACATGGGCTATTCGGAATGATTGGGAGAAGCAAATACAAGTATGCAATTTTACTTAAATTACGTTAGCCACTTTAATTTGTGTATTTTGCAATTTGTTATTATATTATATAGTTCTAGTTTTATATTAGGTATAAGTATAGTAGTTAGGGGTGGAAGACAACATGTCTTAGACGTGTTGATTATGCTGGCCCACCAAATTATACTATTCAGCCAACCATGTTAGATTACTCATCCCCCTCTCACTTGTTATTTGAGAACCTTTTTTAAGTTATGATATGAGAAGAGATGCCCAATATATAGTGAAAGAGAGGAAGTAACATGATTAGAAGGACACTAGAAAGGCAACTAGTGGCTTGATATGATTGATCCGTATACATTGTGAGGACGACCACCTCAAAGTATTGGCGCTTTTATATGGTAAAGAAGTTTGATTTTGATAAGAATATATTTATTACAATCTATTAAACTTGATGCAATTTGTAACAGAATGCCCTGCAAATTTTGTAAAAAATGTCACCCTCCGCACTTCCCCTTCCCCAATTCTCCTTCCCTTCGGTATGGTTTATTTGGAATGACTAAAGATTTCAAAATTTAAGACTATTTGCACGTCTGAATGTGTTGCTCCATCGTGTAAAACCGTAAAGATTTACCTTCATGGTCCATTTAGTTCAAAATCTTACGTTCTCGTACGGCATCATTCCTCATAATGAAATCTGGAAATGCAATGCCCGGAATATTATATTATTTTATTTGGGATGTGATAGTATTATTTTTGATATAAATAATTAGATTCAAGTAATATTAGACAGTCAAAAAAGCAAATTAACTAAACAAACACGAAAGACCATCAGCATAAGACTTGTAAGAGTCTAAAACACAATAGTTATTTCACATTAATTCACTTTACACCTCATAATAGTTACTATCCAATCCGAATTTTGAATCTCTTGTATTTTTTTTATCCCATTCCTAATTTTGAGGGGCTCAAGGAAGAAAAGGGAAATAAAAGAATTTAAACTCATGCTTGCATATTTTATCTCCACCTTTATTTTAAATTCATTGTAGTAGCACCTCATGTAAATTCCAAAGGCAAAATAAATGTGATTTCTAAAGAATAATTTCATAGATACAAAGGATTTTATAACAAAATTACAAAAAGTCTACATAGCAAAAATTCATTGAAGTTTGATTTCGCGATAATTTTATTGCAAAATTCTTTATATTCATGGCAGTGTTATTTATAAAATTGCTTGGTATGCATATTTGACAATGGGCCAACTTTCTATTTGGTTGGTTAAGATGATCAATGATTTAATTTTTCTAAATTTCTACCCACTATTAAGATGACAAAAAAGCATACTGCACAAGCCTCTCATTTAATTTATGAAAAATAGAAATAAAAGTAATTGAACATAGTGCTTTATATGTCTTGAAATATTATGAAGATTGATAAGCTTTTTTTATTATTATTATTATGTTGATTTGTACAATTAAAATTTCGGAAAAATCGAACGGCTATCATCCTAACCAAATCAATGGGGATGAAGAAGATAGAAGTCGGTATAGTCCCTTACCCTTTTTTCTTTCCCGTAATTATATCAGAGAAAATGCTCGCAAGGGTTTGTGGGAATGATAACGCACAAAATTTGTACAGACCTTTGAATACTTAGCTGAAAATCAAGACCATTTGACCGATCAGATTGGGGCGGTACGAGAATTTTGGACCATTTGAGAGAAACTTCTGGTCCCAAAAACTTTTCCCAATAGTTTATGGAGTTTTTTTTTTCCCTTTTACGATAAAGTGAAAATCAAATAATTAAAGGTAATATGAATTCATACTCATGTAATTTGTGTTATTCCATTTTCAGAATGACATAATTTTACAAAAAATAGTTTCTATTTATTTATAATTTTTAGCAAAGCTACACTATTTTAGAAGCATACTCATGTAAATTTTGCTAGCTCGTATGCATGTTCACTTTTCACAAATAAAATTTACCCAAAATAGTTTGCATGATCACTTTTCACTTTTCATTATTTTTGCAGAAAATAGTTTCAATAGGTTGGTTGGCTTGAAAACCCGTATGGTACATGTCTAGGTACATGCCTTCTAGGTACATGGCGTCCATCTAAGGCACTCCCCATCATTGGTAATGCTTGGACCCAAGGCCCAAGGAGGGATGCAGTGCCGTATCCCTCCCTTCCATCTTATCCCTACTATAAAATCAAAACCCTAGGATTTTGGTGAAGGGGAGGTACAATTGGTATTTTAATAGAGAGAGAGAGAGAGAGAGAGAGCAATAGAGAGCCACGCATTTTTTTCATCTTCATCACCGTTCACTACCAATGGCAAGGTGAGAATACTTCTGGTGATCTCCATAGTTCTATGAGTTACAAGAACTACGTGACTCTGAATCTCCAATGGAGATACGTAGAAAACCCAATGGGTTTGGTCCCTAACAACACTAACCCTTTATTGGCCTTTATGGCTCCAATGAAGCCTCCACTAGTCATTGTTCACCTTTTTCTTCAACAACCCTAGCTGGGTCTATGGTCCTATTCATCCCTTGTTCCTCATAACTGAAACAATGGTCCACTCCTAGATCTGCCTACTATAGATCTCCCCTCAAAATCAAGTTTCTACCCCCACGATAATATTTTAAGGATTTCAATTGAAGGTATTTCATACTTTATGCATTGAATGTAAAGAATCATCTCCCATTTGAGATGATGTGAACAAAAACCTTTAAAACAAATACGAAGAGTTTGTGACTCATAAAAAATCCCACAAACAATCCCTTTTCTACATTTTTGGTAGCTATTTTTTGTTATTCGGACAAGTATTTACGGTGCATAAGTTTACTACATTGCATTAGGAGTTCTTACTGTTATCGCATTCGAACAAACAATGTAAGGTCTTGTTTGGTTATGTTAGTTGACCCAATATTATTAAATTCTATAGTTCCCTTTGACTTTCTTCGTATCCTTACTACTTTGTTGAAAGGAAAGGCAAGTTTCAACTTTTTAATGCCATGTTTTATTTGCAGTTATGAAATTGAGAAGAAATAGAATTGTCATTTTCATGGTAATAAAATATGTAAGTAATGACTAATTTGGACATGTATTAATAGTTTCCTCCCATAAGCCCAATTAGCCAACCCAACCATTTCCCTTCCCAGGGTTCTTGTTGACATCCCAAGGACTCTCATCCCCATTGTTGTCCCATGAAGGCTGACATGCATTAATATTTTTCTCCCATGAACCCAATGAACCATTGCAGCCACTGCCCTCCCAATAGTTTTTGTCAACGTCCCAGGTAATCTCATCTCTATTATGCTCCCATAAATTTTGACACACATCAATATTTTTCTCCCAGGAATTCAATCCCAATGAATTATCCCGGCCATTCCCCCATCCAGTCCCCTCCCAAAGATTTTGGTCGACATTGGGTTTTCTAAAATTTTCATCAGTGTCCCCCCATCCCGTGCATGCGAACTCGCCCACGGGAAGAGGAAGACCAAGTATTATGGCTTCTCTATCTTTGTCTCTAGGGAACTCTTCGGGTTCTTGCTCTAGTTCCAACAGCAGTAGGTCCAGATCCATGTCGGGGTTTGAGTTGATTTCATCAATGTATAGACTTGGATCTGGCAAGGGGATGTCACAAGGGAAGCCATTGATATTCGCCCAATACCTGTTTTTAGCATTGTTGAAAGCTTCTTCTCCGGCCGAGTCATTCCATTGAACTATATTTTCATATAAGAACATATACTTTTTGGTTTCTAAGAGTTTATGCCATGGAATTGAGCCAACAGAAACACAGAATTGCCTCTCCCATGTTGGCACTTTGGCCTGCCATGAACCTGCTGCACATAATAATTAAATCTACGATAAACCCTTCTGTGAAAGAGAAATCCAAAAAAAATAATAAAGTAAAATACAAAAAAAAAAATCACTAAACGGAGATTGTCACCGAAAAGAGTAACCGGTACAATTAGCAGTGTCCATCAAAATGAGGAATGGAAGCGAAACATTACTCAATGGAGTATTGATGCATTACTGCATAACTCTTTCTAACATTATGAATCACAAATAAGGCTGCTGTGGTAAAGGTAATACATAAAGGGAACGAAAAAACAAAGAAAAAGAAAAGAAAAAAAAGGACAACTTAAGTACCAATTCATAAGCGGTTATTAGTTTGACATAGTTGAAACAGTCCATTTTTTAACTTTCAAAAATCCCAGAATATTTAATACACACTTTTGTTTCTCAAAGATTTCCCATATTTGAAGTACAGACAGAAACTTGCACATGTATCCTAGCACTTCCTATATAAAGTGCATAACAATTTGAGTTACCACATAGCATCACAGCCCGACTTTCAGGAGGTGGAAGGAAATGTGGAAAACATGAAAGGCTGTTAGAATTTGTTACAGCATTAAGTTGTCTCTTTACAATCATTTAACGAAGTGACACTATGATTTTTTCCTCATGCCAACAAACAAAAAAATGGAAGCATTTAGAAAACGCAGAAAAACATGTGCAAATTTCAATTGCAAAAAAAAAAAAAAAAAACAAAAAAAACCGATGCATAATACAATGGAATCCTCGAATTTATATCAAAAATAAGAAGGGGAAGAGAAAAAAAAATTCTGGTACATCGGGAATTCGGAAAACCCAAATAAGTAAACATATACTAAGACCATAAGCAGCACAATCACTCGTAAGAATCTAAGACACACATATATCTCATACAAATAAAATGAAATTAAAAGGCACATTTCCTTAGTAATGAGGCACCCAAAGTCAGGAACTCTTTTACATACCAGTGGGTGTTTTTTTGTAATCCCTTGTTGTCCTCTGAACTTCTTGGTAATTAAATTCGCCTTTTTTCTTTCTCCATCTTCCCATCACTACACCCAGAAATCAATCAAGCAACTTAATAGAAACCTGGATCGTAAAATAATGACAAAACTTAGAAAGGCTCCGAAATTAAGAAACAAGAAGATGAATCGAAGAGGGAAAGATTTTTTGTAAAATAAAGAGAGAAGGAACCCCAAAAAGGGGAAAAAAAAAAAAAATGATTCTCCGCGGAGAAAGGCGATTTGGGGGATGTTGTCTTGAAACTCGAGGAAAAATTATAGAGTGGTTTGAGAAAAGAGAAGTCGAAGGGTTTTGTAGGGCTCTGAAGAGGATGGTTGGGTTTCAGGGGAAAACAAATGTGCCCTTTGTCTGGGTTTTGAGATTGGAGTATCTATGGGCATCTCAGTTCCGTTGAAATTACTTAGTAAACTTCATTTTCCTACAAGTCGAGAATAGGAAACTGAGGTGTCTCCACGCGTGCCAAATTAAATTTCCAACGTGTTTCAAACACCTTCCTTATAAACCTGCAACGATTTACTTAGTTTCCATATTTCTCAGGTCCTATAAATAATTAATGCTCTAATCCCATGAATAAAAAGAGTTTCACACCGTCAACTATTTGCTGGCTTCTTAATTGAAAGTCATGGGTTCGAGTCATGGATTCTAGAAATCCAACCAAGAAATTGCTGTGCTCGCTTAATATATAATTAGTTAATAAAAATAATTGAACGTGGAAATAATAAAAAAGATAAAAAAAAACCTTACGAAAATAATAAAAGTAGATCAGAAGTCCAGAATTCAGGGGTTCGTGGAAAAATATTTGATGGTCTTTTCTCGGTTAAAAAGAATCAGGTAAAAAAAGGGAAAAGCTCTCCATTCTTGATTTTCTTGTTCATTTCTGAAATGTCTTTTTAAATATTCCTCAATATATTGGCTATTTACGGAACGTGCTTATGGGTAGGGTAAGCTTTTTTATTTTGGTTCACAGTTTCTCTTGGCTAAATAGATTAGGCTGTGCAAAAAAATAATTTTTACCTCAATTAGAAAGGCAGGATGCAAGCATTATCTATAATGATTGGCGGTGACAAACAATGGGGAGAATCAAATACAAGTATGCTAATTAGCTTAGGTTTGAGCCACTTTAGGAAGGGCCCTCTCTTATTTCAAAAACTCCAATTTGACTTTCGACCTTTTAATTTGGGTTTATGACATGTTTTTCACCAATCCTATGTTAAGACTCATAAGATCAACTTTCAAAGAGCACGATTTACAATTGACGAGGGCTCACACCAAATTTGCGGTGGAAAATGGTTTGGAGTCGAGATTTTTGTTAAGTGAAAGGACCATTTTATCCTTGGTGGTTACAAATGATTATATTTTAAAGTAGGGTCAATATGGGAAAAAATGGTCTATTATCATTTAAAGAAACATGAATTCCTTGGGGCTTCGTGGTACTTGATTTTTGTAGACGAGAAAAAAAAAAAAAAGAGAACGGGAGAGACTTTAAGTGGAAAAAAGTTTGGGTTTTTAGAGGTGTCTTTGAAGGAAGTATGATTTTTCAACAAATGAATTCAAATTTTCTTAAAAGAAAAGTTGTGACTACCCTTAAATCTCAGTTTCAAGTCTTGATAGCAATTTTTGCCATGTTTTCTTTTAGTGAGAAGTTGTATGTTGATTTTCTTGAACTATAATCTGGTGTTTAACCATGCTGATGCTCGATCTCCATGGTAAGTTTTGTGATGAATGTATGGTTGAACGATATAAGGATTGTTCATGGAAGTTGTATATAATTAATCATCTCAAGTAGTTGTGTGTGTGACCCTAAAAATGGTTTAATGGGTTGTGTTGGTAAATCTTTATTTATGTTAACTTTTGTAAATAGTTGTTTTGTGGACTAAGTATTAAGGCAATGTGATTCTAGGGATTTTTTTTTTTTTTGCCTAAAAGGATTTTAAATTTAAGAATTTTTTCTAGAATTTATAGTTCTAAGTAAAAGCTTTGGTTTTGGATCAATCCGAGGTGTGGAAAAGGTTTTGTAGCTTCAAAGCTCCTGTAGAGAATCTGGGTGGACTATGTTTCCAAGTACCTTTTTTTGGCTGCAACTAAAAAAGAGTTATATATCAAAAGCTAGCTCAGTTTTTCTGAAGGTTTTCCAAACTAAATTTTTAGGGGACTAATTCCGTATACCCTTTATTTGGCCTATTTGGCCCAATTAAAGTTCAAATAAATAGTAGTGTTCAACATAAAAGTTGTAGATGATGAGACTGTAAATTTTGTCTCTCTGAAGTAATCCATTTGGGCATTGTAAAAGAAGTTGCAGTATTGTTACTTGAGGTCACTGTTTTACAAAGGTGTGTTAAATATATTGACAAATGATTAAGAACAAATTATCTCCCATGAATGGTTGATTGTGTCATATGTCTTGTTGAATTTTTGTTAGTGTTTATATGGGACGTTTTGATGATTATCTTGTGTGTGGTCACTCAATTGAGAGTTACTAAAATTTAACTCATAACTTGTATTTTTTGTCAAAGTCTTAGTTTGTATAGTTGGGTGACTACTTGATTCTGAATGCTTACTGTTTCATGTTGGTTCGTATTGAATTGAAGTAGCCGAAACTATTGAATGTGTGAAATTCCAACCTAAGGAAGGTTATTTGGTACTCAAAAAGTTGAATTGAAACTTAGATTTTTGTATTACTTGAATTAAGGTGGAACAAAATGTTGTTTGTGCGTAGCTTATCTAACGTGAGGTTGCATGAGTGGTTTTGGTATCTAGTTGTCTCACAACAATATTATAGGATGTTATTAAAGATATTAGTACTCGAATTGCCAAAGGAAGCAATTGATTGTTGATGTTCGATGAAGAGATTGATCGAGATTTGGAAGCGTATAGTTGATTAAAGGGCCTGTCATGGGCAAGTAGTAGAACATCATAGATCGAATTAATCATTTGTTGCTAGTTGATGGTAAGTTGCTATTGTTTTGAAATAGTGGATTACAGCACGTTTAATAGAGATTGTTAAGTGAACAATCTTGCTATTGAACTTATGGCTATTTGACGTTTTATGCCTTAAGTTGGTTTGAGTTGGACTATTATTTGTTAGGTAGTACTTTTTGAAGTTTCAATCAGTTTATATACATGCCTGTCGAGGTATCTTACAATTGTTGGTCGTGATCTGAACAACTCCATACATGAAGGGTTAAGTTATACAAAAAATCTTTTGCCTACATTAGCACAAAGTCGAACCCCATGCTTGAGTTGAAAAATGCACACAGCTGGACCCTGTGTTTGGGTCAAATAATGCACAAAAGGTTTTGTGCTATATTGGCACAGAAGTATGAGTTAACTTTAAATGAAAAATGTTCACAACCTCATTACTGGTCACTCAGTAAGATCACATTTGTTCGAATGCTTAAGTCATTAAGTTCTTTAAAGAAAAAGAATGGCGATGCGAATTATAGAGTCATCTGATCGAATGCTAAGTGGATGAACCATTTGATTAAAGGATGATAAACGACATGATTGAAGGTTGGCGAACTGTTTATGTGAAGTTAATGAACCTTTTGGTTAAAGGATGATAACCGTCTGATTAAAGTTTGATTAAGTTAGTTGGTTTGAATTTGAATGCTATGTTTGTGTAGTTTGACACGTAGTTTTAAAATTGTTATGTCATTGTTTATGTGTATTTATTCACATATGTTGAAAAAATATGAGATAAATTCTTAAAACTGTTACATCAATTGTTCATAATATTATTTATAATATAACTTGGTAGGAGTCTTCTTGATATAAGCCTTTTGTGAAGTGTTTTATCACTCACTATTTGTTGTTAATTGCCTACCTATCGATAGATTAGGATTTGAACCTAAATGCACTTCTTCCTATGGTTCATTAGATTTCTTCTTCTGGAATCCGTCTCTAGAAGCTACAAAGTCCAGATCTTAATAGGGGTTGCCTTAGGGACCCCTTTCATAAACCAACATCGAGACTCTCATAGATGCGGAGAATTTTTGCCTTCGTGGATTGGGTGCGAGGGGGTGGGGTTACCAACAGATCGAGATGGATACCTCGGAAGCAATTTAAACAGCATTGAATTGGGACCAAGACGACATAAGCTCTTCAGTAAAGGGGGCTTCTGCTTCTTTTGCCCAATGGATACAATTTGCTTATGAGAAAATTTCATATGGGTTTAATGTACTTTTATCTTTAACGGATGGCTTAGCATTTAATGCAGGTCAAAGCATATGGTTGGCTGATTGGCTCCTTGGGAAGAAGTACCAAATAAATGACTACATAAATCAGAGGTTTGAGCATAAAGACTCCATTGGCTTGTAAAAAAGGGTCCTAATCCTTGGGGATGTGGCAATACATCTAAAAAATTATTCGGTCGAGCGAATTGCCCTTTGGATCCAAGAATAATGACATGGAAAAGAAAAAAAATATCTCAAAATTACTAAAGTACCCTCTCCAACGATTATATATCTAGGGTATAATGAACTTTTAAGGAATTTTTTAACCCTTATAGTAACTGGGCTTTTCAAACAGATCTCATACCAGAATCTAGCAGTTCTCTCTACTGCTTTCTTTCACTACCATAATTCTTCCAAGAAAGCTTGAATTTTCTTTCCAAAGTTTTAATTTGAAGATCAACGGAGCTCTCACACCACCACTATCAATTGAGATATGATTCTTTTTTCACATATTATATATTGTGGCTTAAAGACTTTCGAATGTTAGAATTAGTGATGATGCTAATGCTAGAGAGTTTTTTGATTTTGTATTTCCCAAAGAACTGCCCCTGATATTTTTTGCTGAATCAGCAATGGCCTAAGGTACTCCTGAGAATAGTTCTCAAGAGAAAGGTAGGAAAAGATTTAGTGTATGGCAATACATGAAAATTAGGACGGATTCTAATGAGAATACTAACTGTTACACCTCTGATTTTATAATTTATTTTATTATGTATCAAATATTCTACCCGGGTTTCCAAAATTTAAACTCATATCATCTATTATTATTACAAGGAATACGCTGCTAATAATGCTTACTTTACCAAAGACATTGGCTTAGTTATTTATTGCATATAAACCTTTTGAAGATATTTGAATATATATGTTCTAATATAAGCTATATAGATATAGATCGAGTTGAACGGACCTTAAGGGTTAAACCCCATTAATCCAAAAACCTTACATATATATACACACACTATATATATACTAGTTAGAACTTGATACCTATGGTATAATGCTTTAAGCAACCACCTAAACCCTAAAAATTTGCTCACTAAATCTTTCTCTTATATAATTGTTAAATAGCATTTATTTTCCACTGTTCCTAGAACGAAGTCCCTTTCAGCTAGTGTCCTTATCAATTATTTCGCTTAAGGATTTTTACAAAAGAAAGGGGTGAGCTCGAATGGCTCAGTATGGATATTAATAAAACAAGGAAAAATAAATTGACCTTCAAAATAATAAGTATTCAAGCAATAATCAATCAACTGAGACAATAAAATGCAAATAAATTCAATTTCATTTGAGTTTGACTTGTTCGGTCCACTCCCATTTATTTATTTGTACAGCTTTTTGCTTTAAGCAAGGTTATGATCATGTCCAAATATCACATTTCTATTAATATACTCAAAGTTAATATGTGTCATGACAGACTTTAGGTCATGAAAGTAAATTTGCGGAGTCTCAGACAAAATAGGAAGCCAAAGTTTCTCTAGGTCAAAGCTTACAACAACAATACTCAAAATGCTCACACCACATGGTCCAATATGGAAATGTCATTGTTGAAGAATTCGAATTTTTAATGAAGGTGGTGTGCAATTATTTATTCATAAGAACGGTATATGCTTTATAAAAATAAATGGTTTAGGGGATGATGACAAAGTACCCTTGCAAATCACTAAGAATTCATATTCTTAGTAGCGGATCCGAGCAATTCCTCCTATTTACAATTAATACCAATCATCCATATGTTATTTACGTATTCTTTTTTAAACATATATTCCTAAGTGGTTCTAATTTGTGCATTGTTATTTAAGTATGCCCAAAACTCCAATTAAAGTGCTTATTGGACGAAAACAGCCGAAGAGTGGGATGTTTTGAACTATGTGCGGCCAGATCTGGAATTTGTCCACTTTATGCAGAAATTTTTGAGAGCCATAACTCTTTTAATACAAATCTAATTTAGGTAATTCTTGTATTTATTTTGAAGAAAATTTAATTTTCTACAATTTTGTGTCTCAACTAAAGGCCAAATCACACTCTTTGACGTTGAAAACTGCATTTTACAAAATATATATATAAAGAACTTGGAGAAACTTTCATTTCTTGGTGATTTTTACTCAAAATTCCACTAGGGATACAAAGAGTTTAAAATGGCTTATAGGTTTTACAAAGGGAAAGTAATTTAAAATTTTAAAATAAGTCTTAAAATTATACTTTCCTTAATGAATTATGATGTGGACTTCTTAAAAGAAAACTGGTCAAAAACTATATGCAATCCTATTAGAACAGGGGGAATTACTGGTCTTGCTGCTCCTTCTTGGTTCCCCTACTTCCTCTTTTACTTGTATACTCGTTCCTCTCACCCTTTCTCTTTCTAGCTATTTATTTCATTTTTATTTTTGGGTTTGTTTTTCTATTTTCTTTTTAGCCTAAATAGGAGAGTTGGTTAGTAAAATCAACGGTGATGGAGCATGCCACTTCATTCCCTCTCTTTAGACTTAATAATGAGGCTATACCCTCCCCTCACATGTCTCCATCAATTCTCCCCATTCTCCCATTTTCCCACGTGCTTCATCCTCCCAAATTGGTTTAATTGCTGTTTTATTTAAGGGTATGAATTATAAATAGTCATTTTTTCCACTACATTTAGAGGTATATTAATCTTCAAGTTTTATTTTTATTAAGGTTTCATTTTATTTTTGCATTAAATTCAAACTTGATCAAGAATACAATTAATTAATTTCAATTAATTCTTTTGCATTACTGTTGGTATTTATTTAGGGATTATACACTTATTGTTTAGTTTGCAAACTTGTCATAGTTCGTGTGGTGCCGATGCTATGAATAAGCATTTAAAAACTTGTCACAGCACATCTCAAAAATATTTGGGCAAATGATGAAATTGTGAACTTAGATGGTGGAGGCATCAACCGAAACAATATCTGGTTCTTTCTGCAATGGCCTATGATCTACTAACCACTCTATTGTCTACAGTGGTTTCAGATAGTTCTTTTTCCGTATGTAGCAGGGAACTTGATGAACAGAGAAGTTGGCTCACGCCTGCCTCGTTGGGAATGTGCATTTGTGCTTGAAGAATTGGCATGCAGCCAAAAAGAGAGACAAAATTTCCATGGAAGATTATGAAACTGACTCAAGTGATGAGGAAGGGAGTTAAGCAATAAATATGAATTCAATATATATACTGTGTAGCTCTCGCTTCCATGAGTATAAATTGTGAACGGCTTAGAAATAATATATAATTATTTATTGATTTGTGCTGTGGGTACTCACATTAATTTCTGGTATAAGTTTTCTATTTTTCCTTTTCCAATTAAGAAAAAGGAGGCGCAATTGAACCGGGCCACAGGCCTTGGGCCATGAGTCCCGGCCCAGCACGGCCAAATTGGGGCAAAGGACCAGACCAGCCCGACTCGCATTGTTCAAAGCCCAATTGGTCCGGGGCAACCAGCGGCCCGTCGCCACGCCTAATCACCTCCAATGCTCCTCTTCGCGCGCCTTCGCCTTTTTCTCCGCCTTCAGTTCATCTCCTGAGCCAGATTCCTCCAATCACAGGTGCCATTCCAATTTCAAGGTCAATATTCCGGCTGTGCTACGCATATGATTGTCGGCGTGATCCAGCCCGTATCAGTCCCTAACGGCTATGTGGCCCATTATTTTTAAAAGGAAAATCGGTAAAATTACCAAGTTACCCCCTCCAACAATTATACGTCAAGGATACAATGGACTTTTATGGTGCTTTGAGACCCTATGAATAGACTGGGTTATTTCAAACAAATCCCATGCCAAAATCTCTCAATTCTTCCTGCTGCTCTCTTTCTCTATCCTAATTCTTCAAAGCTCTCCCACCACCACTCTCAACTGAGGTGTAATTCTTGTTCTATGAACAGTCTCTTAAAAATAAATTAAATGAAGGCATTCTGCAACTATATGTTGATTTGTGTTGTAAGCCAAGTTATCAAACTCAGCTCGACGAGTCGACACAGTGACCCGCCAATCTGAGCCATAACCCAGTTTAGGTTGTCTATTGACCCAACTAACACATTTGTATCAATATATCAATCATTTTTCTAATTAAAAAGAGTTTGGTGGAAAAATGATTAAACCTCTCCCGTCTTGATTTTTGGGTTCATTTCCAGAATGTTCTTTTGGATATGTCTCAATATTGTGGTTATTCACAGAACATACTCGTGAGTGGGACATACTCTTTTATTTTGATTCATGTTTTCTCTGGACTTAATAGATTATGCTGCGGAAAAAACAATTTTTGTCAATTTGAAGGACAGATCTAGAATGATTGAACGGTGACCAACCCTCAAGCGATGTAAATAAGAATACGTAATTGACTTTTAATTTAAGCATTGAATTAGAAAATATTATATACGCACATGTGAATTTGGAAAATGCAAAAGAATTCGTGAACATACGCAACATTCTAGAGTATACAGCTAAGTGACATTAAATCGACTAGATTGCGTTTTATTTCGTGTAATTAATGCTTTAAAGAGATTGAAAGTATCTCCCTCTTTTTCTTCTATTTGAATAATGACATCAGGTCTTAGCGATCAAGATAACTATTACATTTCAAGTTTATCTTTACAAAATACATATTACATATGTAATTTGCTTCACAGCTCAAAATAGCTATTATTGCACTTCAAGTTGAAATCTTTTGTATTTTTTATCCCTCCCCAAACTTTCAGGGGCTCAAGAAAGGAAAAAAAGAAAAGAAAAGAATACACATCTCTCAGTATTACATAAAAAAAGTAATGTTACTTATCTCGAAAAAAATAATCACACCAAAATCTCATTACTCACGTAGAGATGAACTCCACATGACCCATCCATCACATGTGTGCAGCCCACCTGTCTACTTGTTCTGTTTTGAAGAACAATAATTTTATTTTTGAAAATTTTAGCTATTAAGATGATAAAAAGTAGGAAATCCTTGGGGGATCCAGTTGAGTTGAGATCTTCAAACATTCACAAGGGGACAGGTGCATTCTCATCCTTCCCAAGCTTATCATCTAGTACCGAAGCTAGAAATTTTACGCAAGAGAATGAAATTTATCAAAACTAATAAAAATAATGGCAATCATATGTAATAAAAGAAGTAAGATTTAGAAGCTTCATAGCATTGAAAATCAAGATAAAGCGCAACCAGGATAAATTTCTTTTGGATGGAAAAAAGAGGCTAAACAAGCAAAAATAAATAAACACAAACTCACGCTTGAGGCGAGAAAATTCAGCCGATAAGGTGTAAACCTTAAATATTTAAAGAGAAAACATAACTTCCAGTCATATAATCAAGAAAATCACCACGAATAAAGAGATACTAAAGCCCGGAAATCAAGATAAAAGTTATCTAAAATAATAGGTTAAAGCTTAGGTTAGCACAGTAATGAGAGGGAAAAGGGAAAAAAAAAAAAATTAAGGGTAGGAGTAAAAAAAATATGGACAAAAGGAATTTATTAGAACTGTAATTATGATGAAACGTAAGATTAGGAATTTTTTTAAGAAAAATAAGGAGGACAAACTTAAGATGGATTTGCAATTATGAAGAAAAATAAGAGTAGTAATTAATATTATTTTATTTATTTTAAAATAAGGAGGACTCCCCCTTATTTTCTTAGTAGCTCTGCCCGTGTTGCTCTCTACCAGTCGGATTCTTGGAGTTCAAGCTGTTTGAAAATTTTGGATTATCTGAAATGGGCAAAAAAAAAAAAAAAAAGAAGAAAAAAAGGAAAAACAAACCCATCCACCCCCAAAAGCTTTTCCCAAAAGTTTATGGTCCTTTTATTCAAAAAAGAAGGAAAGAAAAAAAGGTAGATGTTCTTGCATTTTATTTTTCAAATGTTCTTAAGAAAGGATTGGCAGAGAAACCTTTGATATTCGGAACTCCGATCTTCTTTTGTTGCCTCCATTTTTTGCGTTAAGCAAACAATAATGTTGTCGAACAAGGTGCCGGAGATTATCTTTTGGCATATACCAAGTAAAGTTTATAAGAAAGTGGCCCCGAAGATTGGAATTCGCAAGCCTTGTGCAGGTTCAATCGAAAATGAGAGCTGCTTCCCAAGAAGCTTGAATTGCGTATCATGAAACTTCTCGCGTAAAGGTTTTCAGTTAAGGTAAACAAGGTAGGTAGATGCGTGTACTTAGGAATAAGAATGGGAATGGGAATGTTGATTTCTATTTCATTTTTGGGTAAGGTAATAAAGTGATCATTCCTTGCAATAGTCACTCTTTCGGATATCATGAAACTTCTTGCAGAAACGCTTTTTGTTAGGGTAAACAACGTAGACAGATGCATGCACTTAGAAATGAGAAGGGAAATGAGAATACTAATTCCTATTCCATTTTTCGATGACATGAAAGGTAATGAAGTGATCATTCATTACAACAGTCATTCTTTTGCATAAGAGAATTTTTATTCTCATTCTACAATTCATTCCCATCCCCAGGTGATGTTTGTCAATCCCTCTTTATATTTTTGACAGCGATTCTGAATATTAGGGCAAGTTCCTAGACTGCATGAATTTACACCATTGTATCAGACTTAAACTTCAGGGAGTTCTTACTGTTGTAGTTAGGGGTGAAAATTAGTCGATTTTAATGGGTTTTCACATAAAATCACAAACAAACAGACCGAATATCTTTTCTTGTGGAGAAAAAAATTAAAAATTGGCCGACCCCACCAAAAATACAAAACCCATGAAAGTAGAAAAAACTGACCTGTCGATTTGCTTTTATGCAGTTTTCTCACAATTATAATGATGGATAGAAAATCATAAATTTGGATCACCGCAAATGATAATTCAATCTGAACAAAGCGAAAATGCACTTTAAAATATGATTTTTCTGAGGCTTACGTTTTTGTGAATGAGCCCATGATAATTCTCCTGCATCTGCAACATCACCATCTTACTTACAATGCGAATCTCCTTCGTCGTCCACGTGCCGCGCAAATTCCTCAAATCCGTAATCAGAACCAAATAATTCGCCTCCCCAGCTCTGAGATTTAAATCGATGCCCTTCTCCAAGGATCGCCTCAATCAAAGCGACTTCTTGAGATCTCCATACACATTTGAAGCACATAGGCCTCCCCTGACGGTCGATGTCGCAGTTCGAGAGGGTGGCGGCGCTCTCGGGGTCGTCGGGTCTCCAATCCACGCCGAGGATCCCCTCTGCCCCAAACTTCCTGTGCCAGATTAATGTTCTACGAAGCATCTTAAAGGCGTTGATGACCTTGAAATCGTCGGCGCTGAAGAGCCTCATCAGGACATAAGTGCACTTGTTGCCCTTTCTCGGGAGCAAAGGATCGAGCCACTAGTTCGAGGAGGAGTAAGGCGCTAGAGATGTCGTCGTCGGGTGGAGTGGACGTCGCTGGCTACGCCGTTGGGGAAGAGGGATGAGCGAAACCACAGCACGGCTGTATGTTGCCGTGGGAGGAGATTAGGGTTAGGGAAAGGGGGGTTTAGTTTCTAATATATATAATTTTTTTTTATATATTAGTATTATATAAATTATATATGGGAAAAAAATTAATATATAGCAGCTGCAACTAACTTACGTGCAGCTGCTGCATTATGATACTTAAAAAAAAAAAACAAGACTCAAAACGACATCGTTTTGGACATTTCTTTTTTTTTTTAAACTTCTCTTGTGTTTGTGTTGTACCTAAATAAGGTGCAATTGCCGTACCAAAGTTAAGCTATATATATATATTGATTAGTAGATGTAATTTTTCCCTAAGGCTACCAAAAAATCAATCGACCAATGCGGTTTTTTATGGAAAAACCGACCGACAAAAAAATCGATCAATGCGGTTTAGGTTTGATCGGTTTCGGTTGATTCTTTGATTTTCTGGTTTGAACTTACACCCCTGGTTGTAGCATCCGGTCTTGTTTGGTTGTTTTAGCTAAACTATTGTTAGGCGCCAGGAGAAACTACATTTTAGTTCCCTTCTTTCTCAAATTCCTTTGCTCTGCATCTCAAGTAAAGGACAGTTTTTTGCCACTGTGCTGAATGGCAACCGAACAAAGATGGTGAAATCTCTCAAGGTAATGTCTTCCATAATAGATCAAGAATGCCTAAGTATGTTTGTTAATCGCCTCTTTATGTCTTCGATATCCATTTTTGTTATCAGGGGAAGTTTTTAAACTACAAAAGTTTTCTACGTTGCATTAGACTCGAGCTCAGGAAGTTCTTACTGTTTTAGCATTCAAATAAACAAAGGCATTGTTCAGTTATGTTAGCTGACCCATGAGCCCAATGAGCCAGCCCAACCATTTCCCTCCCTATGGTTCTTGTCAACATTCCAAGAAGTCCCATCCCCATTGTTCTCCCATGAAGGCTACCATGCATTAATATTTTTCTCCCATGAATCCAATGAACCATTCCAACCATTTTCCTCCCAAGAGTTTTTGTCAACATCCGGAGATGTCTCATCTTTGTTATTCTCCCATGAATTCTTATATGCATCAATATTCTTCTCCCATGAATTCAATCCCAATGAATTATCCAGGACATTTCTCCATTCATTGCCCTCCCAATGGTTCTGATCGACATCACGTTTTTTAAATTTTCGTCAGTGTCCCGCCATCCAATGCATGCAAACTCACTGATAGGAAGAGCGAGACCTATAATCACATCTTCTTTATCTTTGTCTATAGGGAATTCCTCGGGTTCTCGCTCTAGTTCCAACAATAGCTTTGGATCCATGTTAGGGTTCTAGTCAATTTTATCAATATATATGTTTGGATCCGACAAGGAGATATCACAAGGGAGGCCGTTGATATTTGCCCAATATATGTTTCTAGCGTTGTTGAATGCCTCTTCACCAGCTGAGTCATTTCATTGAACTACATTTTCGTATAAGAACATATACTTTTGGGTTTCTAAGAGTTTATGCCATGGAATTGAGCCAATGGAAGCACGAAATTGTTTCTCCCATGATGGCACTTTGACCTGCCAAGAACCTGCACATAATAATTAAATCTCAAACAAACCCTTCCATGAAAGAGAAGACGAAAAATATAATGCAAAAATGAAATAAATCAATAAAAGTTTTTTGTCATCAAAAAATGGTAAATGGTGCAATTAGCAAAGCTAAATAATGTTTAGTTCCACTTTACCAGCGCTTCTAGGTTCAAAATAGTTCAAACATTCCATTTCTTTTCCTTTCTAAAATCTCAGGATCTGTACATGATAATATTTGATATGCTCTTTCGTTTTTTCAAGGTTTCCCATTTTTAAAACAAAGACAAAAACTTGAACATATGTATCCAAACAAGAAATACTTATGCAAATTTCAAGCCCAAGGGAAAAAAACATCCAATGCGTAATACAAGGGAATCGTCGAATTCTATATCAAAATAAGAACCCTAAAACAGGAAGAAAAAAAAATTTTGGGACAGAGGGAATAAGGGAAAACAAAAATAAGTAAACAAATACTGATGACCATCATTTGCAGAAGACTTGTCAGAATCTAAAACGCCCACATATGGCACACCAAAGAAAAAAAAGAACCAAATTGGAAGGTACAATTTCTCAATAATGAGGTACCCAAAATCAGGAATTCCACATACCTGTGGGTGGTTTCCGGTAATTCCTTCTTCTCCTCTGAACTTCTTGGTACTCAAATTCATCCCTTTTGTTTCTCCAACCACCCATCACTATACCCAGAAATCAACCAAGCAACTCAATAGAAATACTGATCGTAAAATCACGAAAAACTCAAAACTCCAAAAGGCTCCGATTACAAAGCATGAAGATGAATCGAAGAGAGAACGAAGGAATCAAGAAAAAACAAGAAGAAAAAAAAACAAGAATTTGATTCTCTGCGGAGAAAGGCGATCTGGGGGATGTTGGCTTGACATTTGAGGAAAAACTATAGAGTGGTTTGAGAAAGGACAAGCAGAAGATCAAGAAAATGTGCCCTTCGTTGGGGTTTTGAGATTCAAGTATATATATAGCCCTCTCAGTTCCACTGAAATTATTTATTATTCATTCCGGAAAAGTCTAGAATAGGGAACTGAGGTGTCCACACGCGCACCAATTTAAATTCCCATCGTGTTTCAAACGCCTTCCTCATGAGCTTGTAACCATATCATTCCTCAGGTTCTATAAATGATTAATGCTCTAATCCCATGAATTAAATGGTCTTTCACCCCGTCGAGTATCTCAAAGACGGTATCTGCTGGATTTCTACACTGGGGTCTTTGGCTCGCGTCTCGCCCACGTCATGAAGTCTAATATTATGTGAGGTTACCATATGGGGAAGGAAAAATATTATATAGAAGTTGTAAGAATGACATTTTATCATATTGGTTTAAATGCTGTTCTTAATAATTAAACATTTTCTTCATTGTTTCTAGAAATCCAACCAAGAAAGTGTTGTGTCCAATGTTATCAAACCTAGACCGGCTCGACAGGTCATTCCGGTGACTCGTTGACCTGACGCCCGAACTGGTTCGGGTCTCTAATTGGCTCAGCTTACACATCAGACTGTCCAAACCCTTTGGGTTTAACGGGTCGACTTGCAGACCGTAAAACTCGGCCTTACCCGAACAAGAACCGGAGACCTAAAAGGGAAAAGGAAAAAAAAACAGAATAAAAAGGAACTATCCCATTTCTTACGATCAGAAGCAAAAGAAAAAATAGAGAATGGAACCCTAACCCTACAATCCTCTGAGCACCTTCGCTGTCTAGAGATCTTCAGCTTCCATCAGAATCCGACCCTTGCAGTGAGATTGTTCCATCTGACATGTATTGATCCGCATAATCAATACCAAAGGGAAGACTTGCCTCAAGTCCTTCAGGCGACTCTTCTTTGTGTTTGCGAGCTGATGCAGCTCAAGGGCATCATCCCTCATATCCTCAGTATAGTGCCCAAGGTTTATCACATTGTCATACACCATAGAAAGAGGGAGAGTAATGCTTTAAGAGTGTTAGGATTTAAGCGGTTACTTAAAGTATTACCCCTAGGTATCAAGTTTGGAATATGTACACCATTGTCTCCTGTTAGTATATATAGTATATATTTAGAGTTTTTAAGCTAATAGGCTCTAACCCGTGAAGCCCGTTCAACTTGATGCATGTCTATTTAACATATATTAGAACGAATATATTATGATATAAAATATTCTCAAGAATCTCGAACCTTATTCGTACATGACTCAATTAATTGAGTCGAGCACTCGAAGTCTATTTTACAAAGATTTGGTAATGACCAAGTATTACTAAATGAAAAGTTAAGTCTATAATCACTTCTTTACATCAGCGTATCGGTATACTAGGATATTGTAATGGCAGCTCAGCAAAAAGCACACTGAACAGGCAGTGGGCATTGAAATTAAACACTTTTAGGAGTAAAAAGTAGCATGGCATTCCCTGGTTCTGTTGCTTCAAACTAAACTGCCTCTTCAAGTGAGGCTTAAGGATCCGTTTGAATGGTAAAAATGAGAATGAGGATAAGAAACATAACATTCATCTTGCTCTCATTCCTTTGTAATTCCAGTCCTATTCCCGTTTTCTCTTACCTTCCAAACTGAAGTTTAAATTATGTTGCTCGGTAAACTAGTTTTTTACCATTCAAACTGAACCTAACTGTTTTGATCAATTATGTTTGGTAAACTGGTTTTAACAATTGCATATCAATCCATGTGTGTATAAAGTTGTTACTCGTCTTGCGGGAATAAAAAAGTATTCAATTTCATAATTGCTTCCTTTTTTTCCTACTGTTATTTTCACTATTTTGGTGAAATTTGCACCACATGACGCCATGAGAAGAAGAGTGCAGGTTTGGTGGCACGCCACGTTTGGAGCTAATGAAAAATGAAATCGAGCATAATGCATTATCATGCTTCAGAAATGGGCCTAAATATCTTTGGCCAAGTATATCCAGTTATGTTCTCCAAGTCTCACTGGGTGACTCGCAGTCACCTGTTACTTCCTAGATTCAGGTGGAGGGTCCTATCCTGAAGTCATGTCAAGGGCTCAAGCAAATTGGCTTGAACGCAAATCCCAAGAGATCAACACTGATTCCAGGTATAAAATATGGTAGCCCTGCCTCTCAAAAATTAAATTTTCCTGAATTTAGTAGAAACATACTGTTAAAGGTTGGGACAACGTATGAAGTCCATTTCTGGCTTTTTTTTTATAAGTTGCTTATTCTGAAAAGGGTAGATGTTCTTGCATTTTATTTTTCAAACGTTTTTTAGGAAGGATTGGCAAAGAAACCTTTGGTATTCGGAACACCGATCTTCTTTTGCTGCCTCCATTTTTGCATTAAGCATATAAAAATGTTGCCTAACAAGGTGCCAAGATAATCTTTTCGCATATACCAATTAAAGCCTAAAAGAAGGTGGCTCCGAATGTTTGGAATTCACAGGCCTTGTGTTGGTTCAATCAAAAAAAGAGAGTTGCTACTCAAGAAGCTGAATTGGGTCTCACATAAAGGCTTTCTGTCAAGGTAAACACCGTAGGCAGATGCATGCACTTAGGAATGAGAATCGGAATGAGAATGTTGATCCCTATTTCCTTTTTTGGTAATATAAAAGGTAATGAAATGATTATTTTATGAAATGGTCATTCGCTAGTGTACGAGAATTCCTATTCTCATTCTAGTCCCATTTACATTTCATTCCCACCCTCCAACGACAACCTTACAGCCTCATGGTCTTAAAAGGAGTTCACTTCACTCCCCAATTTGAATTTTTCTTTTTAGATTATCTGCTCTAGGCCAACGAATAGTTGTTTCCTCGCTAGAAGCGTGATTCTAAGTTGGAAAGGTTTTAGGCCCAGTTTTGGGGAGCATGTCTTTGAGCGTATATGTTGGAAAAGCATTTTCTAATAGAAGCAGGCATTTAGTAAATTTTTAGAAAGCCAAAAATGCCTATGCAAGCTTGAAAATAGCTTTTTGGATAAGGGATAATTTTGATAATATTCAAAAGGCATGTTTGTGCTTGGACTAATTGGGGACTTTTTCAAGACGAGAAATCTCTCGGGTTCTTGTCCTCCATAATCGATCGAGAATCCCCAAGTAATGTTCCTCTTTACATTTTCAGCAATGATTCTGAATGTTAGGGAAAGTTCCTGAAGTGCATGAATTTACAGCATTGTATTAGACTTGTGCTTACTGCTGTAGCGTTCAAATAAACAAAGTAAGGTTTTGTTTGATTGTGTTAGCAAACCTATTATTAGGTGCTGGGAAAAACTTCGTTTTGGTTTCCTTTTTTCTCAAATTGCCATGCTCTGCATCTGAAGTCAAGGACGTGTTTTTTTTTTTTTTTTTCATTTGGTCAGTTTGCTGAATGGCAAGGCAAATTTCAACTTTGTAATGGCACTGGCAAGTTTCAAATTTTTTATGCCATTTGACCTTTTCCCTGCCATTTCACTTCAGGGAAGGCGCGTGGACTGATTGGAGGACCCCTACAGCCCGTGAAATATCTTAAGGTCATGTCTTCCATAATTGATCAAGAATCTCCGAGGCATGTTTGTTAATTGCTTCTTTACGTTTTCGGTATCCATTTTTTTGTTATTAGAGCAAGTTTTTACGGTGCATGACTTTACTACGTTACTTTAGACTTGAGCTCAAGAAGTTCTTCCAGTTGCAGCATTCAAATAAACAACGTAAGTTATTATTTAGTTATATTAGCTGACCCATAATTATTAAATCCTAGGAGAAACTAGGGTTTAGCTTCCCTTTTCTCATATTGCCTTTTATTTGCATGACTTTGTTTGTATCTTTACCACTTTGCCGATAGGAAAGGTAAGTTTTAACTTTTTAATGCCATGATTAATTCGTGGCTATAAAACTGAGAAGAAATAGAATAGTCATTTTTATGGTAATAAAATAGATAAACAATGTTAAGTCTTAACATGCATTAATATTTTACTCCCACGAGCCCAATGAGCCAACCCAACCATTTCCCTTCCCAAGGTTCTTGTCAGTACTACCAACCCCATTGTTCTCCAATGAAGGCTGACATGCATTAATATTTTTCTCCCATGAACCCAATGAACCATTGCAGCCATTTTCCTTCCAAGAGTTTTTGTGGACATCCTGAGGAGTCTTTTCTCTATTATCCTCCCATGAATTATGACACACATCAGTATTTTTCTCCGATAAATTCAATCCCAATGAAATATCTGGGACATTTCCCCATTTATTTCCCTCCCAAAGTAAGATCAATTGTTTCATATATATTATACATACATACATACATATATATATATGTATGTATAGGTATATATATATGAAGGAGCCTACTTTTGAGTCTTGGGGATGGAGAAAGATCCTCTAGTTAAGGCCTCTGGTTCGCCAATTCTAGAGCTAGAAAGGGGGGAACGGTTGGGACATTCATTTCTGGTTTGACAGTTGGTTGGCCTGGGGACCTCTACGCAGCATGTTCTCAAACAGAGAAATTACAGATCGGGTATTGCTAGAAACTCTACAGTTGCGGATGTGCTTGTCCCTGGAAGATGGAGTCGGCCGGATAACATGAATGGTATGCATATTTGGAATGAGCATATGCCAGTTCTGTATGAGAGTAGGCAGGATTCTCTCCAGTGGAATGGTGGGGCTTTTAGCATGGCTGCTACCTATGAAGGTTTTAGAGCTAAAGGCCAGCACCAGCCATGGGCCACAGTGGTCTGGGCTGAAGGCATAATCCCACGACATTCCTTTTTCCTTTGGTTGATGTTTTAGGACAGATTGGCTACGCAGGAGGTTTTGCTTTCCATGTCCAGAATTACAGAAGGGTTATGTGGTTTCTGTGGACAATGCCCTGATTCTAAGGATCACCTCTTCCTGGAATGTGCCATCCCGAATGCTTTGATTTATTTCTGGGCCGGGTTCTACAATGTTAACTGGAGCAACAAAAACAGCAGACGGTTCTGTGCATGGTTTGCTGCCTTCTCGGGCAACAACCTGAGACATCATTATTCGTATGCTTCTAGGAACAGTTTGCTACAATCTCTGGAAGGAAAGAAACGAGGCCACCCTTAGGAAAAGTCCGTAAACCTCACGGCTATGAAAAATCAACTGCTTAAAGTGGTCCCTGATCGGGCGTAGGGCCTTCATACATCTCTATTATTGGAATGTATGTTGTTTGGTGGCTATCTTCCTACGTAGATCAACATTTTCTCTCGCACTTTGTGACACTTTATGTGGTGCGAGAAGGTTTGAGTTCTAAGTGGCTGCTGGTTGTATCTTGTGTTGCCCTTTGGCTGTATTTTCTTACTCTTTTTTGTTTGGCCGTTGGCTGTGGTTTCTTTTCAGTGTTGTTGTGAGTTTTCTTGTTTGGCTTCGGCCTCTTTTTGTAATCTACTTTTTGGTTGATTAATATATTTTAATTTACTAAAAAAAAAGATATATAGATTAGCTAATAAAAATTTGAGCCCTAAAAATAATAAAAAAAAGTTGATATAAGATGTTATGAAAATAATAAAAGACGATTGAAATTTGAAAGTTCCAAGGTTTTACTTTTCATCGGTTCTAGAAATCCAACCAAGAAATTGCTGAATTCAGTTAATATATTATTAGTTAATGAGAAAATTGAAAACTTTAAAATTGTATAAAAGATAATTTAAAATGTTATGAAAACAATAAAAGTCAACTGAAATTCAAAAGTTCCAACATTTATGGAAAAATATTCGATGGCCTTTTTCTGATTAAAAAGGGAAGGATGAAAAAAGAGGAAAAGCTCTCTCTTTTCTGATTTTACCGATCTATTTCGCAAAAGTCATTTTAGATATTTCTCAATATTGCGGCTGCTCACGAAACATAGTCATGGGTGGAGCAAGCTCTTTTATTACAATTCATGTTTTCTTTTGACTTAACATATTATTGTTGGCATGATTTTTCGTATTTTGGTTCTGAGGACTCTTAGTTATATTTCATTTTATTAAAATAAGGATTAACATTATAAAGCGACCCACTTCTAGAATTGGACTTACGGAAGACTCATTTGGGCCTTGATAACGGATGAAGCCAATCAATATGAGCTCATTGCAAGCCCTACCCATAAGTATAGGCTTCATTGAACGCTGAGAGCCTCATTAACACGTGCAGAGGAGGCAGCCAAGAAGAGGACCTCTCCCTCCTCCCAGGGCTTTGGCCGAGAAACGAAGAAGTAAGGGGGGAGTTCCATCCTTTCTCTCTCCATCGGGGGCTCACACATACACGAGTGCACAAATGAAGAGCTTCATCAATCTTCAACATGGAGGCTGTGGCTGTTTAATGCCATATCAGATTTGGGGTTTTCGGCCACACATGGCAGCGGTGGCTCGGCTTTGATCAGAACCGTCCCGGTAGGCATCGAACCATTGATTCGGCTTCGAATGACGGACCATCGTCATCGGATCAGCCATGCCTCCGAATCCCCGATTCGATTTCGATTAGAGTTGTCCCCATCGGACCAACCGAGGCTTCGGATTCGACTATCGCTTATTGATGGATTCATTAATAATGGTGTTCAAAACCATGGCCTATGGCCTTTCAAATCCACTCTGGGTATGGCAGCAGCGAACGCATCGGAACCACCGTCAATGGCATTGGACCTAATGGATCATAATAAACAAGCTTTGGAGATTGATTATCTAAATCGCAGCTTTGCCCATTGATTCTGTGAGTCGATTCAATCCCATCAAGAACGGCATCAGAAACTATGGCCAATGGCTTTTCTGTATGGCCTGAGTAATCTGATTGGAAGTAATGGTTCAAATCACATATTGGCTTGGGTTGCCTTCCGTACAGTTCGAATCGCATACTGGCTGGCATTGCACCGCGAATCACAACTCCATTTGGAAAGTTTGGGCCTAATTCATATGAGTTCTGGTAAGACCCAACTTGAATAACTAATACAAACCCATTTTACATGGATTAAATGTCGCCCAATTGCAAGCCAATCCAGGCCCATTCCTTGAAATTGTTCAAGCCCAGCTTGCCATGCATTGCAGCCGTGCCCATATGAAGGCCTACTACCAAAGCCAACCCACATGCCTTGAATTGCACATATCCTACACGGCCCATTCATTCCCTTCATTGACCAAAACCTTGGGTCCAAATTCAAACTGTAACTCCCAATTAAATTAACTCTCAAGTCAATTGAACTATTGGCTCACCTTAATTATATTGGAGCCTACGGACTTTCAGTTATTATAATTAGGCCCCTAACCTATTCAAATATTATTATTAGGCTTCTAGCCTATTGTTGGTCATCCATGACCTGTGAGGCGATGTGTATCATCTTGCCTATAGCTTACCCTATTTCGGACTATGGCCTAACTTTGTCTAAAGACATCACCTATGTCTAAGGACTCATTCAATTCGTCCAATGGACATCACATGTGTCAAAGGACTTACACAATTTGGCTTATAGCCTACCCTATTTAGGCCTATGGCCTAACGTTGTCTAAGAACATTACCTACACCTAAGGACTCATTCAATTCATCCAATGGACATCATATACGTCTAAGGACTTACAAAATTTGGCTTATAGCCTACCCTATTTGGGCCTATGGCCTAACCTTGTCTATAGACACTACCTATTTCTAAGGCTTTATTCAATTTGTCTAATGGACATTACATATGTCTAAGAACTTACACAACTTGGCCTATAACCTTCTTATTTTGGCCTATAACCTAACCTTATTTAAGGACATCTCCTATGTCTAAACACTTTTCCAATTTCATCCAAAAGACTTCACCCATGTCTAAAGACTCATCTAATATCATTAGAGGGACATTACATATGTTTAAGAACTTACACAACTTGGCCTATGGCCTACCTTATTTCGGCCTATGACCTAATCTTGTCTAAGGACATCCCTTATGTCTAAGCACTTTTCCAATTTCATCCAAAAGACATTACCTATGTCTAAGGACTCATCTAATATCGTCTAAGGGACATTACATATGTCTAAACTTGGCCTATGGCCTACCTTATTTCGGCTTATAGCCTAACCTCGTCTACGGACATCTCTTATGTTTAAAGACTTTTCTAATTTTGTTCAAAAGACATCACATATGTCTAAGGACTCATTTGATATAGTCTAAGTGACATTACATATGTCTAAGGACTTATACAAATTGGCCTATGGCTTACCCTATTTCGGCCTATGGCCATCCCCTATGTCTAAGGACTTTTCCAATTTCATCTAAAAGACACCACCTATGTTTAAAGACTCATCTAATATCGTGCAAGGGACATCACCTTTGTCTCACTTTCCTCAAGGGATGCCCTTTTAAGCCCATGGCCCATTGAAGAGTTCCTCATGTTTTTCTCAGAAACGAGGAAAGGCTTATGACCTTGAGGCTATAGCTCTAATATGTTGCCTTAAGGGCACATAGCACCCTTCAAGGGATTTTCTCATGATTGGGAATGTTAGGCCTAAGGCCCAAAAAGGTTGTGGCACCGCATCCTCCCCCCATGTCTCTCCCCTACTATATAAACTAAACCCTAAGGTTTTAGGATGGGGGCAGTTTTGGGTATTCCAACGATGAGAGAGAAAAAGAGAATAGAGTAAAAGAAATCCATTTCTTTTTCAACGATCCATCAACAATTTACTGTAATGGCAAGGTGAGGATAGCCCATGAAAACTCCACAGCTCTATAAGCCTCAAGAACTATATGGATCTGATTCTCCCACGAAGATATGTAGGAAACCCTATGGATCTAGCCCATAACATCCCTAATAGCCCTGACAGCCACTGTTCATTATTTTATTCATTCTTTAGCCTCTGTTTTCACTTGTTTATAGGCTTATAGCCCTGTTCCTTCCTCTGTTCTTCATATTTAGACTTGTGGTCCATTTTTCAAATTTGCCTCCTATAGATTCCTCCCCATATCTGAGTTTCTCACCCACACTATTCCTTTTAGGATCTCAATCAAAGGTATTTCTTACCTTAGGTATTGGATGTAAACAATCATCTTTTGTTTGGGATGATGTGAACATCAAGCCACAAATCAAAAATTGATGAGTTTGCAATCCACTAAAAACTCGCGAACAATTACATTAAACAAAAAATGACTTTTACGTCAATTTGAAAGACATGATGCAAGTATTATCTATAATTATTGGGCGATGACCAACCATAAGGAGAAACACATACAAGTACCCTAATTGGCTTTTAGTTTAAGAGTCGAATTGGAAAATATTTTATACACACATTTAAATTTAGAAAAGCAAAAAAATATGCGAACATACGCGACTTTCTATAATATATAGATGAGTGACATGAGATTCATTAGACCATACTCTATTTGAGTGTAGTTATGTTTTAAAGATAGAGAAAGTTTCTTCCTCTTCCTCTTCTATCCGAACAATGATGGGATTTGGATGATCAAGTTAGCTATTAGATTTCAAGTTTATCTTTATGAAATAATTATTACTTAATCAAGTCACTTTATAGCTCGAAATAGTTATTATTCAAACTAAAATGTAAGTCTCTTGTATTTTTTATACCATCCCAACCTTCAAGTGGCTCAAGGAAGGGAGGAAAAAAGAAAAAGAAAAAGAATACAAACCTCTCCGTATTACGTAAAAAGTACTAAAAATGAAGACTAACAAAATCCGAGCTCATGCGTGCATCATTTATCTCCACCTCGATGTTAAATCCATTGCAGTAGCACCACAGGTAAATTCAAAAGCCAAAGAGGGTGAGTGACAAGATTGCTCGGTCTGCACATTAGATGTTTGGTATAGAAGAACAATAATTTTATTTCTCTGTAAATTTTAGCCATTAAGATAACAGAAAGGGGGAAAACCTTTTCGGAAATAAGAAAACCTACCTATCCCCAAAAACTTTTTGGAAAGACAAACCCAAACTCATGATGGAATCGTCACCCTCTTTCTCCATCATCTCCGCCGTCGGATTTCATCAGCCGCCGTGCCAGAATCAAGGCCATGATTCCAGCGTCGCTCCGCTGCAAACAGTGTCGGAGATATTCCTCCAATGCTATCGGCGGGATCTTCTTTCAAGATCGCTCTGTTCGCCGACTTCGGAGAAGGTGTCTGGACCGATTGGGAACCTTTGCAAGACAAGAAATATCTCAAGGCTAGGTTCCATAATCGATCGAGAATCCTGAAGTGATGTTTGTTAATCCCTCTTTACATTTTGGGTAGCGCCTTTTTTAGATATTAGGGCAAGTTCTTAGAGTGCATGAATTAACACCATTGCATTAGACATGAGCTTTTGGGAGTTCTTACTTTTGTCGCATGCAAATAAACAAAGTCTTGCTTGGTTGTGTTAGCTAACCTATTATTAGGTGCTAGAAGAAACGACGTTGTAGTTCCCTTTTTTCTCGAATTACCATTTCTCTACACCTCAAGTCAATGACATGTTCTCAATGTTTGTCACTTTGCTGAATGGAGAGACAAATTTCAACTTTGGGAAAAATTCTAAAAGACTTGATATAGTTTAAGTTATCTTTTCAGCGACCTCATGTGATTTAAACTTTATTTATTATAGCTCTTGTACATCTATTTTGTTTTAAATAGAACCCTTCCATCTATTTGTCATACAATTTTGTTAAATGGGAGGTGCATGGCAAGCTATTAAATTTTCACATCATTATTTCAAATATAAATTAATAAAAATAATTTTAAAAATACTTAAAAAGTAGATAAAATTAACATAATTTAAAGAACAAAATAATAAAGGTGAGGCTCCGGTGTATGTATATATAAAATAATGGAATTAAAGCTTCATTTTGAGAAAAGTGCACCAAAATCTTAGTTTCCTCCTTCCATATTTTCTATTCAGACATAGATATTAAGATTAATGGCGATTGAAAATATAGGTTGGGGTTTTCTTATTTTGTTATTTATGTTTTCTTAATTTTTCCTTTTTTTGAAGTAGTTTTATTTTTATTTTAATAACTTACATGTGAGGTAGTGATGTAAAAATTTGATAACTTGTCATGTGTCTCCTTGGTTAATGGAATTGGATGGACAATGGGTGGAAAGGGACTATTAAGAACAAGATGAAAATATAAGGGAAGATAAATAAAATTTAAACCACAAAGGGTCTCTTAAAAAATGACTAAAACCATAAAGGATCTTTTAGAATTTTTCCCTTCAACTTTTTAATGGCATTGGAATATAGCAGTCATTTTCATCATATTAAAATTGGTGACGCATAGCAATTTTTATGGACTATAAGTAGAATAAGTATTCCTGAATGGGGCATAGTACGACCCGAAAAAGAATAACTATTTTAAGCTCTAAAGTATATCATCAAATAAGACAATAGTTTTTCCATAGGTTTAGATTCAGAGTGGAATAGTTATTATGCCGGAGATACGCCTCTGATCAAGGCCAAGATTCTGGTGCTGCTCCAAGATGATATTCACCGGAGATATGCCCCCGAATGCCGGCGAAGGGATCATCGTTTAAGATCGCTGTATTTGCTGGCCTTCACTTCAAAGAAGCCGTGTGGGCTGACTGAGATCTTCTACAGGCTGTGAAATCTCTCAAGGTAATGTCCTCCATAATCGTTCAAGAATCCCTAAGTATGTTTGTTAATTACCTCTTTTTCTCTTCGATATCCATTTTTTGTTATCAGGAAAAGTTTTTAACGTGCAAAAGTTTACTGCGTTGCATTAGACTCGAGCTCAAGAAGTTCTTAGTATTGTAACATTTGAATAAAAAAAAAGCAAGGTAATGTTCGGTTATGTTAGCTTACCCATTATTATTAAATCACATGAGAAACTTGGGTTACGCTGCCCTTTTCTCATATTGCCTTTTATTTGCATCTCAAGGCGATGACTCTGTATAGTTAGCGCAGGAAAGGCAAGTTTTAACTTTTTTAATGCCATACTTGATTTGTGGTTATGGAATTGAGAAGAAATAGAATACACATTTTTATGGTAATAAAATAGATAATTAATGGCAAGTTTGACATGCATTAATATTTTCCTCCCATGAGCCCAACGAACGAGCCTAACTATTTCCCTCCCCGTGGTTCTTATTGACATTCCAAGGAGTCCCATCCCCATTGTTCTCCAATGAAGGCTGACATGGATTAATATTTTTCTCCCATGAACCCAATGAACCATTCCAACCATTTCCCTCCCAATAGTTTTTGTCAACATCCCGAGATGTCTCATCTTTGTTATTCTCCCATGAATTCTTACATGCATCAATATTTTTCTCCAATGAGTTCAATCCCAATGAATTATCCAGGACATTTTCCCATTCATTGCCCCCCAAATGGTAATGGTCAACATCAGGTTTTTTAAAATTTTCGTCAGTGTCCCCCCATCCAATGCATGCAAACTCATTGATGGGAAGAGCGAAACCTAGAATCACAGCTTCTCTATCTTTGTCTATAGGGAGCTCCTCTAGTTCTCATTCTAGTTCCAACAATAGCTCTGGATTTAGGTCAGGGTTCCAAACTATTTCATCAATGTATATATCTGGATTCGACAAAGGGATGTCACAAGGGAGACCCTTAATATTTGCCCAATATATGTTTTTAGCATTGTTGAAAGCCTCTTTACCAGCAGAGTCATTCCATTGAACTACATTTTCGTATAAGAACATATACTTTTGGGTTTCTAAGAGTTTCTGCCATGGAATTGAGCTGATGGAAGCACAAAACTGCTTTTCCCATGATGGCACTTTGACCTGCCAAAAACCTGCACATAATAATTAAATTTGAGACAAACCCTTCCGTGAAGGAGAAGACGGAAATAAAAAAAAAAAAAAAATACAAAAAAAAGAAATAAATTAGTAACAGTTTTTTGTCACCAAAAAAAGGGTAAAAGGTACAATTAGTTAAGCTAAATAATGTTTAGTTTCACTTCACAAGCACTTCTAGGTTCAAAATAGTTGAAACATTCCATTTCTTTTCCTTTCTAAAACCCCAGGATGTGATAATATTTGATACGCTCTTTCATTTCTCCAAGGTTTCCCATTTTTGAAACAGAGACAAAAACTCAAACATATGTATCCAAACAAAAAAAAAACATATGCAAATTTCAAGCCCAAGGGAAAAAAAATCCAATGCGTAATACAAGGGAATTGTCAAATTCTATATCAAAATAAGAACCGTAAAACAGGAAGAACAAAAAATCTGGGAAAGAGGGAATAGGGGAAAACAAAAATAAGTAAACAAATACTAATGACCATCATCAGCAGAAGACTTGTCAGAATCGAAAATGCCCACAGAACACACACCAAAGAAAAAAAAGAACCAAATTGAAAGGTACAATTTCTCAGTAATGAAGCACCCAAAATCAGGAATTCCACGTACCAGTGGGTGGTTTCCGGTGTTTCCCTCTTGTCCTCTGAACTTCATCCCTTTTGTTTCTCCAACCACCCATCGCGATACCCAGAAATCAAATAAGCAACTCAACAAAATACTGATCATAAAATCACAAAGAACTCAGAACTCCAAAAGGCTCCGATTACAAAGCACAAAAATGAATCGAAGAGAGAATAAAGGAACCAAGGAAAAACAAGAACAAAAAAACAAGAATTTGATTCTCTACGGAGAAAGGCGATTTGGGGGATGTTGGCTTGAAATTTGAGGAAAAACTATAGAGTGGTTCGAGAAAGGACAAGCAGAAGATCTTTGAAAGGCTCTGAAGAGGGACGTTGGGTTTGAGGGGGAAAGAAAATGTGCCCTCCGTTGGAGTTTTGAGATTGAAGTATATATATAGCCCTCTCAGTTCCCCTGAAATTATTTATTATTCATTCCGGAAAAGTCTAGAATAGGGAACTGAGGTGTCCACACGCGCACCAATTTAAATTCCCATCGTGTTTCAAACGCCTTCCTTATGAGCTTGTAACCATATCATTCCTCAGGTTCTATAAATGATTAATGCTCTAATCCCATGAATTAAATGGACCTTCACCCCGTTGAGTATCTCAAAGAGAGCATTTGCTGGATTTTTATCCTGGGGTGTTAGGCTCGCGTCTCGCTCACGTTAATATATAATTAGTTGATAAAAGAATTAAAGCGTCAAAATAATAAAAATGGCAAAAAGATATTGATACCTGCTCATCCTTACTAGAAAGATATTGAAACTTCTTTTAGTTTTCAAGAAAACGCACAAACCTCCTAGTCCTTTTAAATTGACTTTTTTTTTTGCACATTATAAATTAGTAAATGATAAAAATAAATTTATTATTTATTTTATAATTTTAAAATACCAAACTCTTATCCAAACCCAACTTTGTATTGAGTAAAATAAGGAATTTACATCACAAATTTTTATTACGTGAAAAAAAAGTATGAAAAATGATAATAGTATAATAAATGACATTTAAAAACAATAAAAATATAATAATTTTATTTTTGTCTAACAATGAGTAAAAAAAGTCACTTCGAAAAAATCATGGAGTGTGAATGTCTTTTTGGAAACTAAAAGGAATGTGGATTTGGAGCATCTCCAGTTCAAAACTGTGCAGTCTTGTGCAGTTTTGTAATTTTTTATTTTTTATAAATTTTTAAGTAATTTGAACCGTACGAATGGAAATAAAATACAAAAATACATCGTTATGTCAATTTTCACGAGATGTGGAAATACAAAACCTATTTATCCTAAGTATTGAAAATTTAATATAATTTTCAAATGTCATTTGTTTCTATGCTCACGATGAATAGGTTATGTAAAACTACATTGAAAATACAAAACCTGTCCATTCGTAAGGTTAAAATTATTTAAAATTTTATCAAAAGTAAAAAAATTGTAAAACTGCATAGGATTGCAGAGTTTTGGACTGGATCCAAGGGATGTTAGCGTCCTTAATAAAGTTGAGGGGGGGTTCAATGTCTCTTACCCTAATGAAAAATAATATAAAATGTTACAAAAATAATAAAAGTCATTTGAAATTTGAAAATTTTAAGGTTTGTGGTAAAATATCTGATGGTTTTTTCCCAATTAAAAAAGAGCGGGTGAAAAAAAGGAAAAGAAAAAAAAAAGAGGGAAAGATCTTCTCCCTTCATGACTTCTTTTCTATTCATTTCTAAAATGCATTTTTGGATAATTTTTAATTTCCCGAATATTCATGGAACATATTTATGAGTGGGGTAAGCTATTATATTCTAGTTCATGGTTTATCTTGACTAAATGAATCAATTGTCTAAAAAAAAAAAAAAAATTTGATGTCAATTTTAAAAGACAGGATGACGGGTTAAAGCATATTATCTGAAATGACTTAGTGGTAACCAATCATGCGGAGAAGAGATAAAGTTCACTAATTGGCTTTTAATTTAAGAGTTGAATTGGAATATATTTCTTTGCGTGCAAATAAAAAACAAAAGAAGACTCCAACATTTGCATGCCATATATACATATATATATGACTTTAAATCAGCTAGATCACGTTTTATTTACATGCAATTAATGTTTTAAAGAAATAAAATTTTTTCCTTTTTCTTTTCTATTTGAATAAAGGCAAGGGGTTTGAATGATCTCGATAGCTATTACATTTTAAGTTTATTCTTATCAAATAATCATTATATATGTAATTTACTTTACATTTCGAAATAATTATTATTTAAATCTGGTTTTGAATCTCTTTTATTGTTATACCACCCCTAACTTCGAGGGGCTTAAAAACAAAATACATATCCCGCCATAGTACCTAAGAAGTTTTTTTTATTAAAAAGTGCTTAAAAGGTCCTAAAGTTGACTTTAGGAAGGCCTACAACGCTCTCAATTGGAATTTCATTTACCTTGTGATGCAGAGTGTGGTTTTCCCTTTTATATTTATTGGTTGGATTGCGACTTGTATGGAAACAACTATGTTTTCTGGAAGCATCAATGGTGAACCAACTGGGCACTTTGGTTGTGGTAGGGGGCTGCGCCAAGGTGATCCTATTTCTCCCTACCATTTCACGTTGGCGTTGGAGGTTCTCTCGGAAATTTTGAATTCTGTAGCTTTGCAGCCTGGATTTAAGCACTACTGGCGGTGTAAACACACCGACCTCACACATTTATTTGCTGATGAAGTTCTTCTAGGCGAACAGTGAAACTTTATCCCTGGTGAAGAATGGCCTTGATATGTTCTCTATTTGGACACTCAGCTCAAGAATCACCTTCTGCAGGTTGTTAGATTCTCGGAGGGCTCCCTTCCTGAGGATTACCTAGAGGTACCCATCATTTCCCAAAGGCTGAAGGATAGTGATTTTGCCAAGTTGGTGAAAAGTATTACTACCAGAGCCCATTCTTGGACGCATGGTTTCCTTTCATTTGCTGGCAGGCTCCAGTTAGTTCTCTCTGCTATATACACCTACTGGACCAGTGCCTATAGCCTTCCTAAAGCCATTACCAGCAGAATTGAGTAGATTTTGAGATCCTTTCTTTGGAAAAGTTCGGGCCTTCTGAATGGGGGAGTGAAAGTCTCCTCGGCTGACACCTGCCTTCCTAAAGATGAAGGAGGCCTTGGCATTAGAAGAATTGGCGAGAGTAATAGAGCGTTCATGATTAAGCATATTTGGCTGTTGTTCGTGGACAAGAAGTCCTTGTGGTGTAGATGGGTCCACACGAATTTCCTAGAGAAGAAGAGCTTTCGGGAGGAGAAAGCTCCAATTTTTGCCTCCTAGGCATGGAGGAAGCTTCTTCAATTAAGGGACTCTGTGAGACCTCACATGTCTTGGAAGATGGGGAATGGCAAGAAAATGAGCTTCTGGTTTGATTCTTGGTTGCCAATTGGGCCTCTGAGCCATAGATTTTCCAACCGGGACATTTATAGATCTGGCATTGCTCGGGAGGCCAACCTGTCGGAGGTCTTTCAGGTGCCTGATTGGGGTTGGCCTGATAGCCTAGGAGAGCACCTTGGTGATGCTGGGGACTTACTAGTTTTGACCAACAGAGAGGTTGTGCTTCTCTGGGACTCATCTTAGTCCTTCTGGGTGGCTAGTGTGTTTGAAGCCTCGTGTAGCTGTGGCAATAGAAGGTTCTAGACTCACTTCATTTGGTCTAAGGGTATTATCCCTCAACATTCATTTCATCTCTGGCTACTATGCCTTGATAGGCTGCCTAGTCAGGAAAGACTCCTCAACAGTTCTCGTATATCTGATGGTGCATGTGGGTTTTGTGGGCACTGTCTGGACTCGTATGCTCACTAGCTCGTTGGCTGGTTACCGGGCCAGACTGTAACATAAACTGGCAGTCAAGAAATTGGGGGCAATTACTTGAGTGGCTGCAGGGCTTCAAGGGGCTGTCGTCTGATGCATGCTTTTAATCCGTTGTTCTTTTCCTGCCATGACTTATATGGTGTGGCAGGAACGTAATGACATCATTTTTCTTGGTAAGTTGATGAATCTGCTGGCTACGCAAAGCCATCTTCCGAGGTTGGTGCACGATATTGTTTATGGGTTGGGTTGTTTTCCCAAAAATGATGTGAACTGTAGGCTGCTGAGGGCTTGGGGGTCTAACTCGAGACTTTTGGTCTAGTTGGCTCTCGGATGCTCAAGTTTCTCTTTTGGCTGAGGGATGGTTCTTGGAGCTGTCTTGCACAGTGTCGCTGACACTTTGGTCCTTATTATTTGATTTTGGTTTTAGAATGATTGAATTTGATTTCATAATTTATTTGGCTTTTCTGGGGTTGTGTTTTGAAAATATATAGTGGTGGTGGTGGATCAAGGATTTTAAATAGTAAAACTATAAACTTGCTATTATTCAGACAAACTCTTCAACACATGTTTAAGCAAATAATTACCTTTTACGTTTAGGTCCAACGATATTCAAGCCATGTAATTCATATACTTTTTATATAAGCTCATAATTTTTTAGATTTATCAATCCAAGAAAACTATGACTTACTGAACTTTACTTGTTTGTACTTACACTGCTTATGATAACTCTTCCCTATATATATAATGTACAACAACTAATTTAGAAGTTAAAACTGGAGCGGCGTACTACTTTCCTGTACAGGTAAGAATCATTTTAAACGCTAAGAAAGGGAATGTCACACATGATCACAACAATGGGCCCGAGACTTAGACAAAAATGTGGGCACCAATTCATATGGCACATCAATTGGCCCACAAAAAAGGAAGAAATTTCAAAGAGACCGACTCACATTCAACAATTCATACGGCATATCAACACATGTGGTTGCTCTTGCTTTGGTACCTTTTCACAAAATGAATGACTTCTGTAAGTCCGTGACCCATATTGATCTACGGATTTTTCCAGATTTGAGCTAGAGAAAATTAGAAGCATACATAAAGCTGTAACAAACAATTTAAAATCACAAAGTCAAATTTTTCCTTGAATGAGAAAGTGTATTGATTAGTATAATATGAATGAAATACTACCGTTCTCATTCCTAATTGATAGATTGGGCTTGTGCGCTTAAAAATGGGTGGCTATAATGAATGGAAGTGATAATAATTTGCTATAATGTAGGTCACTGCCCCGTCTTCGTCCTCTCTGGGTTAAAATTAAATCGTCACTATTTCCACCGAAAAGGATCCATTTTGATGCAAGACCAAGTCACAAAGAACACAGTAGGAACTGAGTAGGCCAAGGCTATCCTCCAATGCTTTTCCAGAGCAACAATTCAGACTTTATGGCCCATTCCTTGAAAATCATAAAATTACTTGGAGCTGAGGGATGGTTCTTGGAGCTGTCTTTCAGACTAGGATCACGCTCAACAATTTCGACCCCCTATACCCAGGCTAGTTTGTTGAAATCAAGTGGCTTTTATAACACTGAAGAGAGAAAAGAAGTAGGGTATTAAGTTTCTTCCTGGTGATTCTTTTTATTATTACTTTTAGCAGATTTTATAATTTATCTTGGAGATGTCATCAGGGCTAACAATATCCCGATTACAAATGCGAGCTTGTAATGGAATCAGGCGGTCTCTCCTGCAAGAGCCCGCAGCATACCATGGGCTAACGTGCTTGGGAACCATGATGATGCGCCTTTTCGAGTGGCCAATGGAGTGGTTTTCAGCCAAGGGAATTCCTCAACTTCATTGCCCCGCGAAGAATTCGAAATACCCTGGTGAATATAAATTCCTGATATATAGAATAGACTTGAACCTGGTTCCTTACATGGCCCGATCAATTGGATCAAGCACTCGCTATCTGTCTTACCAAGATTTGGTAATGACCAAGTAAAACAAAATGAAAAGTTTGGTCTATAATCCCTTCTCTGCGTCAGCTTATTGGTATACTAGAATATTGTAATGGCAACTTAGCAAAAAGCACACTGTAGTAGCAGTGGGCATTGAAATCATTATAGACTTTTCTGGAGTAAAAAATTGGGCGACATTTCTTGGTTATGTTGCTTCAAACTAAATTGCCTCTTCAAGTTGGCTTTAAAGACTCTTTTCAATGGTAGAAATGAGACTGAGGATAGGAAAGAGAACGTTCATCTTATCCTCGTTCTTTCATCATTCCATTCCCATTCCAGTCTACACTTGCCATTCAAACTGAACCAAAATATTATGATCAATTATGTTGTTTGCTAAACTGGTTTCTTACCATTCAAGCTGAACCTGAGTGCCATGAACAATTATGTTTGGTAAACTTGTCTTAACAATTGCATATTGATTCATGTGTGTATAAAATTGGCACTCACCTTGCAAGAACAAAAAACGTATTGAATTTCCTAATTGCTTCCTGATTGCTCTTACTGTTATTTTCACTATTTTGATGAAATCTCTGTACCACATGATGCCATGAGAAGAAGAGTGCAGCTTTGGTGGCACGCCACGTTTGTAGCTAATGAAGAATGAAATCGAGCATAATGCATCATCATGCTCCAGAAATGGGCCTAAATATCTTTGGCCAACTATATCTAACTATTTTCTTCAAGTCTCACTGGGCGATTCGCTGTCACCTGTTGTGTTCATGTACTTCCTAGATTCGGGTGGAGGGTTTTATCCTGAAGTTATATCAAGCACTCAAGCAAATTGGTTTGAACCCAAATCCCAAGAGATAAACCCCCTGATTCCAGGTATAACATATGGCAGCCCTACCTCGCATAAACTAGAAATTCCTGCATTTAACAGAAACATATTGTTAAAGGTTGGGACAACGTATGAAGTCCGATGCTGACTTTTTGTTTATTAGTTGGCTATTCTGAAAAGGGTAGATGTTCCTACTGTTTTTATTTTTTTAATGTTTTCCGGGAAGGATTGGCAAAGAATCCTTAAAATAAATAAAATATAAAATAAGAAATAATTCAATAAAAGCTTTTTGTCACCAAAAAAGAGTAACAGGTACAAGTAACGAAGCTAAACATTATAGAATAAATAATTTTTAGTTACGCTCTTTTTGTTTCTTAAATACGTTGCATTAGACTTGAGCATAGGAAGCTCTTACTGTTATAGCACTCAAATAAACAATGTAAGTTATTGTTTAGTTATGTTAGCTGACCCATTATCATTAAATCATAGGAAAAACTAGGGTTTAGCTCACCTTTTCTCATATTGCCATTTATATGCATCTCAAGGCAACGACTTTGTTTGTATCTTTGCTGAGAGGAAAGGCAACTTTTAACTTTTAAATGCCATGATTGGTTTGTGGTTATGGAATTGAAAAGAAATAGAATACACATTTTTATGGTAATAACATAGGTAATTAATGGCAAGTTTGACATGCATTAATATTTTCCTCCCATGAGCCCAATGAGCCAACCCAACCATTTCCCTCCCCTAGGGTTCTTGTCGGCATTCCAAGCACTGCCAACCCCATTGTTCTCCCATGAAGTTTGACATGCATTGATATTTTTCTCCCATGAACCTAATGAACCATTGCAGTCATTTTCCTCCCAAGAGTTTTTGTCGACATCCTGAGGAGTCTTACCTCTATTATCCTCCCATGAATTATGGCACACATCAGTATTTTTCTTCCATGAATTCAATCCCAATGAATTATTTGGGACATTTCCCCATTCATTTCCCTCCCAAGGGTTTTGTTCGACTTTGGGTTTTTTAAAATTTTCATCAGTATCCCCCCATCCCATGCATGCAAATTCACCCATGGGAAGAGTGAGATCTAGAATCACAGCTTCTCTATCTTTGTCCATAGGGAACTCCTCGGGTTCTTGGTCTAGCTCCAAGAGCAGCTTCGGATCTATGTCGGGGTTCCAATCGATTTCATCAATGTATGTATTTGGATCAGGCAAAGAGATGTCACAAGGGAGGCCGTTGATATTCGCCCAATATCTCTTTTTAGCATCATTGAAAGCTTCTTCACCAGCAGAGTCATTCCATTGAACTACATTTTGGTATAAGAACATATACCTTTTGTTTTCTAAAAGTTCATCCCACGAAATTGAGCCAATGGAAGCGCAAAACTGCTTCTCCCATGATGGCACTTTGGGCCGCCAAAAACCTACACAAAATAATTAAATTTGAGATAAACCCTTCCATGAAGGAGAAGACAAAAAATAAAATAAATAAAATACAAAAAAGAAATAAATCAATAAGGCTTTTTGTCACCAAAAAAAAAAAAAAAAAGAGTAACGGGTATGATTAGCAAAGCTAAACATTACACAATAAATAATTTTTAGTTCCACTTCACAAGAACTTCTAAGTTTAAAATAGTTGAAACACTCCATTTCTTTTCCTTTCTAAAATTTACAGTATTTGATACGACCTATCATTCCTCAAAGGTTTCCCATTATTTGAAATGGAGACGGAAACATGTATTCAAACTAAAAAAACATATGCAAATTTCAAGGGAATCCTCGAATTCTAGAACAAAATAAGAACCCTAAAACAGGAAGAAGAAAAAAAAAAAGCTGGTGCAGAGGGAATAAGGGAAAACCAAATTAAGTAAACAAATACTAATGACCATCATCAGCAGAAGGCTTGGCAGTATCTAAAACGCGCACATAGAGCACACCAAAGAATAAAAGAAAAACCAATTGAAAGGCACAATTTCTCAATAATGAAGCACCCAGAATCAGGAATTCCACATACGAGTTGGTGGTTCTCGGTGATTCCTTCTACTCCTCTGAACTTGTTGGTAATCAAATGCATCCCCTTTCTTTCTCCAACCACCCATCGCTAATCAAAGAGAGAAGGAAGGAACCAAAAGTGAGAAAAACAAGAATTGGATTCCTACAGAGAAAGGTGTTTTGGGGGATGTTGGCTTGAAATTTGAGGAAAAACTATAGAGTGGTTTGAGAAAAGAGAAGCAAAAGATCTTTGAAGGGCTCTGAGGAGGGACGTTGGGTTTGAGGGGGAAAGAAAATGTGCCCTTTGGGTTTTGAGATTCAAGTATATATATAGCCCTCTCAGTTCCCCTGAAATTATTTATTATTCATTCCGGACAAGTCTAGAATAGGGAACTGAGGTGTCCACACGCGCACCAATTTAAATTCCCATCGTGTTTCAAACGCCTTCCTCAGTGAGCGTGTAACCATATCATTCCTCAGGTCCTATAAATGATTAATGCTCTAATCCCATGAATTAAATGGACTGTCACACCGTTGAGTATTTCAAAGAGAGCACTGGATGGTCCTGCCTTGTGGTCGTCGGTTCGGGTCTCATTCAGACCACTTACCATATTTGATAAAAAAATATATATGTTGTCTTCATTGTTTCTAGAAATCCAGCCAAGGAATTGTTGTCTCCGGTTAACCCAGCCAAGAAATTGCTACATTCAGGTTAATATGTAATTAGTTAATAAACAAATTATAGGGTCGAAATAATAAAAAGGCAAAAAACACTCATAGTCGCCCCCCTTTACTAAAAAAAAGCTTACACCTCTTTTAGTTTTCAAAAATACATTTACACCTCTTAATTCTTTTAAAACTAAAATACATTTACCCCTCTTAATTCTTTTAAATTGACTTTTTCTGCACATTATAAGTTGGCAAATGATAAGAATAAATTTACTATTTATTTTATAATTGTAAAATATGAAACTCTTATCGAAACCCAAATTTTTATTAAGTAAAATAAGGAATTTACATCACAAATATTTATTACTTAAAAAGATCTGAAAAATGATAATAGTATGATAAATGATATTTTAAAGTAATAGAAGTATAATAATTTTATTTTTGTCACCTCAAAAGAATCATAAAGTATGAATGTCTTTTTGAAATTAAAAAGGACGTTAGCGCCCTTAACGAAGGTATAGAGGTGTCAATATTTCTTACCTTAATTAGAAAAAGAAATTATAAAATGTTGCAACAATAATAATAGTCGTTTGAAATTTGAAAATTTCAAGGTTTATGGTAAAACGTCCTGTGGTTTTTTCCCAATTAAAAAATACCGGCACGAGAAAAAAAAAAAAAGAAGAAGAGGGAATGCTCTTCTCCCATCATGACTTCTTTTCTATTCATTTCTAGCATGCATTTTTGGATAATTTTAAATTTCCCGACTATTCATTGAACATATTTATGACTGGGGTAAGCTTTTATATTCTATTTCATGGTTTATCTTTGACTAAACGAATCAGTTGTCCAAAAAATTATTTTTTTCGTCAATTTTAAAGATAGGATGGAGGCTTAAAGCAGTTATCTGAAATGATTAAGTGGTCACCAATCATATGGAGAACAAATAAAGTTTGCTAATTGGCTTAAGTGTGGAAAACAAATACAAATCCCGCCATATTACCTAAATTTTTTTTTATTAAGAAGTGTTAAAAACTCTGATGATAATTACTAAATCCGAGCCCATGTTTGCATCTTCCACCTCTATTTTAAATTCACCGCAGGTAGAACCGCATGTAAATTCCAGAGCCAAAAATGTGTTTCTCAAAATTGCTCGACAAGCATATTTGATCGGTGGGCTAACTTACTGTTTGTTCGGTTAAGATGAACAATAATTTAAATTTTGTAAATTTTAATTATTAGAATGTATAAAGTAAGAAAATTCTTGGAGATTTCTATATGGGAGCCTCCGAACACTCACATAAAATGCGGGTCCTTACGTGAGTGTCCGGAGCCCTAACATGAGGCCCTTAAGCAAGCTTGCAAAAAATATAATGTTTAAGGTTCTCATTTAATAAATAAAAACCTAGGAGAAAAGGATAATTTTAAGCTATAGTTTCGTATATTCCAATATTATATGAAATTCAATATGCTCTTTTATTATTGCTATTTTAATCTAAGATTAATATTTAAGGAAATAACAATGTTATGGACACAAAAGATTTAATAGAAAATCTCAAAAAGTGTGCGTTAAAAATTTATAAGACTACAAGTTGTCATTTATTAAAACACCTTTCATTAAATTTATGCTACGGACTTTTTGTGATATTATTGTGAAATCCTTTGTGTGCATAGATTTATTATTTATGGAAAAATAGAACGTCTAACTCATCCTAATCAAACCAATATTAGAAGCTAGCTGTAGTCACAATACTTTACAACTGTGTTGAAAATATTGATAAGTACTTTATTTCAGTAATTATATTGGGATAAATTCTCTTGAGGGTGAGTGTGGATAACCTACAAACTCTAAGCACTCATTGGTTTGCGGAATAAAATGTGTATTTTTATATAAATATAATATATAATAAGTAATATCTTTATACAATATAAGTGAAATGATTATTTTTATAAATCATGGGAGAATAGATAAAAAATAATTATTACCAGATGCGATGATGATCACTTGTGACTCGCAACCCACCCGATCCGTTCACATGGTAACTCGACTCAATTCGACTCATTTGTAATTTTGAGCCATCCACCTTGACCAGTGATTCACCTAACCCATCAAATTGTAATTTATAATGATTATTTTATATTTTTTGGATTTAAAATTGTAGTGACAGTTAAATATTCATTAATTTATGAAAATATCAAAGAAATATAGGTTATACTATAATGTGAATTATTGACTCACGAACAATAGAATAACTTTATTCGGTCCGACTTACTCATATGATAATCCTACTAGATTCAAACTATTTATAACTTAGCCTGCTCTTAACCCAAATATCTTGATCCATGACTCGTATTAAACTACTCCCAAGCCCTTCAACTCGTCCGTTTGTTGCTTCTATCGATTATTGATTATTAATGATGTAATAAGAAAATCGTAAAACGAATTATGAGCTAAGTATCGTGTATGGATAAGCCTTTACCTGAAAACCGTGATAGGTGGATTCTCGTTTTCCAGAAGGTTGCCGTCTACCGATCGGGTTCTTGAAGTACGGATGGATTCTCGTTTTCTAAAGAGCCGCCGCCCAACCTCTTCCGCATCAGAAGCGATCCTGTCTCTCTGGATATGGAATCGCGGCCTCCAATCCCCTGCTTCGCGCTTTTCCTCCTCCTTCTCCACCTCATCTCCGCCGTCGGAGTCCATCACCCGAGGTGCCAGATTCAAGGCCATGATTCCGGCGCCGCTCCGCCGCTAACGGCGCCAGAGATACGCCCCCGAATTCCGGTGGCGGGATCGTCGTTCAAGATTGCTCTGTTCGCCGGCCTTCACTTCGGAGAAGGTGCGTGGACCGATTGGGGACCTTTGCAAGACGAGAAATCTCTCAAGGTCATGTCTTCCATAATCGATCGAGAATCCCCGGGCGATGTTTGTTACTCCCTCTTTAGATCTTCGGTAGCGATCTTTGGATATTTTGGCAAGTTTTTTGAGTGCATGAATTTACACCATTGTATTGCTCATGAGCTTTAGGGAGTTCTTACTGTTGTAGCATTCAAATAAACAAAGAAAGGTCATGTTTGGTGATGCTAGCTGACGTATTATCAGGTGCTAGGAGAAACTACGTTTCAGTTCCCTTTTTTCTCGAATTGCCATTTCTCTGCATCTCAAGTCAATGACATGTTTTCTATCTTTGTCACGTCGCTGAATGGACAGGCAAATTTCAACTTTTCAGTGGCAGTGAAATAGAGAAGAAATAGAGTAGTCATTTTTCATGTTAATGGAATAGGTAAGAAATAGTAATTTCCCTGGGCTATGAGCAGAATAAGTATCCTAATTAGGTCAAAATAGGGCCTGAATAAGAATAATTATTCTAAGCTTTAAAGTAAACCAAACGAGCCAATAGCTTTTTCATAGGTTTAGATTCAGAATTGAATAGTTATTACCATGGACCAAACATGTCATAGGAGGTTTATTCTTTTAGTCTAGGAACCGGCTCAGCAATTTCCACCCACTATACCCAGGCTAGTTTGTTGAAATCAAATGGCTGTTATAACACTGAAGAGAGAAAGAAGTAGGGTATTAAGTTTCTATCTGGTGATTCTTTTTATTATCACTTTTAGCAGATTTATAATTTATCTTGGAGATGTCATCACGGCTAACAATACGCCGATTGCAAATGCAAGCTTGTACTGGAATCAGGCGGTCCCTCCTGCAAGAGCCCGCAGCATACCATGGGCTAACGTGCTTGGGAACCATGATGATGCGCCTTTCGAGTGGCCAATGGAGTGGTTTTCAGCCTAGGGAATTCCTAAACTTCATTGTCCCCTGAAGAATTTGACATACCCTGGTGAATATAAATTCTGATATATAGAATAGACTTGAACCTTGTTCCTTACATGGCCCGATCAATTGGATCAAGCACTCGCTATCTGTCTTACCAAGATTTGGTAATGACCAAGTAAAACAAAATGAAAAGTTCGGTCTATAATCCCTTCTCTGCGTCAGCTTATTGGTATACTAGAATATTGTAATGGCCACTTAGCAAAAAGCACACTATAGTATCAGTGGGCATTGAAATTGTTATAGACTTTTCTGTAGTAGAAAATAGCGCGACATTTCCTAGTTCAGTTGCTTCAAACTAAATTGCTTCTTCAAGTTGGCTTTAAGGACCCGTTTGTTTAGTAGAAATGAGAGTGAGGATAGGAAAGAGAGCGTTCATCTTATCCTCATTCCTTTGTCATTCCATTCCCATTCTAGTTTACACTTGCCATTCAAACTGAACCTAAATGTTATGATCAATTATGTTGTTTGATAAACTGTTTTCTCACCATTCAAGTTGAACCTAAGTGTTATGATCAAATACGTTTGGTAAACTGGTTTTAACAATTGCATATTGATTCATGTGTGTATAAAATTGTTACTAATCTTGCAAGAACAAAAAAGTATTGAATTTCCTAATTGCTTTTTTATTGCTCTTATTGTTATTTTCACTATTTTGATGAAATCTTTGTACTACATGATGCGATGAGAAGGAGAGTGCAGGTTTGGTGGCACGCCATGTTTGGAGCTAATGAAAAATGAAATAGAGCATAATGCATTATCATGCTCCCAAAATGGGCCTAAATATGTTTGGCCAAGCATATCCAACTATGTTCTTCAAGTCTCACTGGGCGATTCGCAGTCATGTACTTCCTCGATT